>OY723395.1:14595651-14933233 GCA_963210295.1 Ophion ellenae
CTCACACCACACTTTTCTGAAGACTAAAGTCTGAAACCCAAATTTCAATACAATTAAATCGCATTTTTAACATTTGCTTGTTGAAGAATTTTATGGTTCAAATCAGTGATTACCAGTCTAATCTCACATTATTTTTTTGAAGGTACTCCGTATATTTCACGCATTGAGTACCGCGATATCTTATATTTAGTTTGTAAATTCGACAGTTTACTTTATCGCGGTGATCATTATGATTTTTTTACAGTTTGAATCTGCATTTCCATCGGTTCGAATAGTAAAAAAGCACGTCTGGTCCATTATTTTTTCCTAAAAGTGCTGTAACATGATTGGTTTACAGTGTGAAACTGCATTATGTTCATCTTTCCTCAGTAATTTATAAACATCATCTATTCATTTTGACGAATCATTTTTTTCCGTGTGCCATACCTCCACCATTTTTGAAGATTAATAAAAAAAATCATGTAACAGCCAGAAGTAGTAATAAAGCAGACCCGAAGTCTAAAAAATGATGAAGAAATCTTTCTTTTAGAAAAAATCATGAAAATCAGCAAATTTTTTCCTAGCCTAAGGGTAGATACTCGCCCCTCAAGGCGACGAGGGTCTGGGACAATGAAGAAATGTGAGCCAACTGATCATTTTTCAAACACGATGAACACTTTTGTTTATAGCGTTGATATAATTTATTCCGGAAAAACAAGATCCTTTCAAAAAACGTTCGTTGTTTGAAGTTAACGGGTTACATTCAGCTCGTGGCCGGAAAAAAGAGGATTTTTCGTAAATTTTTTCTGGACGTAAATGTCTTCATGTTTTCAATTTTTTTACATTAAAGTGTATGGTTTTAAGGATCTTTTACAATTTTTGTATCGAAAAATATTTATAAATGTGGTAGACACAAAGGTTTGGACAAACCACTGTTTGAAAAACGCCATTCGCGGTGACCACTGCTGCTCGGAAACAAATCGTCCGAAATAAAAAAAATCAAACGCATTTAGTTTGGGCATGAAATTATGTAGTGTTTGGATGAAGAATTTAATAAAATATTGATTTTCGAAAACATAGTCGCAGGCCAAAGTGAAAGTATCGATTTTCGGTGAAAAAGAACTATACATCGACAAAAAATTCCTTCGTTCAAGCACTGCTTTTTGACATATGAAAGAAGCTTGCAAAATTTTCAGTTGATCGGTGCAGTAGTTTTCGAGATAACGTGGCCGCCAATTTCGAACAAGTTATTTTGATGACTTTTTCAAAGTCATCATCGACTTGAAATTTGAGAGTATATCTTTCTAATGTTGTATTTAGAGAATCCGCCGACAACCACAAATCGATATTTTCGAAGACTTCAACTGGGTGCAAGTTCTTAAGGAAAGAGACGCTTTCCTGACATCGGCCAAATTCGATTACAATTATTGTGTTTTGCAATTTTTTTCATGTGAAGAAATTAATTTTTTTAAATGGGTATATATATATACTTTATAGTGTAATATTGTGTAATTATATAATACACACTACACACGAGTTGGACTTGACAATTAAAAAGGTTTTACTCTTTTCATTGGTACAATTTAAAAGTAAAATATTTTTATATAAATAGCGCATACTCTCCGGCGTACGCGTCTGTCGATGAGTACTGAGGCTTTCATAGGCGTTTTTACCAGTTGTGCAAACCAAGCCGAGTAAATTTTTTTCTGAATACACCGTCAAATTTTAGAAATTAATGGTAAACTCGCCCCCCTTGACATAAAAAATTATAATCCATGGAACATATTCCTTCATAGATAATTCAACGTGTTTGGTTTTTTTTTCATTATTATCTTTACAGAAATATGCTTTGAAATGATATGTAAAAAAATGCTTCTGTGACAACTTTTTTCGTCAGATCTCTGGAGTGATATTTTTTCTCTCTAAATGTTGCATATTATTCGTCAACAAATGTCACATAAAAATTAGAGGTGTGGAGGCCCCGGCGCTTCGAGCCCTGTTGCCCTTCCATAAATTCGCCCTTACAGTCGGCCGAACTATGCGCGGAGGATGGCACAGAGTGCTCTATGAGTAACGAGTATCATTTGCAGCTTCACAAGAGCCTCGAGGACCTCAAGGAGGCCATTGATCCGGAAATGCTGCCGAAGGAATACGGTGGCCAAGTTCCGCTCGCCGATATGATCGGTACGTCATGCCCGTCATTACAAATATTCCCACCCCGAGACAAACGAATGGTACAGTACTTCCGGTTTTGCAGCTTCCTTGAAGAAGACGCTGCGCGCGAAGCGGGACGAGCTCAAGGCACTCGACGACATGTACATTGAGATATCGAGCAAGGAGGAGCAGACACGTTGCACGGTGGACTCGAATGGCGGCGGCGATGGCCTCGCCGGCATTTCCGGCTCTTTTCGCAAACTCGAGGTCGACTGATCTGGTCGAGACCACCTCAACGTCCCATGCGATACGACGCTCTCAGTTTTCCTTCTCCTTTTCCTCCTTCTATCTATAGCTCTCTCCGATTAATCTCGATGTAATTTAGACTTTACGAACTGTTATTGTTCCGTTGGTGGTATCAGTTACCCGACCGAGTTGACACCCGAGTACGTGCGACTCGCGTTGCTTCTTGTTTTTTGTTCTTACGATAATTCGGGGTTGACCCCTGGCTGCGCGCGTAGAATTATTTATAAATGTTTTTGCCCGCGGAAAGGATCCGCGGTTCGATTAAGGAAGTTTACTTTAGTGTCCGTTTAAGGTCCAATGCGCAAATGCAACTCTACGTAGGTATGTAGAGAGGATTCTTATCGAGTACGATATAATATATATGAAAAGTTGAAAAACAGCAATGTTATTAAAATATTCTCCGGAAAACCTGGTGCTTTATTTACCTCGTGAAAAAAAGCTTTTACATTGGGAGTACAAATAAGTCTTCGCCGTTTGACAAAAGATGGCCCCACCAGGAGGGTATGTGTGGCGTCGCTAGCGCGGCACTTCGATCGCCTTTTACGACAAATCTCTGGAGAAGGCAATCTACAAATTTTGTCGGAAATATAACGTCTTCTTGGCGCGTCCTCCCGCACTACACATGTGGTTACTTGTTAAGAGTATTGTTTAACTAAGTAATAAAAGTTACTAGCATTCATTACTGTTTATATAATTTGTGGAGTTGTGTTAAGTCATTCATCCTGTTAACCCTAGAATCTCCACAAATGGTTCAAATTGTACATGCCCTTAACACAAATTGAAGGTTTTTGGGGAAAATTAATGTTGAATTAGTATTCAGAGGATAAAAAGTACATCCATATGAACTTGTAATAAAAATATTAAAAATTCAATTTTTCGTTCGCACCTCGGCGACAGAAATTTTGTCCGCTTATTTAGTTTTCGATTCGAAACTCCGCTCTGCGCGGATTCTCTTTGCAATATAGTTTGCTCTAAAAATTGCCGGCTGATTCATCGAGCTCTGGTTATGTGTCGATTTTTGCCAGGATTTAAAAGTTGGACCATAGATTCTCGCGAATTCTTCCATAGTGTAACAATAAGCATCATTGGAGTGTGTAGAAATATTTCGAACCAGCGTACACATTTTAAACCTACGTTGACACACTGGGCCATTTTGACCCGAATGAATTCGAAATAAAATGCTCTCCCAGAATTTAAAGTATTCAATAATTTTTAACAACTATTCAATTTTATACTTTCCGAATTACAATTATGCAGACATATTAAGAAATGTCCAAATTAACCTAGTATGTCGAAATCGTGGGCAAAGATAAGTGTGTCAATGAAGGGTTAAATAAATAACCACAAGCTCTTCGAGAATGTCATGAACTGCTATACCGATCGAGCCGAGTGTGTACCGAATTTTCATCAAGTTGCCCACCGTGACGAAGAGGCGCCACCTCCCAGGCCAAAAACTTCGGTGCCAAAAATCTTCGGACATCGGACTCGTTAAGTCGCTGATCAAAATTCAATCCACTAGGTGACGTCGCTGCGTGTTTCCCTTTTGGAGCGATATTCTTTGTTTGTTTCGGGCGCGATTACATTCATGTATTCCAGTATGACACTGGCGTTGTGACCGAAGAAATTTTGCATTGCGACTGTCGACGGGTGGACACTGCTATGCGTCGATATAAAATTTAATCGTGAGAAGTGAGAGGGAGCTATTCTCTGACGTTTTTTGCTCGCGATTATCTTGCACACACGGGCCAGTATTAACGCGTAGTCCCGTGTGCGAGTGCTTGCGTCGATAGAATTCTCATCTGTCTTGACGTTGAGTGACGCATTTTCCTGAGACCTTTTACTTTCCGTCGATTGTCCCGATTTTTCGAAGCCGAGACGTCACAGTGCGAAGAGCAGCAATCTTTTCCAGACTTTTCTCAATTTATAGGATCGCGCGAGGGTGAGTCATATGACGTTTGGACAAACGCAATTAAAGCAGTTCCTTGAATCGAATCAGCTGGCCAATTTTTACCCTTTGGAGACCTAATTTCCGACAATAAATCCTTGAGAGCCTTCCTTAGCTGTCGACGATATCTTAGATCGTTAAGTATGAAAAGTCCGATTTAAAGCTTCGTAACCTTATCGATCTCTTCGATATGGTTTTACATATTGTTGAATGTAACGTTGAGCCTTGCTGCTAATTGACGCGTATGTCGACGTGTATCCGTTTCCACTGCAGTTTTCGGCTCATCATTTTCCACCTTGCTCTCACATCGCCTACGTTCATTTTGAAGACCAAAATTGACAGATTGCAACTTCTCAAATCATCGACGCACTGCGCGTTCATTAGCCGTATCCTTGCCAAACACTTTGCTGACACTCCGAGTAATCGGCCCTGCATCATTTCCGCAGCAGAACTTGTTTTCGAGAACAACGTGAATTTTGAGCTTATCCATGGTTGAGAAAGTCAAAGTATGCGTCCCAAAGGCTAATGACATAGCTTCATAATTCAAAAAACCAAGAACCGTCAAAGTGAAATATCAGAGATATAGGATATCAAGCTTGGTACTCTATGTAATAGGACATTTTATACTTATCAACCTAATAATATTACGTTGAGGTTTGCAGGTCACCAGTATTGAGTCACTCTAGGTGGAAGTATAGCAGACGTTTTGTAATTTCAGGAGGCGAAAATGCCGCTTCTCTACAGCGTAGTGGCCAGGGGCACGACGATCCTGACAAAGCATGCCACCTGTGCCGGCAACTTTGAGGACGTCACCGAGCACATACTGACCAAAATACCGCCGCACAATGATAAACTTACTTACACCCAGGGGCCGTACCTCTTCCACTATATTTACGAGAACGGAATGATATACATGTGCATCTCGGACGACGTGAGTTGCCAACTCCATCTTCATTGGGGGCAAGGGTCAATTTTGATCAGCTAATAAAGAGCGTCGTGTGGCGGTTGCAGGACTTTCAGCGATCACGAGCCTTTCTCTTTCTTAATGAGATCAAGAGGCGCTTTCTGGCTGGCTACAGCGCCGGAATACAAACGGCCATGCCGTACGCGATGAACACGGAATTTTCATCAGTATTAGCCAATGAAATGGTGACTGACTCAGTTTGGATGATTCACGCGTTCATTTTTACAGTGCGTTTCTCCCGCGGTGTTTCAACTAGGTGAATTTTTCCAGAAACACTACAGCACCTCCAAAGACATCGACACGCTCTCCAAGGTCCACGGAGAGCTGGATGAACTGAAGGACATCATGGTCAGGAACATCGACAATATAGCAATGAGAGGCGAACGACTGGAACTTCTCGTATACAAGACTGACAACTTAACGGCGAGCGTACGTTTCCCCTGGATAGAAAACATTGATAAATTACTTTTTTTGCGATTGTAAGGCTTGATCGTAATTTTTTTATTTTTCGTTTTTGTTCATTATTTTTGTTCAGTCCGTGACCTTCAACAAGACCAGCCGAAATCTGGCTCGTTCTATGTTCTGGAAAAGTGTGAAGCTCTACGTGATCGTGGCTGCGGTTCTGGTGGTGAGTCCCCAAATTGAACTATTGGACAGTCGAATTAACTGAAGTGCATAAAACAAATACATCTTTTTTTGTGACGCTAGAAGTCGTATTGACAATACGAAGAAACGATCAGAACGGGGTGCAAAATATTCTCAAATTTCAAGCCTTGGAATATTTGTTTTATTACAAACAAACAAAAATGGCATCACATATATGGGTCGAAACAGTCGTTGTCATTATTTTATTAGCTGAGGGAAGCCGATTATGACGTAAAAAGATGTCGGGCCGCCCTCAGACGTAAAAAACAGATTATAAAAAACCTTAGTTGGAAATTCACGACCATAAAATGAATAAAAAATAAAAGTCATAAAAAATGATAGAAACGAATTTTAAATCGCCTATTGAATTGCTTTCTTTCAGATCGTCGTATACTTCATTGTCTCGATGTGCTGCGGTGGTCTCGGATGGCAAAAGTGCGTCGGAAACTGAGAGCCCGAGACTTATCGCGTCAATGATCGATGACGGAACGATAATCCATTTTGTTACGATATCAAATCGTTAAAAAAAAGTTGTTCAGGTAAACAGACGAAAAAATGCCGGAGCTCGCGCCCAACGATATTGCAACCTTATACTTTCGTTGAGCGTCTTGGCGGGACGTACATACTCGTATATCATTATCACCGCTACGACAATGGAAACGCAGTAGGCAATGACGAAGAACGCGTGTATATACTATACATACATATATATATATTCCTTTATTTTTACTGTACTCGAATATTCTGTTACAATTTTAAGACTTTTACGAACTATAAAAATAAACGAATAATTTCACTCGCTTATTGCAATCGCAACCTTTCACGGGCCCCAGCTACAAATATTCGATTGTCGGACATAAAAAAAAACCTCTCAATTTTTGCACGTCGAAAAAGCAGCCGAGGATAGTCCAAAAAAGGGGCGGGCGGGAAGTGTGCAGGTACATCGCGATGTTCGGGGATCAACGTAGCGGGGTAGCAGGACCACGAGGCGAATGTCCTGCAATCGCGATTGGTGAATGAACGAACAAGGGATGGGAGTACAAGGGGTACAGGAATTCTCCCGCGCGGACTTTGTGCGGCCCTGACAGGGCTCTGTAACGACACGGTCCAATGATACGACGGAGGGGTAGACAATGAGGAGGGTAGACGATACGGGGTAGAAAAACGAAGAGAGCGAGATAGAGCGACAGTTGAAACGGACGGGTGAGAGACCGAGAGGCGTGCAGAAGGGAGGCAGCCCGGAAGAAAACTGCGTAGCGCCAAGTCGGAATCGAGCTCCCATTTCTCTCGCTCTTCCAGTATGTCAATGCCTCGCGCGGTTCGCCCTTCGCCAGCATTTCAGCCTGTCGCCCGCCCCGCCGTTACGACTGATCCGGCAAGAGAGAGACACGCATCGCGACGGACGGACTCCCAGCATCCCTCGCCACCGAGCATTCGGGAAAAACCCACAGTTTTCCAGCATCGGTGCTGAACAAATTTGAAAAATAATTCAGAAAAATAAAAGTTGCGGGAAAGAAAGACGCGGAGCTGCTCGATGCCGAGATGAACTTCCGCGTCGAGCGGTGGCACGTCGAGTACCACGCGCGTGTGTCGTACGATCGTTCCACCCTCCGGCACCCTTCAGCCCCCGCCTGCTCGCAGACACACTCGAGTACGTGTATGAAAAAAATGTGATTTCGAAGACTCGATTTCGAGGAACGTCCTCGCAATAGCCTCATGTCCCCGTACTCAACGTTACGTAAACACGAATGGCTTGGGAAAATGCCTCCGGACGTGAGCACATTTGTATAAAAATCATATCAAGTCATGTGTCCCCGGAATAGCGAGATGTCCCCATAGCCAACGTTACGTAGATAGAGCGGGTTCAAAATATCTTCGTCCATACATATGCGCGTACACAGCGGCTGAGTCGCCTATAGCTGCTCGCGTACTAGCCGGGGGATGAAACCACCACCCCTGTGTGGTTGGGCTCTTACTACACCATTGACTCGTCGCCGGCGTTGACGGAACGTTCCGCGTTGCTCTCGTATACACGACAGCACGCGAGTTACACTCGTCGATGTTTTCTTTTTCTTTCTTTTTTTCGTGTTCTCTTCGTTCAACTTGATCCGCCAATTTGGGAGAAAAATCGTTGCCACTGGTGCAGCGCGTGGACCGTGTGAATGTGTGTGATTGTCTCTCATGTGCGCGGGTAAATTTGACAATCGTGCTGTAATTGTGCGGTGGTCGTGGTGTCATCGTGGAGAGAATAAGAGTGGAACGAGGCGACGGGAGGAGGGAATTGGAGTTGGACGATTGAAATAATAACATTGAAGGAGAAATTGTCAGATGGATGAGACCGGGGTGAGGCTGCCGAGAAGAGCCGAGTGTCTTGTAGGGAGAGGAGAGACGAGACAACCGGCGTCGTCTCTTCGCAGCTAGCAGGTGCCTTTCGGTGCGCCGAGGATATTATCTTCGATGCAAACAATAATAAGACTCATTCACGCGGATTGGACGATTCTTCGGACGTTTCAGACAACCTGAATCGTCGCACGGTAGGTCTGGCTTTGTAGTTTTTTTTTTTTCGTCGGGTTTTTCGCTTAAACGAAGTTTTTTTTGGCTGACGCGGTGATTAGACGGGGATGACGGGCCAGCGCTCGGCTTGATCGATGTTTACGATACATATTTAACGAGCGAGGGTGTTTTGCCCGGGCTCACCGCCCCGGATATTATTGGATCACTTCCGCTGTGTGTACAGCGCCGTTATTATATCGCGCGAGATCGAAAGTTGTTTTTTTTACCCAAACGACGCAACTTCGCGTCATTTTTTTTTAGCAGCGGTTTTTTTGTTGACGCGGCGTTTTTTTACGTTGTTTTTTTTGCTTGCGGACGATAGTAGCTGCGTTTCTCATTCGATTGAACACATTCAGTTTGGCTTAATCGTCTCGAGTCTCCCCCTCTCGACGTGGATTGATTCACGGGCGGTGGTGACTTTCGCTATTTTTCCCGACGTCAAGTACGCCGGGTTGTTGGTGGCAATACGGACCATTATCGAAAGTGCCGGATCGGTGCTCGAGGATTTTATCGGTACTGAGATACGTCGAATACTCGACGACTCGGTGACCTTACGATCGACCGGAAGTCCACTTTTTTAAATCTCCCTTCAGGCCTGATTAGGTGGGGTTTGATTAGCTACATGTTTGAAAAGACAAATTCGTTGTTCGTGCCAACGTTTTGCACATATGTGAGTAGAGTCGATTATTTTACATTAAAAAAAAATCGGTAACGCTATGGAAATTAAAATGCAATTGGAGAAGTCAGCCATATATATGTAAAAGAAGTTGTGCAAAAGTCGGCATGAAAAATAAAAATTGTTCATTTTTTCTATTGCTTTAGAATTTCATTTATCACATTTTATTTATATATCGCGCTTATTTATTTATTTATTATGAGATTGTTATAATTATTTGTTTCATGCTCTAAAAAAGATTATAGACAAAATTCGAATAATTATTACAAATTCAGCAACTTATTCTTCATAGAGAAAATTCGATATTTTTATATCAAAAACATTAATTTTTTCATATGTATGTTAAAATATAAGGTAAATATTTACAAGTGGGGCTCCAGCTAGAAAAGGGGTTTAAACATTTTGTACCGCGTCGATGTATTTCAGGGCATCTTGTTAATAATATTTAAGTCGGGGGAAGGCAATTTCAACCCTTATTTCAACCCCCAAACGCTTTTTAAAAACTTTTTTGAAGGGATGGAGGAAACGGGTTTGGTGACATCGTGGGTCAAATGACATGGGTTTGACCCAAACAAACCCAAAAAAATTAGAGTAAGCATACAGAAAACGTATTTCAAAAAACGAATATTTTCCGGAAATATTTTTTTTTCTTAATAAAATACCCCTCCCCCATCATAAAAAAAACATATTTTCACACTACAGCATAGCCCCGAACGAGTAAAAAAATTTTGGAGCCGATTAGGGCTGGAGCCCCACTTGTAAATATTTACCAAATATAAAAATTATTTTGATATTTAAATATGCATTTAAAAATATTTTCAATGTCATAAATGTTAAAAATACTTTTATATATATATATATATTAAAGTATAAAAATTGTTTTTATATTTGAATATTCAAGAGAAAATATTTTTAAGTGTCAAAAATGTGAAAAATATGATTGTATCTATATCAAAATGTAAAAATCCTGTTTACATTTGAATAATCACTTGAACAAATATTTAATGTTAAAAATGTCAAAAATATTTTTATTTGTCATTATACTGTAAAAAAATAGGCCTTTGATACATAGATTCGGTGTGAGTTCGTACGAAAACAGGGCAAAGTAAGACTGTTGGTCCATATTGGCACCAACCCCGTTGTACACAAAGCGCACACGTTCGAGTCTTCTGAGCTCGGGCTTTGCTCTTTCTCTCCAGCGCAGGATATTGTACTACGCGAGGGGGGGTCACGCGGGGTGAGGGACGAGATTTTATGGGGGTACGATTCGATGCCACGTACGAGCGATAAAACATTCGGCGAAACGAGCGTTCCGAGGGTCATCCCTCGTTCCACGTCTCGCGAGCGCGAAATCCCACGAGATCGCGCCAACTGCGTGGCACGTCTTTGGGTCCCAAGATGTTCGCGGAGGTACGATGGACGATACACGCGCTGAGGCGTCGTCATCGAGAGGGCACGTTGGAGGTACGGTTGAAAAATAAATAAGCGTTAAAGAAAACGGTTCGAAATATTTAACAAATTGCGAAACTTTTGTATTTTTGCCGTTTTCAAAACTTTCAAATACCCATACACGTAGACAACAATGAAAACGTGTGTGTGTGTGTGTTTTTCTTTCAAACGTCATAGCGTTGAGTATACGCGAGTTGAAGACGGGGAGGCCACGGGAGGGAAGACACACCGGTATGATCCATCATTCAAGAGCAATTGTTTCGCGCTGCAGCTCTCTGCAAACTCACACCCGAACATGCGTAAAGGGTGCATCGCTGCCTCTTTAGAATCGAGGGGGGCGCGTGCTGCTGGCGCGTGAGCTTCCAGATCCTCCTGAGCCAAGGGAGAAAAAAAAAGAAACGAGAAGAAGGGAAGAAAAAGGAGTGACACAAAGCACTTGCCGTGGCGTGCGTGAGAGGAAGAAAGAGAAGAGGGCGATTGTCGAGAAAGGGACGAAGCAAGGGCTTCGAGGAAGCAGGAAAGGTGGCGAGCTGGATAATATACGTACACGTACGCACTGCAATACGCTGCGTACGAGGCGCGCACGAAAGGGAAGGAGGCAAGAGAGACGCATCACGCGGCGGGGAGAACGCTAAGGGAAGATGGGAGAGAGCAGCCCCGACCTGAGCCTACGGCTTCGTCGTGGTAGTTCCGACTCCAGGGACTCGTTTTACATGGACTTTGCTCAGGTACGTGCTCTCTTTACAACCCTTGCGCGCTCTCTCTCTCTCTCTCTCTCCCTCTCTCCCCCCCCCCCCTCTCTCTCTCTCTCTATCGCCTTCTCTCTCCTACCAGGTCTCAACATTCATGATCAACTATTTATTGAAAATGTACTTTTATTATTTTCCTTATCTATATTTATGATCTATTATCTATCTATCTACCTATCTATTAGTAGTAGTATCAAACGAGGTCCCAATTGATTCCTAAGTTTCAGCGTATCCCCTTGCGGGTTTTTGCTTAAATAGTCCAGCAAAAGAGCCGAAAACCCAGCACTTTTTAGCGTAGAATATGAGTGTTTCATACTGAAAGTAACCCCAATAAAATGTTGCCCCTCAACTCGCCCCAACCCTAAGAAATAGGGGTTGAAAACTTAAAAATCGCCGTATCTCGATAATTAATAGCCCATTCAAAAAAGGTTTCAAACAAAAGTTGTTTGAAATAATAAAATTCGTATAAAGTTACCTGACGTCCAATCCCCTATCTTTGAAAGTAGCGGCACAACAACGATTCGAAAATACGGGGTTGAAGTGTGTGCAAGTGGTGCTCTCGTGTTTATGTACTGTTATTTTTAAAGATAGAGGATTGGACGGTAGATAACTTTATACGTATTTTATTATCCCCAACAACTTTTGTTTGAAACATTTTTTGATCGGGCTATTAATGATCGAGATACGGCGGTTTTTAAGTTTTCAACCCCTATTCCTTGGGGTTGGGGCGAGTTTAGGGGCAACATTTTATTGGGGTTACTTTGAGTATGCAACTACCTACCTCCAGTAAAAAATTGATATTCTGCGCTAAAACGTGCTGGGTTTTCGTCGCTTTTACTGGATTAAAAAGGTGTCTCAAAATGACCGGACATTTAAATTTATTAACAAAACGTATTATTTATTTGCAAAGTAGGAATATTTTTATTTTAATATAAGGCACAACCCGTGTGGAAAATAGTCCGGGAAACCCGAAGAATATACAGGTCCCGTTACGGCTTCGAAGTGGAATCCCTGACAGGAATTTCCAGAATACTGCCACAAACGGTCCTAGAAAGGTACTCATTAGTTTCCATGATACAAAATAACAGGGGTACGATGGATGCACCAATGAAGGCCCCGACCAGGTGCTGTCAGGGCACTGGCTAATTTTTACAATGAGTTTAATCGGGTCTTGACCAGGCAGACTAATGTGGGCCCAGTGTGGTTCAGTCACAATTTCCATCATAAAATAAATTACGGTTTCATTTGGTTCACCAGTAAAAAGCCTGGTCAGATATAGTCAGGGATCATCACAAAGATCAATTAAAGTTATAATATTAATAAGCGACAAAAATTAATAGTAATTTATCAGTGTTTTATAACTGCCTCATGCAAATATCTCACTCACTTAACAATTCGCTTATCATTTTCAATGAATTTGAAAGAAAAGAAGAAAACGTTACAACTTAAAAATATATACATTTTTATTTAAGTAATCACTTATACATGAAGCAATGTCAGGGCATAAGTATTGAGTTTTCCGTTTGGTTCTAGGGACAATCGCAATGTTACCAATTTTCTCTTGATGCTGGCCAATGTGTAAACTGCATCGTTTACAGTTTGTTCTGGGATTCTCCATGCTCCAATACTGGATGATTTACGTGGATAATTGTACATGTCAACTTTTTTTTTTGAAATTTTCCCCTCGATGTAGAGAGATTCTTGGGATTCATTTTCGCCATAAATTTTTTTATCTCCATTATACAACCATCGCTCAAAAGTACAACACTGTTCGCCGTACATATTGTGATGAAAAAAGAGGAATTAAATATCATTGATTTTACAAATATTGTCCCGTCTTTGAGAGTACGGCTAATGATTTTAAATTGAATGGGGATCTCTGTTGGATTAGATGGAATGAGATTTCTTTCATGCTGTTGGCGACAATATTGCTCTAATGGATGATTGAGTGTTCTTATTGCATTTTTCATCCTCCCCAAAGATTGGTCTTAAAAAGTATTTTTAGCCATTGAAGTATTCTGAATCGTTACCTACATGATTAACATATAACGTTTTATATTGTTCACATTATCCTTAAAATGTCAGCATATTGTTTTCTATTATAAGAATATTTGTAAACTTGCTGGCATATATATAAATAAATAAATAAATAAATATATATTTATAAATCTTCTCGGAAAAGATGCATCTTCTTTATTACAGGGAAATACAGGGGAATCATAGGGATCTGACGGGGTGAACGTGGGGACTTAACAGGGCTAATTGCAGGGGTATAGTAGGGACGAAATTGGATAATTCAGGCGCAATCAGGGAATCTAGTATGGCCCCGAATAGATGTCCACTAAAGGGCCCGATTTCAAAAGCGGGACAATCCTATAAAGGTACCAGTCGGAATCCAAACCAGGCCCTGGATAAAATTGGGGACAATTAGTTGGGTCCTTTAGACATCCCGGAAAATATTTCCACACGGGAAACGAGGAGGTTATGTGTGGATCACAATTTCCGATAAACGTCATAAAAAATGCAGTTATTGCAGACGAAGTTTCATGGTCGTGTTATCTCGCGCCGCGGCTATGGTACTTCGCCACCAAGATCGTGCGATTTGAGGCTATATTGGACTTCTTTCTTTGGGAGTTTCTGAAAGGAAAAGTGTATGCCGATGATCCACGGACCATTTCAGAGTTGGAGGAAGCAATTGTGTCGCAACATCAATTAAACTAGTCCGCAATTATGCCAAAATGTTATTGAAAATTTCGTCAGAAGATTGAACGTTTGCAAACAGGGACGAGGCCGCCATTTATCGGATATTGTGTTCCTCACATAACCTCCATGCTTGTACCTCATATTGAAATAAATATCCTCGTACTTTTCAAGTAAATAATACGTTTGATCAATAAATTAAAATGTCCGGACATTTTAAGACACACTTCCCACATGAATCCTTTCCTATCATTGATCACCCGCACTTCGCTAATCTAACCTAACTTCCGTTGCGTCCACAACTGCCTTAAGCTACACTACACCGCATTTGCCGAGGGTACGGAAAAACTATGGAAAACCCGTACCGATATGGACGGTCCCATATTCCTCTGATTCTCTGTTGCACCGACGTATTACTGAAGTATCTACACCAAGCTGTAATTGGTCTTTCCGCTCACTGGCTGATCCGTCAGTCGGTATACGGCAAAGCGGTCATCGCTCCGATTATCAGCCATGCAGAATGCGATTTATTATCATTTATCATGGTTTTTAAAAATTATCATCGATTCGTATGTTTTAGTATCGTTTATTATTATTTTTATTACTTTTAGTATTATGATTATATTTCATTATTGTTATTAGTTTGGCTTATTGAACAATAATTGTCAATAATTTATATAAAAATAACCATCATTGAAAATAAATACTCTCTACATGTCCAAAATATTGGAATGGAACTTTTAGCTACGATTGTACGTAGGGTACGCCCTTAGGGATATTTCTTTTCCCTGCAAATATCACGCTTCGTAGAACTCGCTCGACGCTTGAACTTTGAATATCCCGACGTATTTAAAGTTTCGTAAAAAGGTCAAGTATGACTGGGGCAAGCGTAAACCAAAACAAACTTTTATTAACGCGTTCTCGTGCAAATATCCGTCCACCATGTCGATAATGTCGTCCAATGACATGTATACCTATACAAATATCCCACTTCCTGATCGCAATGACATTCGGAAAATGCCTCAATCTTCGGGAATTTGCTCCTCGTATAATGTCTGTCTGTGAATGTGGCGTGGCTCGCATAGGGCATCGATTCCGACATCGAGGAAGTGGCGCGTCCGAATGACAATTCGGATTCGATACCCGATAATGGTATGGAGGAGAATGGGGACGATTTTCCACAACAGTTGGAGGACATCACAACGATCCCGGAGGAGGCGTCGGAAGAGCTTCGCGAGGAGGAAGAGGAAGCGGCAGCGGCGGCCGCGGCTGCCGCGGCCGCAACCCTCGATTTTAATGCCGGCCTGCGCCAGAAGAGTCCAGAGCTCTTGCTACCCAGTGGCGTCATTGGCGACGGAGTAGCCGAGAAACCGTCCAAGTGAGTAAAAAAACCCTAGACGGAAGTAATATTGCCACAGGGTTAAAATTTTCCCGTCACTTCGTGGATATGAACTCTGGCTGTGTGGGTGTTGCTATGGACAAACCCTTTTTTTTCCTTGACGGTTAAGCTCTAGAGAGTACTCGCTGTACCCGCAACCCTTCTTCCCGCAACGACGCCGTTTACATTTATGAAAAAGGAACGACTTCGAACACGCGCGCTGCGACGCCATAGACGCCGGTAAATTTTTCATTTTCCCATTGCCTTGTATATCTTTCGCCCTCTTCTTACTCTCTCTCTCTTTCTATCTCCCTCCCCCCCCCCCCTCTCTCTCTCTCTCTCTCGCTCTCTGTCCCTCCTCGTCTTCGAAGAGGACATCCGAGAGCTGGGGAATGCGCTCGACGTGTTTTATCATCTCCCGCGTCCGCGCCGTCTTCAACCCCCTAAATATCCCTCAAGCCTCAACCCTTGTACTCCTCAGGCACAAATTTATAAATACGCGGATACGAATACGGAGGTTGTTGAGTAATACATTTTTACATACACAAATAAATATGCGTACTAAAGTTTAGTATAGTTTAGTAAAAATTGAAATGAACGTGAATTTTATCATATATATATATATATATATATATATATATATATATATATATATATATATATATATATATATATATATATGAGGTTTTCCACGTGAATCCGGTGGACTTTATCTCTGACCCCGCCAATTCGATTTTTTTAAATCTGATTGCATTGACTCTAAAAGACACCCTGAATTTTTTTTACATTTTTCGAAACAATAAATAGTAAAAAAAAATTCTCCGATAAAAAACCCCCCGGTTTAAAAAACTGAAAAAATCCCAAAAATGCGTGATTATATGTAAACATTTTCAAGCTATCACCCGCAGTGGAAGTATGATTTTTTCTGTGCTTTCGAAGCGATTAACGTTAAAAAAACTGAAATATCGACTGCTAACTGTTGAAGGTCCATGATTGTGATTTGGTCATTCAAAAATGGTGAAAAAAATTCATTGTGGGTATCGAAATATTTAAGTATCCGCCCGGAGTAATCGGTTCTTAAACTTTTCGGATTTTTTTTAACGTTAATCGCTCAGAAAGCACAGAAAAAATTATACTTCCACTGCGCGTGATAGCTTGAACATTTTTACATATAGTCACGCATTTTTGGGAATTTTTTCAGATTTTTCAACCGGAACGTTTTTTTTTTACTAAGGGTTGTTTCGTTTTAGAGTCAATGGAATCAGATTTTAAAAAATTAATCGAATTGGCGGGGGTCAGTGAAAAAGTCCACCGGATTCACGTGGAATACCTCATATATGTATATATTGGCTAAAATTCCCGTTTTGCCGAAAGCCGAAAACCCATTGCCTGCGGGAATACACATACCGGCGTTCGCGGCATTTCCGCGTTTGCTTCCGGCGGATATCGAACGCTTATTTCGTTGACTCGGTTTCGCGCCGATTTCGCTATCCACTCATTTTTTTCACATTCACCAATGTCACGCGTACAGTTACGGAAGAGCCTCGAACGCAATCTGGTAGGCCGATGATTCGATAACGTTTTTTTTCGCCGTCCTACGGTATTTTCAATTTCGTATGGTACGGGGTGCCATGCGTTCGCTCGATGTTAACCACGAGTGGTATACTTTTTCTTTTCGGTTACAAAAAGAATAGTTGAATCATATCGGATAAATAACAAACAAAAAAGAGCAAGTTCGACCCTTGTGGTCAACCCCTTGTGGGTCTATTTGCACTTTTTTTTGTTATTGAGATTTTGTTAGTACGATTTTTAGCCATTTTCAGCCATAATAAGTTCGTAATGATAAATAATTTTAAAAAATGATATTTTTCGTGTGTAAAAAAATTGTTTTCGGGAACCAGGGTATATATATATATTCTCCTATGTAAATGTGTTTTATTGCTTCGCTCTCGGTCTAGCTGAAGCTTCAACAGCAGCGAGGCAAGTCCGTTCAAATCGCCAATTATACAGGGAGAAATCGTCAACTCTGTCTCTCTCTCCGCTCCTCTCTCTTTTTCTCTCCATCGTATGTGCGTGTTTCGATGGACCCGGGTCAGTCTGTAATGCGGGCCCGACGAGTATCGTCGTCGTGACCGCGTCATGAGCTCAACCGGGCGATCGCGACAGTGAAACACTTCTCATCCGGACGTGAGAAGAGAAAAGAGCGAGCGAGGGAAAGAAAGGAGAGTGAGAAAATGCTTATCAAGGAAACTTCCCTCAGGTATCGCTTGCAGAATCGTACGTGAAGAATAACAAAATTCTAAAACCGCGAATAAAGCTTCGATTCGCGAGGGTGGCCGTGTAGACTGGAGGGATGGAGAGACGTGGGAACGCGGGAACGACGTCGTCGTATCATTTTTTTAAATTACACAGTAATAATAATACAAATTATGTAATAGTGCTCGTTGTCTCGAGCAATTGGAATTGCGGCCAGCGGGGGAGGGGGGAGTGAGAGAAAGAGAGAGACAGACGGACAGAGGAGGAGAAAACAAAACAAAACAAAACAAAACAACGGTAGATTTTCTAGTCCAGTAAAAGAGACGAAAACCCAGCACTTTGTAGCGTAGAATATGAATTTTTGATTGAAGGTAGATGGTTGCATACTGAAAGTAACCCCAATAAAATGTTGCCCTTCAACCTGCCTCAACCCTAAGAAATAGGGGTTGACAACTTAAAAATCGCCGTATCTCGATAACCAATCTGAAGTTCAACCCCCTATCTTTGAAAATAGCGGCACTAAAACGATTCGAAAATTCGGGGTTGATGCGTGTGCGAGCAGAGTAGACAAATCGCTGCGCCCTTGTCTAGGTCAGTGGTGCTCTCGTGTTTTGCTGCCGCTATTTTCAAAGATAGAGGATTGGACGTCGGATAACTTTGTACGTATTTTATTATTCTGAACAACTTTTGTTTGAAACATCTTTTGATCGGGCTATTAATTATCGAGATACGGCAATTTTTAATTTTTCAACCCCTATTTCTTAGGGCTCGAGCGAGTTGAGGGGCAAAATTTTATTGGGGTTACTTTCAGTATGGAACCATTTACCTTCAGTAAAAATTCATATTCTACTCTCAAAAGTGCTGGGTTTTCATCTCTTTTACTGGACTATTCACCGTTGAGCAAGACACGATGCTTCAATGCATTTGCGCGCTGTGTGTGTTTAGGGTAGTACACTTTCTCTGTTTTTTTTCCTCTTATTTCCGCTCCGCCCTTGCAGTGTGTGTGTATCAGTGCGAACAAACTAAACGTGGATCACGCGACTACTCGTTCGACCCCTCTCTCTGCCTCAGTTTTGCCCCTCACTCACTCTCCACCTAACTTGCTCCATCAGTTTCAACCCTCTATGTAATAATAATTATTGTTGTACCACAATAATAATATTAATAATAATAATAATAATAACAACGATAAAGAGTCCAGAGCTAGAAAGTAGTAATAACAATTATTATTATTATAGTACGATAATAATAATAACAATGATTATTATTATAGTACAATGATAACAATACTTATTATTATTATTATTATTGCCAGTAATTTACATTCTCCAATATATTTACAATTTTCAAGTCCCAACGTATAACCTTGCGGGTTTTTACGTTGCTTTCTTAATGTAACCCTTTCCTATCACTTCCTAGCCGTACTTCACTAATCTAACCCAACTTCCGTTGCGTCCACAACCATCTTAAGGGGTAACACCACTGTAAAATTTTCAAAAAATTGATTAATTTTAGATTGGCTTTCAACCATCTAGAATAAGGGGGAAAAAGTTGGATATCTGTACAAAAAGATCGGCAGGCCCGTGTGGCTCTGCGGTGGCAGTGGCTGGCCCGTGTGCGAGATGTCGAGCGTTTTTCTCGCAGCACAATTTTTCAAAACGGCACGCAACATAACTCCAACAATTTTCACTCTATTCACTCCAAATTTTGAGCACACCTTTAAAATAATATTCCGAAGAGAAATGCGTACGGGATTTTCCATGAGTTAATTATAACATTATTTATTAACAAATGATTGTCGTTTTTTTCTGTCGAAAATTAAGTTTTTACTTTAAATGCTTGCTAATTACACAAAAATTAATATTTCCAAAATCCCCTATGTTTTCTCGCGCTATACTCATGTACATTAATAGAATTTTTATTATTTTTTTCTATATTCAAATTTGCGTCAGTTGTGCTACGTGCTACAGAGCGTCGCAAATTCAACATGCCTTGCGGGAATGGCTCCAGCGTCACCGTTTTGTATAATTTTTTTAATATGATTTTTTTTGTTCACTCGGAAATATGACTATTAACATCCTTGAATATTATTACTCTCTTAGTAGTCCTCCCACCCAAAACAAAATCGCGAAAAATCACTCAATTTTAGACGTTCACAGTGGCGAAAGCCCTTAATGTACACTATACCGCATTTGCCGAAGGTACGGGCAAACTGTGGAAAACTCGTTCCGGTATAGACGGCCCCATATTCTTTTGATTCTCAGGTGCACAGGCGTTTTATTTAAGCATCTACACCCAAGGTCTCAGAAGTATCGGCCTTCCGCTCACTGGTTGATGCGCCAGTCGGTGCACGGCTAAGCGGTCAACGCTCCGATCATGTGCAGCACCGCTTAACTCGATGTATTGACAAGCCGAATCCACCAGTGGCCGTTTGGCCGATATACAATAATTATTTTTATCCAATTGTACTATAATAATTATTATTACAATTATCATTACCCAATAATACAATAATAAACATTATTATTATGATTAGTATTACCCAATAATACAATAATAATTGATATTGTTATTATTATTGTTCAATAGTACAATCATTATTATTATACTCTACAGTACAGTACGATAACAATTATCATTATAATTTTTATCGTCCATTGTACGATAATAATAATTATTATCATTATTATCCAATTGTACAATAATTGAGATTATTATAATTATTATTGCCATAACAATACTAATTGTAGTCACAATTATCTCGATAATAATAGCAATAATAACCATAATTACCTCCTTTTCTCTCTACGGGCACCCTTATTGGTCCCTCTCCCGGTCTCTCTCTCTTTCTCTCTCTCCCCATTGCTGCATCAACTTATACCATTTTTTATTCGTCGTTGTTAATATTATTATAATTTATTGTTATAAAACCCATGCAAATTACTTACTAATACGTTAAAAAAAAATATGGGAATGAACATTGTGTCGTACTCACCAGAGCGTCACATCATGTCGTCACTTTTTTTCCCATTTGATATGCAGGCAGAGAGTATTTGCAGGGGATCGCATTTGCAGCGGAGGCAAAGTGCGAGAGAGTGAGAAGAAAGGGAAACATTCAGCTTTTCCATGCTTTCTTGTATGTGGACCGGAATGATGAGGAACGAGGGCCCACTCTTCATATGAGTAAGGGCTACGTGTGTGCGAATGGGGAAAACGAGACGAATGGAAGCGAAGGGAAACGACAAAAATACGTAGCATGATATATATAAGGGCTAGTCAACGGAGTATGAGAGAGCTCCCCGTTTCTCTCAAAACTTCGCCGCGCCTAGATGTCGACGATAATTACGTGCCCTAGCGGAAAATTAATCACCTAACGTGTTCTCGCAACCCTAATAAAATAATAATAGTTTTTATTATGAGTATAGTAGTAATAACTATATCAACAATGATAATCGCTATTATAGCAACAATCATTATAATTATTATAATGATTATAACGCTAGAGAGTCCAGAGATAAAGAATAATAGTAAATCATTTTTATAGTACAGCAATAATTATAATAATTTTAATCTTTACGGTACTATTGTATAATGATCAGTACATCATTATTAACCGACGCTGGTGGATCGGTGCTCGGGTTGAAATTCCGAACTTTGAATGCTCCGACGGTTTAAAATTCCTAATTTTAATGTTCCGAAATTACAAGTCTCGTCAAGATCCTGCCAGCGAAAGTCTACACAATTGATAGTAAATGATGTAGAACGTATAACATTGTCTAGACAAATTTCAATACTGACGTAAAATCACTCCGTAATAAAAAAATTCTTGAAATAATTCGTCGATATATTGAACATTTTGAAATTTTCAAAACTTCCGTAGCCGAATTATTTTGACGGTGCTCAGATTTTCGGACTTTTGGTCTTTCGTGTAAAATTCTTTTCGAGTTTTGAAATTTTGGGGTAGTATTCTTTCGGAGTTTTGAGCGTCCAGGTCATTCAAAGTTCGGAATTTAAACCCGACCCCGGAGGTAGGTTAAATTACCGAAGTGTAGGTAGGGAGTGATAGAAAAGGGTTCAATTCGAAAGGGTAATACGTAAAAACCTACAAGGGTATAGGGAACCTTGGAACTTAGGGACAAAATTATTATAGTACTAT
Organism: Ophion ellenae; assembly: GCA_963210295.1. Lineage (NCBI taxonomy): Eukaryota > Metazoa > Arthropoda > Insecta > Hymenoptera > Ichneumonidae > Ophion > Ophion ellenae. The sequence continues at coordinate 14,617,562 of OY723395.1, forward strand.
TTATTATTCTTTTTTACTAATTCAATAGTACAATAGTAATAATTATTGTTTTAGATATTGTTGCAATAACAGTAGTGATAAGGTAATAATTATTTTAACAATAATGATAATAATAACCATAATACTCATCACTTTGCAATTAAATTTAAAACGATTTATTTTCCTAATAGTATATTCTGATACTATTATTCTTTTATTTTCCGTACACTGATAGAAAAGTCAATGGCATTTACAACAAATGTCCATGGTAAAAGAGGGGATAGTAAAATTTGTTATAGTTTATTGACACCGCAATCATAATATGGTTAACACGACTATACGCGAAAAGTATACCTAAACATGCGATTTTGGTGGTGTGTTTGAGTATCCATTAGGTCCGAAATGATTATTCACTATTGTAAAAGGGTTGACAATATAGATATGGTTAATTCAGTGCTATAATAAAATCGGCGGACAAATATTAGTGTTGTACACTGTACAACATTGTACACTGTTTTGTTCAGTCAAACTTCTACTAATCTTTCCAAGTTTGTACAATTTATATAGTTAACATGAACGTTTTTCGAGTATACTTTGTTAGCAGAACTTATGAAAAGTGACTATTCGAAAAAAATTATAGTTAAGTTCACTTTTAGCGAAGACGTAAATAATTTGCAGTTCGAGCAAGCGCAGCTTAGGGGGCGTAACCAAATTACGCAACGTAAAATTTCCCAATTTTTGACCCCCCCCCCCCCCCTCCCACCACGTAACGGAACCGTAACGCTTGCCCCCCCCCCCCCTATTCCGTTACGTAACGGGTGCTTTGTCGTCAATGATTGCAATTTTTTTCATAGACCTAACTAATTATGAAAGGATCGGGTTTATACTCATTTAATGAAGTATATATTCATCTAGGTTTATACCAATTTTTATGACAAAATCTTGAAAATTAACCGAGATATTAACCCTTCGAGTGCACACTGGGTCGTTTTGACCCAGTGATTTTTTTCGTGTAAGTACGTATTTTTCAACGTATGCCCCACTTTAAACGAATGTTTTGGCATTTAATTTTCGTTTTCGTCAAAAAATAAGTTTAGGGCCATAAAATATGGATAATTTACTACAAAAAACGTCTCCACAAAAAAAAAACCAAAAACGCATATTTACCGGAATACAACGATTTGAAAAACGCCTTGGGTCAGATTGACCCAATGTGCACTTATAGGTTGGCGGCAGAGGTGTGCACTCGAAGGGTTAAAAAAAGATTGTTTGAAAGTCGCAAAACGAGCTTCGACCTCCTTCACTTGACTCACAAGAAAAGGTCGCGAGGTCGAACTCTCCGATTTCGACGAAATTTGGCATGTTTGTAGAATGGGTAAAAATGGGCGACACGTATTTTTTATATCTGCAGAACCCGATTTTTAGGGGGTGAAACGCACCTTCGAAAATAGGGCTGGTTTCGTTTTTTGTCGATAATGCTTTAACGGTACGAGATATGAAAAAAATCTAATTGCAACAACGTTTATTTTTCGGTGTACTATACATTGGAGATGAGAACGAGCGGATAACAACAAATTTCGAACGAAAAACACCCTTATTTTTGAGGGTGCGATTCACCCCTTAAAAATTGGGTTTCGCACATATGAAAAAAATACGTACGACGTATTTTTAGCCATTCTGGAAACAAGCCAAATTTTATCAAAATCGGAGAGTTCGACTTCGCGACATTTCCTTGTCAGTACTTTGTTGCCATGCCTTTAGCAGCGATAACCGCGGCACATCAACGAGGCATGTGCGCCGTTAGTTGAGAGATCCATTCTTGTGGCAAGTGGGAACACTCATAGTACAGTCGTGCTGTCGCTGATAAATAGGAAAAAAATAGAAAAAGGAAAAAGTAATCGGAAAAAAATAGAAAAAGGCCAGTTTTTGACAGGTGATTCTGTAGGTGCCGCAAGTGCTAAATCCAAGTTTCCCTAAAAATCGGGGTGCTGGGGTTTTTTTAGGGGATGAGAGGGATGGGGGTGGATTGATGCCAAACTACAACCCCTACGACGTCGGCGTCGTGAGACAAAATGTTCAAAAAAATCTGAGCTTTAGTTTTGTCCACGGCGCCGAAGTCGTGGAAGTTCATTTTGGGCGTGAAAAAGTGGGGGGAAATTTTGACAAATCATTTTTAATTGAATAACTCTTTGGGAAAAATTCGTACATTTTTTGTTCGAATTTTGAATATTGAATATTCTTCACGAAATGTGAAGAATAATTTTCTCTATACTTTCGTTTCTATGGACCAATCTTGAATTTTGATTTTCCAACCCCTCTCGGGGGTTGGAAATTCAAAATGAAATTCTGGGAAAACTACCGATGGCACGAATTCGCCGCCGTGGAACAATTTGTAGCTTGAACCCTCAGCTACATTTTTGTCCACAGCGCCAAACTCGTATCTTTTTATTTTCCGTCATTAGATTTTCCAGAATTCCGTTTTGAATTTTCAAACCCCGAGAGGGGTTGGAATTCTAGGGTAGTCCATAAAAATGAAAATATAGAGAAAATTATTCTCTACATTTCGTACATTCGAACCATCCCCGAAAAAGCGATTGTTTTTGAGTTATTCAATAAACCATTGTTTCTATACCGCAACACTTTCTTTGGCGGCGAAGATATTATTGGAGAGGAATGATCAAATACTCGATCGACGTGTCATTTCAAGGGCTACAATGTTCCCATTTGCGCAAAAATGGTATGAATTTTTCCCAAAGAATTATCGAATTAAAAGTCATTTTTTGAAAATTCACCCCACGTTTTCACCCCCAAAATGACTTCGACGCTGTGGACCAAAATAAAGCCCGGATTTTGATGAACATTTTGTCTCCCGGCGCCGACCTTGTAGGGGTTGTAGTTTGGCATTAATCCACCTTGATCCCCTAAAAAAAACCATATACCCCGATTTTCAGGCAAACTTGGATTTAGCACTCGCGGCACCTACAAAATCACCTGTTAAAAAACTAGCCTTCTTCTAATTTTTTCCGATTCCAATATACAGCACTACTGTACTATCACGTCGCAAATGATTCCACAATTGCGACTTGTTAGAGTGATATTTTGTTCCAACACGATCATTCAGGTCTGATCTTCAGATCAGATTCAGATCATTTGACTGATGCCAGCACGATTTTCACTACGTAATTATTTCGAATTGCCACTGCAGTTTTTCGTGGATCTATAACGTACTTCCTTTTTATAATGTTGTCAACCTATTCTGTAGTTTTTCGCGGTCTACCACTTCGATTTTTGTCACACGACGAATTTGTTAAGGGGTTACCCCCACTTGTAGCGCAAAAAAATGCCTTTTTCATGAATTTTTTTAAAGAAAACTACAAAACTTTTTTAATCGATCAATATACCATCTTAAAAAACACATCTTGAAGAACTTTCAGTAATTTTTTTATTGAAAAATATTATATTGTTTAGTGGCAAAGGGCCGTCAATGAAATAATGTTTTTATATACACGGTTTGCGGTGACCAACATTGCGGCGAAGTGGATCATCTGAAGAAAAAATGCGGATGGATTTAGTCAAATATAAGTATAAACTAGTCTTTAATCGAAGGATTTTGAAAAATATTCATTTTTCACAACATGGCAGACAGTCAAAGTTAATGGTTCGATTTTAACGAAAAAAAATCGAACGATTAAAGACTACATTTTTATGTATTAAATAAGCCTGCAAAATTTCAAGAAGATCGGTTCATTAGTGTTCGAGTAATCTTGGTCACCGACTTCAGAAACGCCATTTTGAGAAAAACGCGTTTAAAGCTTCTCTTTCACCGCTCTTGCAACGCGGATTCTTCTCTTTCAACGCTCATATCTCAGTCAATTTCGTTCGGATCGACTTGAAATTTTCAGGACATATTCTCAGATACTTGTACTTCAAAAAAATGCAATAAAAAAAATCGCTTTTTTCGAAAACGCAAGTGGGGGTAACCCCTTAATTCATACTTACGAACAATACGATTGACCGTACTTTTTCCAATGGACAAAGTAGTCGCAATATCGCGAGAACTCTTTCGTTCTGAAGAAAGTTTTAACACGATTTTGAGGACTACTGATTCTTCATTGTTTTGCATGTTTTGAAACTAATACGAAAGAAAATGCAAGGAAAATGTGGGAACGAAGCCGGGCGCGATAGCGGCGCAATACTTTTGCACACCGACGAAACTCGTTCAACGCTGTACATAAATAATATGCCGTACAAAAAATAATATATCTCGCTATTATTTGTATAATGGCTTTCTTAAAAATGTTCTTAAAAAAATATTTTTTAAACGTTTAACGAGTTCAGGAATTAATTATTTATCACGTTACTCAAAAGATCGGGTGGCCCGAAACTTTTGCACGCCACTGTATATTTCAGTTCACTATTAGAATCTTGGGGAAGTAAACGTTTGATAGTATCAGGGATTGTCCTTTTTTTCTATATCAATATATCTATATCTTCAATGATATAATATATATCTATCAATATATCAATATATCTGTATCTTCAATGTTATATAATATAGCATACTTCAATGCTATATTATGTAGCATTGAAGAATGAACGTATGTTTGTAAGATTGGTGGTTGCAGTTAACATACGAGGTATGTTAAAAATAAGGTGACTTATTATTTTTCTCGCAAAATATTTATTTATTCATCAATTTCTATTTTGCCTCTTTCAAAGTAATCCCCCTCAGATATAAGACACTTGTGCCAGCGCTTTTCCCAATCCTCGAAGCACTTCTCATATGCGCTTTTTGGTATGGCCTTGAGCTCTCCCAACGATGCGGTCTTTATCTCCTCAATCGTGGCAAATCTCCGTCCTTTCATGGGTCTTTTCAGTTTTGGGAACAGAAAAAAGTCGCAGGGGGCCAAGTCCGGTGAATACGGTGGCTGAGGTATGATTACGGTGTTGTTACTGGCCAAAAAATCACGAACAAGCAACGATCTGTCAGCAGGTGCATTATCGTGATGCAAAAGCCATGAATTGCTTTGCCACAAGTCGATAGCAAATAATCGCCAAGCACACCAAAACACGTCTAACCTTTATATCTGTCAAGAACAAACTAAATATGCAAAATGGCTGATAATGTCAACATATGTTGGGGACATGTGTACCAAGATAACAACAAAAAAATCGAAAATCGCATGTACGTAGCCCGCAAAATTTGAAAAGTCACCTTATTTTTTAAGGCTGTAGTCTGCTTTAGGAGCCGAAAAAAGCGTTTTTTCAGCAATTTTTTTGAAAGGGAAGGAAATGATTGCAGTAAATGAAATTTTGAGACGATAGTGTATTATATTCAAGCTTTAAAAAACAATTTTTATTATTAAAAAATATTGAAATTTTTCAAAGTTGTAACGATTTTTCTGGGGCGCCTGGAGTCTGCACTTGTAAATCGGTGCCGGTGATGGAGGTCGCACGACCTCCATCTGAAACAGTTGAACCAAATTTTTTTTTAGTTTTTATAAGTTCCTTTTCTATATGAACTAAAAAAATACCGAAGAAATGATGAAATTCCAAATTTTTTCGAAGTTTGAAAAAAAATTCACTTTTTTGAAAAAAAAATTCACTTTAAGTTGCCCAACAAGTAATTTAATTAGTACTTTTGTCCAACTTTTTTAGTTCAAATAGAAGATAATTTAATACTGAAGCCAGATCACTTTGATTTTTTTCGATCGGACATATATTGTTTTTGCTATCGCCGGCACCGTTTTCTAAAACTTGTGAAAATGAAAACTCGAGAAAACGGGCTTTAAAGTTTTCGGTCCAAAAAAATATAAGTTTTTGGATACTTACACTAATTAGATGTTAATCAGCTATCCCCGGGCCATACAATAATCCTTCCTCTTCTTCAAATCGATTTTTTGAAGCCTGTAAAGCAGACTACTGCCTTAACAAACCTCGTATATGCATACCAAACAAACCGCGTATATGCAACTGCTAAAATATCAATAAGCAGTACTATTCTTTTGGAAGTAACCATGGCTATAAAATATTATTATCCACTCAGGGAAATATAAAATAGAGTCAAAATATGGTTGAGAACGTCATACATTTCTTTCGGTGTACACTCCATTCTACATTGTTTCTTTTTAATTTTTTTCGAACGGCACAGTTGGCCGGGTCTTCCGGCGGCACTACCATCCCCCGCATCGCCATCCGCGGTAATCGTCTCGCCGGAAACTCTGTCCAGACATAGCAGCAGCTCCCCGTCTCGGGCTCATCGCCCTGTAGCCGAATTCGCCCTTGCTCTACCGTGTCACCCAGCGTCTCAGCCGATACCGGCCGTGTGTTATCCGGCGCCGGCCTACCTCGAGGTCACCGATGGACGTTCGGTCAGGAATCTTGGAGCGTGAGTATTTTCAATTGTACGCAGGCGGAAGTCACTTTTACTCGACGATTCGGAGGATACTCCCCCACGAAAAAAAATCACTAGGATCGCGGTTCATTCACAGATGGCCAGCGAAATGTCAGGATTCAATACTAACCCGTGCAGAAAGTTGTTGGGGAGTATCCCCAGATCCTGTCACATCCCTATAGGGATTTAATAGCGGCGCATTGGAATCTGACAAGGAAAGGTTGCGAGGTCGATGTCTCCGATTTCGATGAAATTTGGCATGCTTGTAGAATGGGTAAAGATAGGCGACACGTTTTTTTTTGTATCTGCGGAACCCGATTTTTAAGGGGTGAAACGCACCCTCGAAAAAAGGGGCGTTTTCCGTTTTTCGTCGATAACGTTATCGTTCTCATCTCCAATGTATAGTACACGAAAAAATAAACATTGTTGGAATTAAAGTTTTTTTCATATCTCGTACCGTTGAAACGAGGTTCTTATGGGGAACGGTGGAAAATTTCACATTTCATGCAATAACGTCGAAACTTTTCAACAGATTTTTCTTTAAAAAATTTCAATTGCAGAGGAACATGCAGAAGTGGGTAAAAAAAATCATGAATTTCGACCGACTAGTTTCAGAGATATGGCGATTTAAATTATGCAATGTCTAGCGACGCTAGCGCCTCGCAGCGACAGGAGCAGCTAGACCCGGCGACCTGGCAGCGCTGCAAGCGTTCATCGGTAGAAAATGTAGCTAGAGACGCGGCAGATTTGTTATTATATATGTATTTCTAGGTCAAAATGAGTAAATGAATAAAATAAAAAAATCGTTGAAACAATAAAGAAAACTTTTATTATGAATTCATCGAGGTGAAATGTATCAATTAAACGATTCACGATACGATGTCCCATATTTTTGTTGTTCATAACCTCCACATGGTTCTTCTTTTCGTTTTCTCTTTTTGCACGGGTCATAATTTCAATCGGTTGTCTATTTTTGGCGATCGTTTTTCGTTTGAAAAATTTGCCCTTACGTTGCACTTGTTCCATTATTCCGGCCACAGCTCAAATTTTGCATTTCCGTTTATACTAAATATTACGACAAAAATTCGCTGGGCTTGCGACGTTGCCGCGATCTCCGCGCTCGCTAGACTACAGTAGTGTGGGCATATCCGTATACGCAGAGTGTCTACGCATTAGTAACCGGAATGGATAGTCTGAAACAAAAGTGAGGGTTAGGTGATGGAGGGAACGTTGTTATTTTTGGAACTCCAAACATTATATTAGGTGTTTTGTTCATTACTTTATAAGTTTTTACATCCTGATAAGATGTACAATCTACATTATAAAGATATTTCGCTATATTTCGAAGCTTTCATCGATTGAGCGTACAATAAACTTTTCAACGTGACTTTGGCGAGACTACTACTTTAAATTCCTATCAAGAAGTGGGAACAATTATGAGAATCCAATTGGATGCCTGCGTCAATTTCTACACAGGAAAATATTTGATTACTTCTGGAATTTCTCGATTCTCTTGAAGTAACCTGATATTCCATTGTGTCAATGAATAATTCTCTGGCATTCTCAATGATGGATTTGCTCAGCCCAAGTCATGTTCTTTCCCAGTGGCAAAGTTGAATGTCTTATTATGATCATATTTATCCCATATATTACGTCTATGTAGGGATCGAGAATCCGCTGCTTCCTCGTGTCTGTACGTTGCACGAATCTTTCACGTGATCCTCCCGCGATGTCCTGTACACCCACGTGCACACGTGTATATATTTATACAGTGCGATACACCCAATGGTGTATGATGGGCGATAGATCCAAATGCACGATCACCGTACATACACGTGTGTAGTGGAACGCGTCGCTTTGCAATTACCGGCACTTTAGAAAATCAAACGTGCACGCATACCGTGATAGCTCGGACACGCGCTGCCCTCCTGCCGCTTAAACTTTTCCCCCGGTACGGACCACATACTTTGTACCGCAATATATACGTAGCAACGACATCAGCCCCTGCTGATATCACGCTGCGATTACGCGTAATTGAACCAATTGTTACGGGGGTAGACGACGCGCATTTCTAACCGCGATGCTTTGTACACTTGACACATATGCATGTATGTACATATATGTACAGTGAGGTTGCGGGTGTGTGTGTGTATATATATATATATATTGCTCCGCGTGCGGGAAGGAATTGGTATGAAATTGGACCAACCGATCCCCGGGTGAATTCTCGCTGCGGTTTGATGAAGTTGGTCAAGATGTTTTTTTCCCGTCCAAATTAGCACCAACTCCTCCGCGTACATATATATATAGCATCCGATCTTGTATTTTGGACGAGGCAAGTTTAGAGTGTGGCACTTTGGTTGATAGCAACCGCAGGTCGTCCGAATTCAGCAGGTATGTGGACCAGACCGGATATTGCCGATTGGCGGGAACATACGTCATGTATCCACGTGGGTGCGTGAATGAATATATATATATATATATATATATATATATATATATATATATATATATATATATATATATTCATTGATTATAATTGATGATAATTATTTATTTAACACGGGAGTATTGTAAAACACTGTGATAAATGGTATCTCGTATAAATTATTAAGATATTAACAATTATCGCAATTATAATTATAAAACGCATTATAAATATAATAGTTACAAATTATAGATTATAAATACTAACTATTATATTTATCTGTAAATTCATTCTATGCATTTATCGATTTCACAGCTCAACAGCCGATTTCGTGCCTCAAAACTGTATATTTTTCCAAAATCTAATCTCGATACTGATTATATTTTAACACTTAATATATTTCAGCGGAGAACACGAGAATATAAATTTTATTATATAAAATCTAATTTTATAAAACAAACGGATATATAATGAAATTGCATAAACGATCATTTTGAACAAAGCCCATACCTATAAATGTATATTTACATATATACACCGGGTGTCCCATTTAATCTTACATCTAATTTATGTCGAAAGATACTGCTCCGGCCAAGTATTGAGTGTAATAAAACTTTTAAGGCGTTACCCCCCACTTGTAGCGCAAAAAAGCCCTTTTTCATGAATTTTTTAAAAGAAAACTACAAAACTTTTTTAATCGATCAATAAACCATCTTAAAAAACACATCTTGAAGAACTTTCAGTCATTTTTTTATTGAAAAATATTACATTGTTTAGTGGCAAATGGCCGTCAATGAAATAATGTTTTTATATACACGGTTTGCGGTGACCAACATTGCGGCGAAGTGGATCATCTGAAAAAAAATGCGGATGGATTTAGTCAAATAAAAGTATAAACTAGTCTTTAATCGAAGGATTTTAAAAAATATTCATTTTTCACAAAATGGCGGACAGTCAAAGTTAATGGTTTGATTTTAACGAACAAAAACGGCCGTTTTTTGGCTATAAAACGGCCATTTTGTTTCGAAAAAAAAATCGAACGAATAAAGACTACATTTTTATGTATCAAATAAGCCTGCAAAATTTCAAGAAGATCGGTTCATTAGTGTTCGAGTAATCTTGGTCACCGACTTCAGAAATGCCATTTTGAGGAAAACGCGTTTAAAGTTTCTCTTTCAACGCTCTTTCAACGCGGATTCTTCTCTTTCAACGCTCATATCTCAGTCAATTTTGTTCGGTTCGACTTGAAATTTTCAGGACATATTCTCAGATACTTATACTTCAAAAAAATGCAATAAAAAAAAATCGATTTTTTCAAAATCGCAAGTGGGGGTAACCGATTAAGGTTAAAAAGGGGACGTCAAAACATTTTTTTTTGCCGAAAATTCAAAATGGCCGACATGTTGTTTCAATGAGATCATGATTTTTTATCACCAAAACATTTATCAGGTCAAAACTAATAACTTTTGTAGGAAAAGTTTTTCGATAACGGCCATCATTTTTTGGTTAGAATCCCATTTTTTACTACTTTAGCGCTATCTAGCAGGTACCACGTGAAGGTACAGTCTTCAACATCCCTAGTGTAAGTGTGCGTGTGTACGGGGGTGTGAGATTGTTTGGGTCCGTTCGATAATCCAAACAAACCCAAACACGGATTAGGTCTCTGCGGCTCGTCACTTCGGCTGAAAATGGTATTCTTACCCAAAACTTATGAACGTTGTCAAAAAACTTTCCCTACAAAAGTTGTTAGTTTTCCTGATAAATGTTTTGGTAAAAAAATATTCATCATCCCATTTTGAAAAAACATGTCGGCCATCTTAACGTCGTCGTTTTGAATTTTGGACCAAAAAATATGTTTTTTATCGTCTCCTTTTGAACCTTAAAAGTTTTATCATACCGTGGGTTGGGGTTACTTTGATCAATTTTCAAATGAAAATCAATACATTTCTTCAAATAATATCGCAAAAAAAAGTTAATGAGAACATCAACTTTTATTAGTCTTTTTATCCTCCAAATTACAATTAAAATCATTTAAATATAAATGAGAAACAAACAAATAATTAGTCGTGATCAAAGTTATACTGAGATTAGGGTTCCTTTGATATCCCCCTTTTTCTTAATGAGAATCGGAAGTAACCCCATAGAGGAGCATTCTTCCTAAAGAAGAAAAAAAACGGCCAACGGGATGGAAAGTTACAACGATTTTGATCGTTTTGGGGTTACTTTGTAAAGTTAAGTAAAGTAAAGTTGTAATATTTGTTCAAAATATTACAACTTTACTTTTCAAAATCAACTTTATTGATAAACAACTGCTATTTTATATTTATTTATGCGATAACACATCCATAAGCTTCGAAGCTTTTAAAAACTAGGAAAAATAAGTTGTAATACTTATGTCTACCTAGGTATCTAAATCACAAAACGAGATCACATTGGTTTCATTACGAACATGTTTCACTCAAGCTAGGTCACGTACCAAATCACACACTTGTAAGACAAAAAAATAAAATAACAATTTGATATTTTTTGTCTTGCAATTATTGTGGTTTGGTACAGAATTGCAAAATTGTCGGTTAAGAAATGTTCCTATCGAACACATTAGGAACATTTCTTAACCTACAATTGAAGCCTACGATTTAAAAAATTATGAAACGACGAAAATCCCTGATAATACTCCGAGACTAGCAATAAAGAAAATGAGTGGGGTGAAATTTATCAATGATCAATGTTACCCCGTCGAAGCTATCAAAGACACCCCAACGAAACAACAACTGTCGACCGAAAAATATGTTTTTGAGGTTATGCCACACAACAAAGCATAATGGTGTAGTTTGATAAACATCTGACAAGGTGATTTTTACCAAAAGCATGTCATTGCAATACTCATATGGCTTTTAAAAAAAGTTATTCGAGCACAAAGAATAGTTTAAATACATTACTTACATTTTTCATATTTTTACGATCAATTAAACCGGTTCGTTCGTGCTGCGTCTGAGTGATGACATAAAGAGACATTCAGGCTTGCCAACCGTAAAAAAAAAACTTTCGGTCGCATGCGGGAACTTCGTAATTTGAATTTAAAAACAGGACAAAGTTTTTATGGAAGTAACCTCAACCACGGTACTCAATACTTGTTCGGAGAAGTATTTTTCGAGATAAATCAGGTGTAAGATTAAAATGGGCCACCCGGTATATATATATAGACATATGTTTCTTTTAATTAATTCTACTTGTAGTTTACAAATCCAAATTGACGGATCCACTACTGCTCTGATTACTTCGCGGACGTCGCAATATGGCTGACGTGCATTTAATTAATTTTTTTCATCTCCTGTTTTTTTGTTGGATTTCTCATTGTCTGACATAATGGAATATTTGAATGCAGGGACGCTCTGGCGACAACGCTGAGTGCTCTTTACGGAAAGCTTCTCGTCGTAATGGGAGTGGCGTTCCCGATGGCCGAAGTAATATCGACCTACATACCACCATCATTCTACGAGGGTTTCTACTTGTATCTTTATTTCGGTAGCATGACATTTCTCCTATACATGTACGCGATGCTACTGCGAGACGAAAAGCCCAAGCGAGGTGAGTCAAAGGAAGGAAAAAGCTTGCGAGGAACGAAAAAAATTACAGTAATGTAGATGCTGGTACTGCAAAATAATGTGAATTAAGAGGGATGATAACAAAATATTGGATCTGTTCGAACGTCAAGCCGAGAGCACGAGGAAGGACGTTTGCGATCTGGACTCGTCTGGTTCGTCGAGTGGCACGGGCATCGACAGCGAGACCGGGGACAACGGACATTCGCAGATGCGACCGGCCCAACACTACGGTAGTTTTTATCTGCGCATGGGTGCTGTTGCCTTCGGTATCGGTTCGATGATCTATTCGGGCCTGGAATTCGGCCAGTATTTCGAGCTTGAGCGCAACACCAAATGTCACAACATCATGCTCGCCCTGACACCCTCGACGCGAATGGCCTTCATCTTCATTCAGATGTACTTCATCTTTCTCAACAACGAGGTAAGCCTGACTCGAGCCATTTATCAGCACACAAATAACTCGAGGAAAAAGATTTTGAGCGATTAATTAAATAAATGAATTTTGGACAATTAATTTATTTCGGACGATTAATTAATTTGTTTCATTTCAGGCAATTAATTAATTTAATTATTCTGGGATATTCATTAGAATTAAATTCGTTTTTGGGCGATTAAGCTATCAAATTAATAATGAGCAATGGATATCACTTTGAGTAATTAATTAAGGCGTTACCCCCACTTGTAGCGCAAAAAAGGCCTTTTTTCATGAATTTTTTAAAAGAAAACTACAAAACTTTTTTAATCGATCAATATAGCATCTTAAAGAACACATCTTGAAGAACTTTCAGTAATTTTTTTATTGAAAAATATTACATTGTTTAGTGGCAAATGGCCGTCAAAGAAATAATGTTTTTATATACACGGTTTGCGGTGACCAACATTGCGGCGAAGTGGATCATCTGAAAAAAAAATGCGGATGGATTTAGTCAAATATAAGTATAAACTAGTCTTTAATCGAAGGATTTTAAAAAATATTCATTTTTCACAAAATGGCGGACAGTCAAAGTTAATGGTTCGATTTTAACGAAAAAAAGGCCGTTTTTTGGCTATAAAACGGCCATTTTTTTTTCGAAAAAAAATCGAACGATTAAAGACTACATTTTTATGTATTAAATAAGCCTGCAAAATTTCAAGAAGATCGGTTCATTAGTGTTCGAGTAATCTTGGTCACCGACTTCAGAAATGCCATTTTGAGAAAAACCCGGTTAAAGTTTCTCTTTCAACGCTCTTTCAACTCGGATTCTTCTCTTTCAACGCTCATATCTCAGTCAATTTTGTTCGGATCGAGTTGAAATTTTCAGGACATATTCTCAGATACTTATACTTCAAAAAATGCCATAAAAAAAATCGATTTTTTCAAAATCGCAAGTGGGGGTAACCCCTCAAGCAATCGGCAGAAATATTTATTCGGCCCGGAATTTACTAAAGGGAGAAGTGTTACCCGCGTTACCCTGAATTTTCTTGGCCGCACGGGGATCGTTAGTCGCTCTTGGAGTTCCTCCAGGCCGATGACGTTCCTGTCGAGTATGGCGGTGGTATCGCGGAGCCTCGAAACGGGGGCGGCTGAATTAGTCGGGTGGGGGATGTATAGCGACGCGAGCATGGAAAATGAAGCATCGTCGAGTAGCCCTCCTCGAGTATAAGTCCCGGCGATGTCTATACGACGTTAACCATGCGTCGTAGTCAATCTCGTACCCTGTATGCGCCGAGGGTTAAATTAGACGGAAGGGTGAACAGCTTGAAAAACATGGACGATGGAGCAAAATCGTCTGGCCTATCGATTTCTGTCGCTTAATTATTGTATCGCCGTTATTTTTTTTTGCGTTATTCATAGTTCGTTGATTATCATAAAATGGGAGAAATCTCGGCGTGATTGAAAATTATTTCAGAAATTGATTATTGAAATGAAATATTTTTTTTATTGTTTGAAGAATTAATTATTATTGTTTTACAGTTGGTAACACAGTAACTACTGTTGGGCGAAATATTAATTACGATATGATATTATTACAATTATTTGTTTTTTTAAATTATTACAAGAAGTTTTGGCTCAATAAACAAACTGGTTGCGAAATAAATTATTGAAATGAAAAATAGATCCGTTGATTGAAAAATCCATTCTTATTGTTGTTACACTTATTATGACAGTAATTATTGTTCGTTACAACATTAAGGGGTCTTCTCCCTTCAGACGCTATAAAAAGGCTATTTTCATGATTTTTTAAAAAAGTTTTATATTATAGATATTGATATAAAAGGTGTTACACTTAATAAATACACTTTCGAAATACATTTAAAAAAAAACATTTTTATGTATTTAAGTTGCTATTTATAGACGAAAATGGTAGTTTAAAAAGTTTCCAAAAAAAAATAGTAGGTCTGCGCTGTTGATGAAATCTCGGAGATGGAACATCCGAAACAAAAAAATCAAACGGTTTTAGATTCAGTATATTGATGGCTATAGGGTATATCATACGATTTTTGATATATACAAAAATAACAAAATGGCGGGAATTTTTCGAAAAAAAAAAAACAAAAAATGTGTATTTTTCACCGTTTTCGGCAACAAAAAAATAGGAAATATCAAAATTTCAAAAATCCTTGCTATGCGCTATAGCTATAGTTTTAAAGAATATGTGGTTAAAAATTCATAAGAATCGGCTCAGTAGTTTCGGAGATTTTATCAACAAGCCGTCGAAAAACGTTGTTTCGAGAAAAACGCGTTTAAAGTTTGTTTGGGTTACATAAATACATTTTAAAAACTTTAAAATGTATTTCGAAAGTGTATTTATTAAGTGTAACAACTTTTATATGAATATCTATACTATAAATCTACCAAAAAAATTCATGAAAATAGCCTTTTTTTAGCGTCTAAAGTGACAAGACCGCTTAATTACAATATGAGATGAATATCATTATTGTTTTTGAAAATTATAAGAAGAAATCTTGGCTTGATGAAAAATTGTTTGAAAAATGGATTATTAAAATAAAAAATCGATTAATCCATTGAAAAATAAACTATTATTGTTGTTGCGATTTTTATAGGAATAATTGTTGTTGAGCATAATATTAATTACAATACACATGTATTATTACCCCCTATTATTAGTTATTATTATATTATACTTATAATTATAATAATTAGTTATGTTATACTAATAATAATACTAATTATTATTAGTATTATTATAATTTTCATAATACACACAATATTATGAAAATTATTAGTTTTTTTTCTTCAATTATTGCAGAAAATCCCGGCTCGATTAAAAATTGGCTGGAAAACTGATTATTGAAATGAAAAATCGATTTATTCATTGAAAAATCACTTATTATTGTTATTACGATGATTATTACGGCAATTATTGTCGATTACGCTATTAATCACAATATGATACATGTTTCGTGTGTCATCAACCAGCAAATGAAAGTCTATCGTCATCGAGTGGTAGCGCGTTTCGGGCTGATGCACATGATCGGAACGAATCTCTCGGTATGGCTGAACGTTCTGGTGCAGGAAACGAAACACGAAATTCTCACGTTCTACGATCCCGAAAACGATTCACTGCGAATTTCTCACAGACTCGGTGAGTTTCGCGTCATTGCGATGGAGGGTGATAATGTTGGGCGAATTATCGAGCGAATGGTGGTTGTCCGCAGGCCCGAAAGTAGGAATTCATCTGGGTGGTCATATCCACGGTCATCACGGGGAGCACACGAGAGTGCCACGCGGTCTCAAGGGTCCCCATCACATGTTCGAGTGTCGGCGAACCAATATCATGGGATCACTCGTCCAGGACGCCAGTCCGTTTCTCTTTCCATGCACGATCGAGTACAGCCTCATTTGCGCGGCCATACTGTACGTCATGTGGAAGAACATATCGAAGCTCGGGCCGCTGCATCGTTCGATTCCAGCAGGCACGCGGCATCACACCCACACCTACAGGTGCGCCGTTTGGTCGATGACCCGTGCAGAAATTTATCGGGATGTCCCCAGATCCTACCGCATCCCTACAGGGATTCGATAGAGATTTGATCGTCGCACGTGGAGTCCACATAGGAATCCAAGTGGATTCGCCCTTTTTCCCGATTTACGTCGTTTGAGAATTTTTTTATTCGATATTGTCAATCGGAATTTGTTGAATCTCCCAAAACGAAATATCCTTTCGTGATCCCGTGCAGAAATTTGTTGGAGAGTCCCAAAAGATACACCCACATCTCTATGTATGTTAGGGACACCGGATATAGGGAGTCGTCATTGGGATCCAATTGGATTCTGCACTGTTCCCCGATGAACGCCATTTGAGAATTCTCACCACGTTCGAATCGAAAATATATCAAAAATTACGTGAAAAAACTCAGCGAGTTGAAGCATAATTCAGTAGAGTAATTCAAATCGGTTTTCAAGATATATTTTTTTTTAGATAAGATCAAGAGTCTGTTTAAATCCACTCATTTTGCATATCCATATATTCTGTTTAGAAAATTCAACGCACAAAATGTAATGGGATCCATTAATAATCGCATCGGATTCTGTTTGATAATCCGGCAATCCTTTAGGTATCGAATTGGATTCGTACATTGGATCCTAATGGCGAATCCAGATGAGAATTCAATGTATGGAAAGTAGGGACAAGCTGAGAACGCTAAGGTCTCGTTAAAATAAAACAATACATTCGAATCGGTCAACTTTAATTGTTCCTTTGACACTAATCAACATTTATTAATTTTTTCATTTTGGAAACAAAAAATCAGTCTTTTCGATTGTTAGTATACAATATATATTTATAATTAACCCTTTATTTTTCCAATCTTACCCCATATGCGGGGCAAGATGAAACAGCGCCGTGAGCATAATGGGACAAGAATTATTGGCATCTTTCGCATATAAAAACGGTTTCATTCTCAATACCAGTAATTTGATAAGTGAATCATCTAAGTTCTGTAGTATTTAGTCCGAATAATCTTGCTTCCATATCTTCAAAATTATTCGTCAGTTCTTCTTTGCTCTGGTAGAAATAGCGGGTGAAGACCAAAGTCCCTACTAGTTTCATTTCACCCTTTATTGTAGCTTTAATACGTCTCTCTAACGTAGATTGTGGCACGTTGTGAAATATTGCGGCTTTGCGATAGCTTGTATTCATCTTGCCCCATTAGACGGTTAACGAATCAACAAAAAATCACGCAATAACCGTGAACATTTCTGACAAACCGTTTTCATTACATTGATAATCAGTACTTTCATTGTGTTTATTTACCGGTTTCTCATCAATATCAGAAACTCAAATGCACTGAAACGATGATAAACTTCACCAAAAATTAGATCGTTTTGTTGAAAATGGTTATTGTTTTCTCACTCGAAACGCGTGCTTCCACCACGTTTGATAGTTTCACACTCATTCAACGCCTCGCTAGCCTTTCAAACTCCAACGGGAGCACTGTTAGTGCAGTAAAAGAGACGAAAGCCCAGCACTTTTTAGCGGAGAATATCAATTTTTGGCTGAAGGTAGATGGTTGCATACCGAAAGTAAGCCCAATAAAATGTTGCCCCTCAACTCGCCCCAACCCTAAGAAACAGGGGTTGATCACTTAAAAATCGCCGTATCTCGATAATTAATAGCCCGATCAAAAAATATTTCAAACAAAAGTTGTTTGAAATAATAAAATTCGTATAAAGTTCTATGACGTTCAACCCTCTATTTTCGAAATTGGCGGCATAAAAACGATTCGAAAATTCGGGGATGATGCGTGTGCGAGCGGAGTAGACATATCGCCGCGTCCTTGTCTGGGTCAGTGGTGCTCTCGTGTTTTCGTGCCGCTATTTTCAAAGATGGAGGATTGGACGTCGGAAAACTTTATACGTATATTATTATTCCAAACAACTTTAGTTTGAAACATTTTTTGATCGGGATATTAACCCTCAAAGTGTGAAGGGGTTTTTGGCACCTTCAAAGTGTGAAGGGGGGTCGTTTTCGGCGGCACGCTACCAAGCACACAATTGTTGATGAAAAAATCTGTAAAAATTCATGGTTCATCCTTAGGATGTCCTTTCGAAGTACGAACAAGAATTTTTCGGATATTGTTATTTTTAATATGTTTTTTTTTTAAACAAATATAAAGCAATGCGCGGAAAAAAAACACTTTTTTTTTAAATTGTAGTTTGAACAATAGCAACGTGAATGAGATTTAAAAACCGGTTATTTAACGGAAAAATGTTGCTCTCTAAGAAAAAAAATATGCCATCAATGTAGAATTGAACCAGATACCCTATTTAATTACGGGAACATGGGTATATTTTTACGAGGTAAAAGTGAGGTATTGAAGGGAAAAAAGCGCTCAACGTCAAAGATACATTTAGAAAAATGGTTTTTTTATTAATGTTATTTGTAGAATGTTTTCGGACTCCTCGTAACAATACTGCATGGACGCACGGCTCCGTAAATCGTAAATTCCATTTGGCGTTCTCGTCTCCATAGCTGTGAAATGGAGTAGAATTTTTTTTTAATTTTATTTCATTTTTTTTATTTGAAAAAAAAGAAAAAAATGTTTCGTGATTTGTACAGCAATAAACTCAAAAAGAAAAAAAAAATGTTTTTTATTTTTAATTTTTTAAAAATTGAAAAAAAAATCCACGTATTTCTCACAGCTTATTATGTTTAAATATGCATAAAAAACCGAAAAAAAAAATCCTCAAAAAAACTGACTTTTACTTACGTAAAGTGTGAAGGGGGGTCGAATTTGACCCTGCTCTGATTTGACCTCGTGCTCGTTTCTCGTAAAACTGACTGATGCAGCTGGCCTTGTGCACACATATACCTACCTACCCCTACTTTTTTCCAGTACCACTCAAATGGCGCGCAAGTCGCCGGTGTCAGAGAAATTTGAACAAGTAATTTGGGCCCGGATACATTCGACCCCCCTTCACACTTTGAGGGTTAATTATCCAGATACGACGATTTCTAAGTGTTCAACCCTTATTTCTTAGGGTTGGGTCGAGGGGCAACATTTAATTGGGGTTACTTTC
Organism: Ophion ellenae; assembly: GCA_963210295.1. Classification (NCBI taxonomy): domain Eukaryota; kingdom Metazoa; phylum Arthropoda; class Insecta; order Hymenoptera; family Ichneumonidae; genus Ophion; species Ophion ellenae. The sequence continues at coordinate 14,636,992 of OY723395.1, forward strand.
AGTCGGCAACCATCTACCTTTCTACCTTCAGTCAAAAATTCATATTTTACGCTAAAAAGTGCTGGGTTTTCGTCTCTTCTACTGTACTATGTGCTCGCACACACTCTTTAATCGCTTATGATTAATCTCACCCTAGTTCCCTACGAGCGTGACGTTTTAGAATATACATCCAATGCGACGACTCGTTGAACCTCTATCAGGAACGAGCGACAAGTACGGCAATCCAACTGGATCTCTACAATTTCTGCACGGGGACGTCAAAACTGATCACTGAATCTGATTCTTATTCGTTTTTTTTGTGCCCGCGGAAAAGCAGGAGATCGCCTCATCACTACAGCGTAGATTGCGCGGGTGCTCACAAGGGTCTCTTCGTCGGCATATTGATCCTCGTGCTGACGATAATATCGCTGATACTCTTCTTCGTGCTGATATCGCGGCCGGAGCTCGTCAGCTTCGCGGTGACGGAAGTGAACGTTTGCGAGCTGACGTTGTACGGGATGTCGACCCTGGCAACGCTCATCGGTATGATACAGATGAGAAAGTTGCGCTACGACGGCAGTAGGAATCTCGAGCTGGACAACATACTGCTGGTAGCGGCGCAAACGGGCATGTTCATATATTCGACGTTCACGATAATAGGCGGTCACTTCACACTCGAGAAGCACACGATACTGGTGCTGGTCACAGCGCTCGCCAGCGTCGTACAGACCACCTGTCAAACAATCTTCATTCTGGATTCCTCGAGAAGATCCGTTGCGACGCCCGACCAAATAAGACGCAAACCAGGCCGCGAGATAGTGACGTTTTTGTTGGTTACGAATCTGGCAATGTGGGCGATCAACACGTTGGAGAAGTCGCGCGCGGAGTCGCATCCGGTGCAGCTGCACTTTTACGGCTTATGGGCCTGGACTATAATAACCCACGTGTCGATGCCACTGGCGATATTTTACCGATTTCACAGTACCGTCTGCCTGTGCGAGGTCTGGAAGAGAGCCTACAAGGTCAAGCCTACGTACATGTGACGCAAGGGGTCAGCAGGAATGACCAAGTGTCTCGTTCCTTATCAGCCTAGAGCCGGGAACCACGAAAGCCTCAGAGTCCAATTGCCACGAGTCCATATCACGCCGAGGAGCAGCCATCAACGCGACGGAGCCCTTGGGGACATTGCCGAAAATGATCCGGCTTACTTCATCTGACAGTCGAAACGCTGAGACACCCGATCCGGCAATGAAGTCAGACTTTGACGGGAATTTGGCGCTTTTTTTTTCATTTCGTTTGCAACGTTATCGCGTTTGTTACTTCTCCGAATGGCTTCGACGGAAAGCATATTTTGACACACTTACCGGGACAAAATGACTTTCAACGAAACGCCCGGCTGGAATGATCGTTCGTCAATTCAACACCTCGTACTCATCAAACTATCGATGTTACGATCAAACGTTTATTTGTGCAAAAATTATACCGTCACGGACATCTCGTACAAGTTTCTCGTTTATGCTTTCAATCATTTGACACTCGGACCCCGTCAGCTTGGCCAGCTCGTCGTTGATCGTTCGGGAAGACGGAGAGACTCTCCTAGCTCTGTGGCGAAGCGATACAAGTGAGAATAGTTGGTATTTATATTACGGTTTACACGGGTCAGCTGTCACTTGGTGCAGTACCTTCGAATTTGCACTTTTGATACGCAAGGAGTTTTGAAGGAAAAAAAATGGAAAAAATTCTCGAGAGCGAGGCGCAGCCCGATTCATATCCGAGTAATTAGGTCAGGAGGGCAAGAGGCGTTTGTGCTTTAGATTGGAACCGTTCTATACTTGCTCTCCCGATGAGAGAATCAATTCCGCTCTGGAGGAATATTGCGGTAGAATTCGTGGTTTTTTTTTCCTCCAGTGGGCAACGGCATTCTCGAATGTCTTTTTTGCCGTGCACCGCGAATGGCGAGATATCAAATGGAAATAGCGGAAGATTGGTTGTACCTAGTTTTCGCTCGGATCCCTAGAATAGTCGGAAAAATCAATGTTCAAATGACAGTGGGAACAAAAGTATCGACGTTGATGACAGTCCCAGGTGAAAATCACCAAACGCCTAGTAGAATCGTGGACACTATTTTTCCAAAGTTTACCAGTCAACCCAAGCAAACCCAACCCGGACAAATGAATCAAAAGCAGCGAAAAGATTAGGAGTACTCGATGACGATCGAAAAGCTTATTTTTTCAAGTAACGCGGGGTAAGCGGGTGGTGCGAAACAATAAACGGCATTCTACTGTACATTATTCCTCGCAATCACGCACAACGGATCTACACGGGTCCCACGACACGACCATCCTACTTAAGTCCAATTGAAAGCCACGAATATACGCACTATATATACATATACGTATTGGTACGTGTAGGTATATAGATAAGGACGTAGCTACTTTAAAAAGCGCGTTTCCACGAGAGATAGATTGACCACCGGTAGTTCATTATCCGGCCACATGTTGAATCGCGGTCTCCTTCAATGCCAGAGCTGGAGAGAGAGAAAGAGAGAGAAAGAGAGCAATGCAGAGCTTCGCAGCTATGCAGCTGGCAGTTCGCCAGAAGTGCACTTGTTCCTTGGCGCAGGCATTGAACGAGACAATCAAGGTCCGCTTGAACGTCCTCGTAAACATAATCATATCACGATTCCGTCGACATGAATAAGAAGAAAATAAAACGAAAAAAAACGCATCACGCGAGATACTCAAGTTCACGAGGGAATTCGTAAAAATAGAAAAATGTATAATAGAAGACGTAGTGACGGGGAATCGATCTTGTTAGCAAAGCTGACCTAACTGGGCGAGAATTTTTTGTTCTTCTACTAACCGTAATGCTCGAAAACAGATAGGAGTGAATGGGTAACGAGATTGAATGAGAGTGCGCGATGTGCTCATCCACTTATACGTACGATGACCATAGGGGCCGTGATAAAAGTAGATGAATTTTAGATCGATACGTCGTAAGAATACAAGGCTGCAAACATATTTCTTTCGCGGCTTCAATTCGCCTATCAATTATTCCGGCAATAGCTTTTCTCTCGCTTTGCAAACTTTATTTCAAATAAATATTTTTTAAAGTTCTTATTTCTCTTAAAGTTAATGTTTTAATAAAATTGATTCAAATTTCAATTCATATTCATTAAAATTCGAAAATTTAAAATAAATCAATCAAAATCAAAAAGTTTGAATTCAAGTTTTTAAATTAATTAAATTTTATTCTTGAATAAAAAGTTAAAAACAGTTGTTAATTTTCTTTATTGACTTCTAATTAATTTTTTTTAATTTAACTTAATTTTACAATTTAAATTGAAATTAAATTTCTATTTTTTAAAGTACACGAAAGAAGATTAAAAATTTACGAAAAATGTATTACAATTGTCATTAAAAAGAATCTTCAAAGGAAAGATCAGAAACGCAACGAAATTATTAATATGGAAGAGAATGTTTCCAAAATAATTGACAGGCGGAATACAATTTGCAATTGAAGACACGCAAGTCGTGGTACGAAGGTGAAAAAATTCAAAGTGTGCACACCTACAAAACACGACACGATAATCCAGCTTTGCGGCCAGCAGACGCGCGAACACGTGCGACAGCTCGAATTGAAAAATTACACGTAGAAACGCGATGTAAGATATATTGTTAGCTGACTAGTCGATGGAAAAAAAATAATGGTAAGGCGGAGCAAAAAATGGAAAAGGATTTTTTGTAAATAGACGAGCGTATGGGGTTCCTCTCGATGTTTAGAATATAGTAGTGTCAAAATGTTTCTTCCTATTATACGAGATATAAACGACAAGCGAACACGCATAGATTTATTATATGAAGATAAGAATTTATATGAATATATATTATATATATATATATATATAAATATATATATTATACATATTATATATATGTACACGATCATATATATACATATATTTATTATTGCGTTATTATATTGTAATAATTTATTGTAACGTCGATATTACTATGTAGCGCTACGCACATTTTATCATTTTTTTCTTCATTGGATTACTAAAAACCAATCCAATGTCCTGCCTCACCTACTTTTTTATTTTCGGCGTTTTTCCACGTCGTCCTGAAGTCTCACTATCCACCACATTGTGATCTATACCTCCCCCTCGCCCCTCCCTTTTTCGCCGCTTTTCTCGTTACGCTCGCGAAATATCGATATATCGATGTAAAAAAATTATTTGTTAAAATTCCACGAAACAAGAAGCTGTACACTTCCTTCTCTGTGTCCGCATAACTCTAGTTCCTAATGCAAAATGTTTGTACTCTTTATACCCTTTGTACCTATTTGTACCTTACGAATTGCAATACAGTCGTCCGCAATAATTGCACGTAATAATATAGCTGTACGCACCCACGTGACACATGTCGAAAAATCTCGCTTTGCAGGCGCAAAAAAAGTACGCGACATTATCGGTTGAGCGTTAAAAAAAGAAAATCGTTGAAATTTCCACGGGTAATACGAGAAAGTGACGAATCAACGTTGATGGAGCGATGAGGCGACGAAACGGAAGTAAAAGCATCGTAAGTATTCTCGATAAAACTATAAACATGGTGTTTTTTATTCTTTAAGACTTACGAGGCTTAGTCCAGTCGTGCTGTATATTGGGATCGGAAAAAAATAGAAGAAGGGTAGTTTTTTGACAGGTGATTTTGTAGGTGCCGAGGGTGCTAAATCCAAGTTTGCCTAAAAATCGGGGTGTAGGGTTTTGTTTTAGGGGATGAAGGGGGATGTGGGTGGATTAATGCTAAGCTACAACCCCCACGAGGTGGCGCCGGGAGACAAAATGTTCAGAAAAATCCGAGCTTTATTTTTGTCCACAGCGCCGAAGTCGTGGAAGTTCATTTTGGGGGTGAAAAAGTGGGGTGAAATTTTGAAAAATCAGTTTCAATTCGATATCTCTTTAGGAAAAATGCATACAATTTTTGTTTAAATGGGAACGTTGTAATATCTTATATATTATAATATCTCCAATAATATTTTCACCCCCCAAAAAATGGTTGAAGTATAAGCAAAAAATTGTTTATTGAATAAATAAAAAATAATCGATTTTTCGGGGATGGTTTGAATGTACGAAAGTAGAGAATAATTTTCTCTATATTTACGTTTCTATAGACCACCCTTGAATTTTGCTTTTTCCAACCCGTCTCGGGGGTTGAAAATTCAAAATGAAATTCTGGGAAAACTATTGACCGAAAATAAAGAGATACGATTTTGGCACTGTGGACAAAAAGGTAGCTGAGTGTTCAAGCTACTAATTGTTCCACGGCGGCGAATTCGTGCGGTCGATAGTTATCCCAGAATTTCGTTTTGAATTTGCAACCCCCGAGAGGTGCTGAAAAATCAAAATTCAAGGGTGGTCCATAGAAACGAAAATATAGAGAAAATTATTCTCTACATTTCATACATTTAAACCATGTCCGAAAAATCGGTTGTTTTTGAGTTATTCAATAAACAATTTTATTTTGGTATTTCAACAATTTTTTGGGGGTGAAGATATTATCGGAGAGTGATGATCAAATACTCGATCGACGCGTCTTTTCAAGGGCTACAACGTTCCCACTTGAACAAAAAGTGTACGAATTTTTCCTAAACAGTTATTGAATTAACACAGATTTTTCAATATTTCACCCCACTTTTTCAACTCAAAAATGAACATCCACGACTTCGGCGCTGTGAACAAAATTAAAGCCCGGATTTTTTTGAACATTTTGTCTCACGGCGCCGACCTCGTAGGGGTTTGGCATCAATCTACCCCCATCCCCCTTCATCCCCTAAAAAAAACCCTGCACCCAGATTTTTAGGCAAATTTGGATTTAGCACTCGCGGCACCTACAGAATCACCTGTCAAAAAAGTGGCCTTCGTCTAATTTTTTCTGAATACGGGGTTTTTCAGCAACATCACGACTCCACTATCTATCAAAATGCGTCTTCGAATCCTGGTTACGAGCTCCAAAAAGTTAATTAGCGGCTGAGTCATGAGCGATCGAAGTTTTGCCAATTCGCAAAATCGGCTATCCGAAACCTTCGAAAATGCATATTTTTGCGTTTCAGCTACTTCAGAATTGCCAGAATTTGATCCATCCAGATAGAACCACTTGCCGATCTGCTGGATCGCCTCAAAGTTGGCCTGCCGGCTTGAGCCCAACTTCCTGAGCCAATCCTTTTCAGATTCTCAGGTAGAAGGAATTGAGACATCGGAATGGGTGCAAAGGCATTCTCTATATCCATCAAAGTCCTTTTCGGAAAAAAGTTTATGAATCCCGAATAGTTATTCAGCGTCCGAAATATGGCCGATTGGAAAACGAAGATTACGGCGTTTTCGCGAAATTATTCCGGTGGTGGGTAAAATAAAAATGATCGACTTCTGAATTTCCAAAAGCCCTATCCGGTGTAGAATTGATCGTTGATCTCGAAATTCTGAGTTTTGCCCGCTTGAAATTGATACTTCATAAAAATATTTCCGAAAAAGTCTATTTTCGGCAATAACTATTGCCGGCATTGGCATTCCCAGACACGGGACATTTCAGACCTGCATACGCAACCCTTAAGATTCGTCGTAAATTCTTCAGTTTATTTCGTACAAATCTGGAACTTTGTTCTCGATTTTACCAATACAACGAACATCTAAACATTATTTTGTTTGCCGCGCATTTCGAATTAAATAAAGAAGTCAAACGATTGTAAATGCAGTGCGGAATGCCGGTGGAGCATTGTACATATATTTGTGTACTTAGTTCTCGGTGCACATGGTTATTTACTTGGCGTACCGCAGGCGTATCAAATATCTTGCATATATATATATATATATATATATATATATATATATAGGTCTTTATTACAAGATCATCGGACACAAGAGCAGGAGAGAAGTGGCAACCGTTGGAGGTTGCGCAGGGAGAGTTGGCGGGGTGTTGCATAAGCGAAAGCGTGCGACCGAGACGACCCTTTGAGGATTGCATCTGGGAAAATCGTAGCTATATTGAAGTAACTTTCTCGCAGGTCATTGAGGAGCAATCATCGCGCCGTATCTTTCCAGCCAAAGTTACACATTGATCCAATCGAGATTAAATTTATTGCTAATCGATGAGTTTCTTTTCTAATCAGTTACAACAATCGACTAGTTACGTTTTGATCACCGATTCGGCTCTTGCGCAATTATAATTAACAAGCCTCGTCCCGAAATATCACACCGGTCAGGGTGGTGTTTTACCGATAGTTATTTTTCTTATTTGTTTTATCAAGGAACTTACTTTTAGTCCAGTAAAAGAGACAAAAACCCACGCTTTTAAGCGTAGAATATGAATTTTTGACTGAAGGTAAATAGTTGCACACTGAAAGTAACCCCAATAAAATGTTGCTACTCAACTCGCCCCAACCCTAAGAAATAGGGGTTGAAAACTCAAATATCGCCGTATCTCGATGATGAATAGCCCGATCAAACACTGTTTCGAACAAAAGTTGTTTGGAATAATAAAAATACATAGCCGCACAAAAATACGAGAGCACCACTGACTCAGACAACGACGCAGAGATATTTCTACTCGGCTCGCACACGCATCAACCCCGATTTTTCGAATTGTTTTTGTGCCGCTATTTTCAAAGATTGGACGTTCGACGTCAAATAACTTTATACGAATTGTATTATTTCAAACAACTTTTGTTTGAAACCTTTTTCGATCGGCTCATTCATTATCGAGATACGGCGATTTTTCAGTTTTCAACCCCTACTTCTTAGGGTTTGGGTCAGCTGCGGGGCAACGTTGTCATGGCGTTACTTTCAGTATGCAACTATTTACCTACAGTCAAAAATTCATATTCTACGCTAAAAAGTGCTGGGTTTTCGTCTTTTTTACTGGACTACTTATTATGCAGAGACGTAGGGAAGCTGCAAAAACTCATAATCTGAGCCATTTGGCGATTAAATAAAAAACGCACAGGAAAAAATGCGGGTCCTAGAGGTAGTCTCGAATCCGGGACTGTTGCAGCAGCAAACTGAGATTTAGCCGACTGAGCCACTGTGCTCAATCCTCTCATATTACCAAAGTGTTCGGTTTAGTCGGTCGGCGATTCTTGGTCACGTTTTCCGATAAAATTTGTCTGTGCGTCTGTTGCATCCTGCCCTAGTCAATATATAAAAACATATATCGAAACATAAATTAAAATTTACAGTAAAAATTCATATAAAAATGTATATAAAAATGTATATAAAAAATCATTAAAACGTGCACACACACACACACACACACAGTACAAAAGTCATATAAAAATTCATTAAAAAGTGCACACACACATACACACATATTATATATATACATACATATTTGAAACTTTTTATTATGAGAAAAGTTCAAAATCGCTTTTGAGGAAAGGACAATCCTTCATACAAATACGCTCACATTTACCTAAAGTTAATTTTCAGGACATGATGCTGGCAATGTAGATTGACTAATACGACGACGGTCCTCGAAGAAGAACGACTCTAAAATCCCCTTATAGTAAACGTACACAAAGAAAACACGTATGCAAGGGAATATACACGCTGGGTATGGAATGACGGAAAAGCGTGTTCCCCGCCGGCTAGGTGAGCTCGGTATTGATCGCCGGCTGGCGTTCCCCATCGCGCGCATCTCGGAGCATATGGGGGTGCAAAAATCCACCCCCATGAGCGGCGGCCATTACAACCATGGAAAAGGGAGCGCAGCGTAATCGGCCCAGCGTGTGTACGTGCACGACCTGTGGGTACGCGCAATTATATATACGGGCTATTCCACGTGGAGGGGGATGATTTTGAGGTCGAGAAAGTGATCCGATTGGCGGGGAAGACTTGGCTGTGTGATTCGTATTTTCAGGGGTTCTCGGCTTAGGAAAGAATGTTCTTTCGTAATAGGAAGTCCCAATTCTGAGAACCCCTGAAATTGCCGGGCTACCGGCGTCGTGCCAGTTGACACGAGAAACTCTCTCTCTCTCTCTCTCTCTCTCGATAAGGGGGGGAGGGTGGTTTACGAGGGAGGTAGTAGGGTAACTTTCCCCCTCCCAAGCCCGGTGTTGAGCGGCTCGCAATCGTGACAGCCACGCTTCGAGGGGAGGTTTTGGTTCCTGGACTTTTGACCGAGCGGCGTCGTCGTCGTCTCCGGCAATAGACGGTGGTGTGCGTTGAGGGTGCACTTTGCCGCGGTACTCCGTGTATTCCCGTCGAAGTGACGCGACTAGAGCCCGAGCTTTGCATTGCCAGAAAATTGTGCTCGCGCGCATGCTCTCGCTTTCTTGTTTACAAATCGTGGTCCACGTCTCTCTCCCTCTCTCTCTCTCTCTCTCTTTCTCATCCGCTCACTCTCGCTCTCTTTCACCCTTAACCGCCGCAAATACACGCGACTAATCGCGCGAGAACGGAAAAGGAATAACAAAAGAGAGAGGGCGAGAGAGTGAAGCTGAAGCAATAATCGTCCAGTGAGAGAAGGAGCTTGTTGCTGGTGCTGGTGCTGCCACAGACATATATTCGTGCTGAATATACCGGTGTGTATGTGTGCGGCGTTTTTTCAATTTTTCAAACAATTTTTTTCTGTTGTTTATTTTTTTTCAATGGCATTTTTTTAATTGGGACGCTCGTTTGCGCGAAAACACGGAGCGGGACGAAACAAGTAGATCGCCCAAAAAGTATTGTATATTTTTAGAAGTCGTTGCGCTTCAACTATGTACGAACGGGTTTGTTTGGATTTGTTTGGGTAGCAAAAAGCTATATTGTCGATTCGAGTGTTCATCTGTGTTCCGTCTATTCGAGGTCCAGCAGATTCTCTATCTATGAATAAAGATAAATACATAATATAAATAAGAATTTATATATATATATATATATATATATATATATATATATATATATATATATATATATATATATATATATATATATATATATAATGAGGAAATATGTTTATTCGAATAAATCAGTTAAAACTTCTTTAAATATAAAATTTATTATTAAAAAATATAATAAGACAAATATTTTCCATAAGTAAAATGCATTATAAATATACATTTCTTTATTGTGGCTATTAAAAAAATGTTATATCGCAAATTTGCATCCTAGATCCCTAAACACGAGATTATAACAATGAAATAATAACAATCAATAATTAAAAAAATGGTCGAATCTAAAAATCTGTCAAAAAAATTAAGCAATACACAAATATTAATTTTCATGACATTCCAACAATGCAAGATATCGTTATCTATACGTTATATATAGATTTATATACGCACTCATAGTAAGTATGTACACAGGTTTTTTTTATATCGACACGTACACACACACACAGCATGTTTACCGTTTTCTTATACGCCCCCTTATACGGCCCCCAGCGGTTTGCTACTATACGACGAGCCTTTGGTGTATTCGCGCCGGGTCGGCTGTTGCTTCTGCTTCTCTGCTCGATAAGGGAGTTAACGAGAGGAAAATCCAGCGAAAAGGAACGAGCCGCTGCGTTGGGTGTGCGTGTACTGTCTGAGAGAGGAAAAGAAAAATCATTTTTCTCCGTCGTCAATGTTGTACTCATCCGGTGATCTTTTGTGTCGTTCTCGTGTGGGTTTGGTGGTGACTGGCGGGAACCAAAAAGGAGGGAAAATCCAGCACGAGGTTCAGGCGCGAACGAGGAAAACGGAGAGAGACGAAAGTGCCGAGCTGGCGCAGAACAAGGCAGCGGGGAAAGCTTCGATGGCGGCATCCGGGGAACCAGCAAGAATCGTACGCTGTCATCTCGGTTCGATCGAAGTCTAGCGGCTACGTGAGTACTTGGCGCTCAATTTTTTTCCGTTGCATCGATCTCGATGATTTTCTTCTGGCCCGTCGCTCTCAATTTTCGAGGGGGAATGGCAAGCGCATGGCTCGAGGGGGTCGAAAAACACCCACGGGGAATAAGAAGATCGAAGGGGGTGCTTGTTCGCCGCGTGTCGCGTTCTTCGACGCCGACGCTCGACGCTCAATTGTTACGTTAGGCGTCCCAATTAGCCGGGAACTCTGCGCCAATTTGATGATTCTTTGGTTTGGCTGACGTTTTCCCACCTCCCCCGACCATTATCGATTACTCTGGTTTTGCCTGCTCAGTCACTTGTGCCCACTGCTATGCATTTACGTTGCACTGCACTACTAAAAAATATCGAAGGGTCAAAACAAATTGCGAAATTTTGCGGTGATTTTCAACAGGCTCTGACTCAGTGGAAAATAGTCGAAGGACAATGAAAAACACATCATTTTGAAGCTTGAAGTCTCTAGTGTGGGCCTGGATATATGAAGTATCTGCACTGAGAGAAAAGTGTATAGAATTTACAAAAAACACGCATCGTAAAAGAGAGTATAGTCGAATTCCCCATAGTTTATTATCACCGCAATCATAATATGGTTAACACAACTATAAGCGAAAAGTATACGTAAACATGCGACTTTGGTGGCGTGTTTGACAATCTAGTATCTCCGAAGTTACTATACACTATGGTAAAAGGCTTTACAATATCGATATGGTTAATTCAGCTATATTGCAAAATCGGCGTAAAAATGACAACGCTACACTGAGAGCAAAGTGCATGGTATTTATGAAAGACGCCCACGGCAAAAGAGGGGATAGTAAAATCCTGTATGGTTTATTGGCATCGTAATCATAATATGGATAACACAACTATAAGCGAAAAGTATATCTAGACATGCAACTTTGGTGGTGTGCTCGACTATCCATTATCGCCGAAATAACTACTAACTATAGTAAAAATATCAACGGAATTAACTATATCGATATTGTGAAACCTTTCACAGTAGTTAGTAGTTATTTCGGGGATACTGAATAATCATACACACTACCAAAACGGCATGATTAGATGGACGCTTATACCCATGTAGAGGTTGCCATGAGTTGCTCAATGTTACGATCAGGCCAATATTGGGACCATCGTATAAGCCAACAAAAGAGAAATAATATTGGCCCATTACTGTTCCGCTCCAAACTGAAAACTGGCACAATATCGGCCCATCCCAAAAGCCTGTCCTGGCCCATCTTGAAAAACTAATAAACAGCCGTGATAGTTAAACTAAATTAGCCAATTTAAAAACTGAGGATACTAAAATACTGGCAATTCCATTGGCCCAATATTGTTCCGTTATAAATTGAAAACCGGCACAATATCGGCCCATCGTTTAAAACCAATAAATAACCGTGATGGTTGAACTATATTTGCCAATTTAAAAACTGGTAATGCTAAAATACGAGCAATTACATTGGCCCATTATTGTCCCGTTATAAATTGAGAACCGGCACAATATCGGCCCATTACTAAAGATTATCCTGGCCCATCTGTTAAAACCAATAAACAGCCGTGATAGTTCATCGAAATTTGCCAATTTTAAAACTGGCAATGCTAAAATACTGGAAATTACATTTAATTAATCTAAGCCCTTTATTGGCTAAGTGGGTCAGACCATACCTGCTTTTATTTTATTTAAGCCTTGGGTTATTCACTATTAGTATATTGTGCCAGAATAGGCAAATAACTGGCACGTCATATATTAATCGTCTATATTTTGTAGTTCAGTTTTTGTAATCAAGTCTTGGCCTATTATTGGCATTTGTGAATAACCAACATAAGTAAGTAAAATATGCCAATTTTGAAACCTATCATATACGCAAATCACAATTTATTTCAAGGTTATTCCATGAAATATGTATCCATAAGGACCAATCTCGGGCCAATCTTGGCCCGATATAGGTTGAATATTTATCACGCACCCAAACAAACCCAAACAAACTCACGGCCCAATATTCTAGATAGACTAACTTCTAGATACAGCAACTGTGAAGGCCCATCATAGAGCCAGTGGTCAATTTCTACACAGGCCCTTTAAGAGGTTACATAGGGCCAAGTGCAATCACCAACATTGGCGCTACAATGAATTAAATCATTGGCCCAATAATTGCTGGCTCTGTTGGCCGATATCGGGCCGTTCTTATCATTTCTACAAAGGCACCTTATTGGTAAATACTTACGGCCCAATATTCTAGAAAGGCTAACTGTGAAGGCCCGTCCCAGGCCCAACAGTCAATCTCTACATGGGTAATTGTATTAACCATATTATGATTGCGGTGTCAATAAACTATAGGGAATTTAACTACGACCACTTTTACCATGTGCGTGTTTTTTATAAATACTATGGACATTTTTCTCAGTGCAAGTTTGTACTATTTATATGGTTAACATTAACCCTTGTTGAGTATAAATTGTTACAAGATCTCTCGAAAAGTGACTATACGAACAAAATTATGGTAATCTTATGGTGGAGGTGTAAATCATTTGTGGAACGTTTCAATAAAGTAGAGACAGCGGTAGCACGCTATGATCGATATAGATATATTGGCGCATTAATTCATCAGTTTTTAAAATTCGAAAACTATTGCGTTGCGCAAAAAATCCATTTAAGCAGTGACATATATTATCAAATAGATGATCTGTGCAAAATTCCACCTATTCCGGAGGTAACAGCTATACGGAATTGCAGCTGGAGTTACTTTGATCTATCATGCCAAATAGACGATCAAAATAACATAAGTACCCGGTAGCATCATGGCAGCGAGCGTAGTATAGATAGGTAGGTCGTAGGTTCGAATCCATGTTCGGGCGAAATATTTTCTTCGATAGGAATCATTTCAGGAAGTCAGGGAATCACAAATTATGATAAACAATCATACAGGTACTCTCAATTGAGATTTTTTGAATTTATGAAATATTATATACATTTAGTAGACATATCATTCAATATGGTAAAAACCACTTTTTTTTTGACAGCGTAAGGAAATATCCATTTTATGAAAACCTACCAGATTATATAGCATTGGACAATCAACGTATGCTTGTAAGATTGTTGGTTGCGGTTAACATATGAGCATGGTTGACACAACTGCTAAAATATCATAAGCAGTACTATATTTTAGCCAGTAACTATGACTACAAAATATTGTTGTTCCCTCAGGGTAATATAAAATATAGTTGAAGTTACCATATATTTTTCTCAGTGTAGTATCTCTATGTTATAGATGAAGTATCAAGTATATCTTTAAATATTTAACTCAATTTTTTTTTCATCAAGCGGTACTGAGATATGTGAAGAAAGCGAAATAATTTTTTTCAAAATTTTGTTTTAACCTTGATCAAGTCCACGGGCCTGGATAAATCGTTTTTACCAGATTTTTTCCAGAAACCTTTGAATTGGTCCTTTCTCTTTAATTTGATTGGTTGGAGAGCTCTATACGATGATTTGTCACCGAGTTATCAGCTGTGAAAGAAAAATGACACTTTTCACTTTGACGACCGACTACTCACAAACTATTGATCTTACAGGAAATGGAAGGACGGGTTTGCAAACCTCAAAGCATTCCCTATAAAAATATTGTATTGTTTTTAAGCAAAAATTTTTTTATTGTGTCAAATGGATTAAAAGAAAGCTATAAATGGCATTATTCCCTTTTTTTACTAAACTCATAACTACTTTGAAAATAATCGGAGCAAGAAGGGTCTGTTTGGTTTTCTTTTGAGCTGAAAGTATCCTCGATCAGCCTGCATAACTGCACACCTCTGCAATTTTTCTTTGATTGTGTTCAAATCGATGAAAATTGTCACCGTTGAAAATCGTAAACAAGAGACTTCAAGCTTCAAAAAATTCGTTTTTCACTTTCCTGTGAGCATTTTTCACTGACTTACACCCTATTAAAATTCACCGGAAGTTTGCTGAAAAGTGTTGGATTAATTTTTGGAGTAGTGTATTTTCATATGTTTTCCTTCATGTTCGTTCTTTCTTTTTTTATATCTTAGTCTTTTTTATTTTATTTTCTCATTTTTAACAAATCTTTCTCACTGATTTGAGCAATTTCATCTCCACACTTGTCACGGTCCTATTTTTAGTTTCTGGGACGCGCATCTGGAGTGTTGCCCACAGTTTTTAACTATTTCAGTTTTGCTGTTGTTCACGCCCCAGGGTTTTTAGACAGGAAAGGACAGAGAGAGAGAGAGAGAGAGAGAGAGAGAGAGAGAGAGAGAGAGAGAGAGAGAGAGAGAGCTTATTCACCCCGCGTGGGAGAGGCTCGCGGAGTACGTAAATAATAGTCGAGCGGAGTCAAGAAACGATCGATTCCATCACGGTGTCCCGAGTTTCTCGTGGCCTGCGTGTGTGTGCCTTTTTATTTGCGGACCCACACACAAAAGGGATAAACTCGACTAATGCCTCTACCGACTCTCTCTCTCTCTCTCCTTCTCTCTCTCTCGGAGCCTTACACACAGAAGAGTTCTTTGTGCTCGCAGGAGTTTGAAAACCCAATGCGTTCGCGTCATCACCGTATAGTTGCGCTTTTGTGCTCCAGATTCGTCCTCGCTACCTGTGTGGTCAGGCCATGTACTCCACCTGTCAATTGTGTCTTCAGCCCTACAAAAAATGAGGCCGCACGCTCGATGCAAATAAAAAAAAGTTATTCTCAAATTAATAAACATTCGTTGGACTCTAATCCAATGAAATTAAATTCACCGGAAGGAAAATTAATATTCGAATTCAAAGTAAAGTAGCATCACGAGTGACATTCACTTTACTCGGGTGTAGCATGGACCATTGAAAACGTGCGTTTATACCGCGCGCGATCGTGTGCGTGCATGGGGTCGCGTACGCTCGAATGATTTCCCTCACAAGGTAGCGTAGAACCCGCGAAGCTGCGCGGGGATGGAAACGGGAAGGGAAAGAATTATGCGGAGGGTTGTACAAAGCACCCCCGCGGTAGCCTTTCCCATTGTGTGAGTGCGTGTGCGTGTTTGTGTGTGTGTGTGTGCGTGTTTGGGGGTTAAAACAAAATTCGTACGGGCCGACCGTCCACCCATCCGTGGCATTGAATCTCCTTCGATGTCTGCGTAAATATACAAAGGTGTATGGGACGTTCGAAGCGAATTCGTTTCGACGGTAACCATCGTCCCTGGTGGGCTTAAAATTTGTTGTGTTCTCGTTGCACGACACGTTATTGCCTATTTTTTCTTTTTGATGTTGGTTTTTGACTTTTTAGAATAAATGAAAAACAAACTACAAGCCACGCTATTAATAAATAAATATTTATATGTATGTAATGATAAGAATAATAATAAATGAATAAATACTTATTGAATTTCATCATTGTCAATTCTTAAAATTTCATAAATATTTGTTCTTTCTTTAACTTAAATGATAGATAATAATAATAATGAAGTATTATTATTATATATACAAGGATAACAATAATAATAATATAAGCCCGCTGGATCGGAAATTTCCGGCTGAATCTCATACTTTCAGGGTTCTGAATCCATCCTCGCCATTTTTCATGAGAATGTTCTTTGGCAAGATGCACGCGCGCGCGTGTGTGTACATGCGTGCCTTGTTCTTGAACACTAGAGATGCTCTGTTGCTGCTATGAGGGGGCCCAGATCCGATGCATGACGAAAGGCAGAGAGAGAGAGAGAGAGAGAGAGAGAGAGAGAGTGAGCGAGTGAGAGAGGGAAAAAATGATTGGAAGGGCACATTGAGAGAGAAAGGGATGCAAAGATGGCATAAAGCAAGGGGGTTGCAGCATACATGGATTCACATGTACCGACTTTGTTCATACATACTTACGTAGCCACCTCTATTTATATATGGGTGTCTCCGTAAATACGTGTATGTGTATCTGGATGTGTGTGTGTGTGTGTGTGCGCGCGCGCGTGCATACACACACACACACACACACACACACACACACACACACACACACACACACACACACACACACACACACACACACATGCAAGTTTTGACATGGGGTTGCTACAGCCACGGAAAAAGCGTCGATGGTGTCGGCGTCGGGAACCTTTTCTCTCCGCACAAGGCCAAAACGATCAGCATCCCTGCTCGGTACACACGCACTCGCCGCAATCCTCATTTGACGACCCGCGATATTCTCTCGTGTTTGTTTACCTCGTTGTGCCGCAAATTTGACAACAAAAAATGTACGTGAAACGGGCTAATAATTCCTTCGGTCCTTCGGAACGCGTTTAAATTTATGAGACTCGTAATTTGGCGGGAAATTCGAATTGGCAGGAGAATACCTCATAGCGACTTTAAAAATACGAGTGCGAGAAATATTCAGCGTGGCTATTACTATATTGACAATATTCGCTCGTTAATATACACTCATCGTGGGGGAGTAATCATTTCGATATTGATATACTAATTAACGTGGAACAATTGGATCGATACTTACTGATTATCGTTACCGATAATTCTAATATAATTAATCAATAATTACTAATACCGTCCAAATTTGTCCGCGGAGGAAATCGTGCGGGCATTAACAGGTGCATTCGATCCAATAGCATCACGTGCTATTTATCTTCGAACAGGAGAGAGAAGTACGAGACTCGATACGGAAAGTCGCGGAGAAAGGACGAGAACGTAGTGTGTGTAGTTCGCGAAAAAAGACGCGGCCAGAGAGTGGGAGATAGAGAGGGACGGAAAGAGAGCGGAGGTTTGCTCACGAGTCCTCTTGGGATATTCAGTTACCGGACGATTATTCGCCCGTCGCATTCACGGGCTCTGGCTCTCCGGTGTACACACACTCCGTTTCACATTTTCGATACTCTATTGAATTCGTATCGATATTAATACATTTCTATATACGTCTCAACACACACACACACACATATATATGTATATGCACGTAAGTTTGCGAAGTGTGTTATTGAGTGCTCCACGGTGGTTTGATTGCTCTGAATCGCTTCACTGATCGGCTTCGCCATGGAGGTAAGACGGTAAATTGAATTTTTCGGGACAGAGGGAAAGAAAGAAAAAGAAAGAGACAGAGAGAAATTGGAATTGTGGCCCCATCTTTATAATTAATGTAACAAGTACAAAAGTTTCAAAATCCGGGGCTCCATTTACAATCAAAAACTCGGCAACGAACCATGCACACTGAAAAAAAAAAATCGTTCATCCAACCAAAATTCAGTTGGTTTAACAAAATGTATCTTTAAATTCGTTCAACTTGATTTTTGATTGGCATAACAAACGCTTTGTTAATCTAACTGATAGTTTTAGTGGTGTGAACTGTAGCTTATTTAGCATGACTGAGCAACTGTTAAAACAACAAAATTTCGAAACAACAAAATGCATTTTTTACATTCAACGATTTCTTTTTCTCAGTGCAGAGCCCGTTCACTCAGAATTAAACAAATTGATTAAAAAGACTCTCCGTGACAAAACCAAAACAACGTTGATCACGTCAACGTGTGCCAAAAATCAGTGACATGCTGCAAGGTCTACAAAAAGGAAAATGACGTATGAATCGACAAATTGAGATTTTATGATGCAATACAATTTTATGAATGATGATTTTTGTGAATTACTCGCCTCGTCGTTTTTTCTCACGGAGTTCAACGTTTATTTATGAAATTACGATAAATATTTCCACGTTCTTCAATGAGCTCAAAAATAATTGAGAATATTTTATCGATTGAAATCTTTCTCGTACGTTTATAGAGAAATTATCAACTTTGCAATTAAACCTAAAAAATTAAGATATGAACGACTAGAATGTACAAGTAGAAATATTTAAATAGGATTCATAGATGTCTACCGTATCAGAATATTTTCGACATTCATTTATGGAATTACGATAAAAATCTCCATCTTTTTCGATGAGCTTGAAAACAATTGAAAATAATTCATTGATTAAAATCTTTCTTTTCCTTCTATTAAAAAAATAATCATCTTTACAAAACACACGAAAAAATTAATACAATATATATATATGTGTATATATATATATATATATATATATATATATATATATATATATATATATATATATATATATATATATATATCTGTGTGTATAACTGTGCGGCACGATGTGTATATATATATATATATATATATATATATATATATATATATATATATATATATTTTAAAGAAGATTTATAGATATCTATAAATCTTTAAGTCTTTTTTATTCTTACTAGCCATAGGTACATATCAGCCATCACATACAGAGTCAATGTACACCTAGTAAGGCACTTATTTTATCGGATATAGCTCACAATTGCAGCTTCCCGATAAAAACAATAAGTGGAATGTCAAAAATATTTTGTGGGCTATTTAGCCCATCAATAGGCGCCTATTTTATCGGGTATGGCTCACAATTGCAGCTTCGCGACAAAGATAATAAGTAGATGTGAAAAATATTCCGATAGGCTAGATAGCCTATTGTGAGCCATATCCGATAAAATAGGCGCCTTACTAGGTGTACATTGACTCTGTATGTAATCGCCGATATGCGCGACAGGGTCCTTAGCTAAAGTGGACACGCTACTGTCCACGTTTCAATGTGTGCATGGAAATGGATAGGGCGGGAGAGGGTGAGCACTCGTATGCATCATCTCATCGCGATGATGGTCGACGCCGGCGCCCGGGGACGCGTCGTTCACAGGTGGTCGCCACGCAGTCTAGCTCTTCCAACCGACACGAAGGGAGAACGACCGCGCGCCCCGGCTGGATATAAAACGCCTCCGCGTCGAGGCTTTCGAGGTCTCCGACCGCGGGTCCGCGAGCTTTGGTATCCTTCGCGCTTGGTGTGCATCGACGAAAGCGAGAGAGAGAAAGCGAGAGAGAGAGAGAGAGAGAGAGAGAGAGAGAGAGAGAGAGAGAGAGAGACTGCACGGCATAAAGGCGTATGTACGCATCCCCTTCGTTATCATTCGGCTATCCAGAACGACTATTAATTACGCCATTCTGTTCTCATTGCGCAACCGCGATTTATCGCCCCGGAAACCTCACACGTAGCGGAAGATGGAAGCGCGAACTCGACTTTCAAAATGGCGGTCGTAGTTTCTTCACCTCGTATATTAGGATCGAACAAGACTAGGCGATACCGAAAAAAACGCTCTAAAAAATTGATCGGTCGATAATTACTACCCACTGCGATTTGCATACCCTGCGGCTGTTACCGCGCTCATCGGGATGTAAAAAACGGAGGGGCGTACCCCCCCCCCCCCCCCCACGCGCGAATCTACCCGTGAAGTCGCTTCTTTGAGACCACAAGCTCACAGTTGGTTGAGCTCGGTGCCTCTTTAAGCCTTTTTGGTTTTGAGCGATCGATTTTTGACCATGGGGATATTTGTGCATATATATACATATATATACACTCGAGGAGTTAATTATTGACACTTTCAGCAGAAATTAGCTTACATTTAGGAAGAAAATGTATATTCTGCTATGCCGAAATCATACTGTTATGTTTTTATTTTAATCTACAATGTTTCTACTTCATATTCGCGTTGATAAGCCTACTTTGATAAGAATATAAAGTATAAATAATCATTACGTAAAAATGATCAATGGGAGGATCGTTTAGGAGAATTTGAAAAGTTTCCACAATTCATCCCATTAGTGTGTATATTTATACATACATACATGTAGTCACTAAAGACAATAGAGCACGCAAAGGAAAATACAAAAACACGAAAACGTGCATATTTTATTTTGTCTCAATTTTATGTTTTTTCTTATGTAGTCGTTGGCATCTCCCACTGATATATATTACGTCAATCCACGTCATTTTTCAGTAGATACTTATACTCATTTATATCAAATTTTATGTAAATTCATATAAAATATATATACATTTTTTCTATATGTCTTCATTTTCAAAAAAAATATAAATCAATTCATTTTTTATTTAAAAAATAATATCTTAAATTTAAATATAATTTTCTGAGTTCCAACGTATACCCTTGCCGGTTTTTGCGTGTTACCCTTCCCCAATTGAAGGGAACCCTTTCCCATCACTCCACGTCCACAGCCGTCTCAAGCTACACTATACCGCATTTGCCAAGGGTACGGGGAAACTGTGGAAACCCGTACCCGTATAGACGGCCTCATATTCCTCCGATTCTCTGGTGCAGTGTTTTTCAACCTTCTTGAATACGCGACCCACATACGAGAAAAAAAGTCTGGATACCGCCCCCCCCCCTCCCGAGCTGGCAACGGAAACTTTGAAATTGTTAGTGACATTCGCCACTTCCTACCTATGTGAACTAATTGTCCAGTAAAAGAGCCGAAATCCCGGCACTTTTAGCGTAAAATTAGAACTTTTAACTGAAGGTAGATCTGAAGTTGCACACTGAAAGTAACCCCAAGTTGCACACTGAAAGTTGCACACTGAAAGTAACCCCAATTAAATGTTACCCCTCAACTCGCCCCAACCCTAAGAAATAGGGGTTGAAAACTTAAAAATCACCGTATCGCGATAATTAATAGTCCGATCAAAAAATGTTTTAAACAATAGTTGTTTGGAATAATAAAATACGTATAAAGTTATGTGACGTCCAACCCCCTATCTTTGAAAATAACGGCACAAAAACGATTTGAAAATTCGGGGTTGCTGCGCGTGCGAGCGAAGTAGCCATATCGCTGCGTCCTTGCCTGTGTCAGTGGTGTTCTCGCGTTTTTGTGCCGGTATTTTCAAAGATAGGAGATTGGTGGTCAGATAACTTTATACGTAATTTATTAATCCAAACAATTTTTGTTGGAATCATTTTTTGATCGGAACATTAATTATGGAGATACAGTGATTTACAAGTTTTCAACCCCTATTCCTTAGAGTTGGGGCGAGTTGAGGGACATCATTTAATTGGGGTTACTTTGAGTATGCAACTATCTAGCTTCAGTCAAAAATTCTAGTCTTACGCTAAAGGTGCTGGGTTTTCGTCTCTTTTACTGGACTATAACGTTCTCTTCGAGTAGAAATAGGCTACAATTAGAAAATGATTTGGTTATTTCTGTCTCAAAAATAGAACCACGATTCGACAACTTATTACAAAATAAACAGCCTTCTCACTGAAATTGTTGTATTTTTATTGTAGTGTAGGACCTGCAATCCTTGCTTTTTACTTTTACCTGGCTTGCGATCGCGACCCCCCGAGCAGGACTTTGCGACCCCTCTGGGGGTCGCGACCCACGCATTAAAAAACACTGCTCTGGCGCACAGACTTTTACTCAAGTATTTACACTCAAGGCCTCAGAAGTATCGGGATATCGGCTACTTAGTAGATACTTAAATTTATTCATATCAATGTTCATAAAAATTCATAAGTTCATGAAATTTAGATAGGTACATTTTTTCAGTACTTATTCATTTATTTTTTTAAATCATATGAATTGATTGCTATTAAAGCTGATTATATAAAAAAAATTACCAAACCAATCATTTAAAAAATGTTTATTCAACGAAAAGGCCGATCTTGTCTAACTTTCCTCTTTTATTTCCATATTCGTTGGGATCTTCCAATGATGAATTGAGTCAACCCAAGTCTTTCCCAGGACGGGAGACGTCAACGAATATAGAAACAAAAAATAAAAAATGCACATTTTCGTTGAATAATAATTTTTTGTCATAATAAAAATCATGGTAATTATGCGGTTGGGGACTTTTCTGAAAAACGACGACAAAGACACTAAACGTAGTTTTCAAATTTATTTAAATGAACTACAATTGTACTCCGTTGATAATTTTCGGGGCCCTAATAACAACCCAAACAACGGCTGCGGGGGGAGAGGGGGAAGTGACCGCGGCGATTTTTTTTCGGCATTATATTCAGGAAGATTTCTTTTATAAATCCCCCCACCTCTCACCCTCAATATAGGCGTCGAAATATTTAACAATGCCCAATTTCATTACATGCTTCCGGGACTTATGGAATTAATCGAAAATGTCAGCCTCCGCCGACGGAACATCAACAGCTGTGAACAATTAAAGCAGCGCAAGGCAAAAAATCCGTCGTTTTCCCAAAAAAGTCCTCAAACTGCACAATTACCAAAATCATTTTTTGTATACAATTAATTTTCATAATAATGAATTAACGGGTTACACCTAGTTCGCGGCCGGAAAAAAAGAGATGTTTTCGTGATTTTTTTTTCGCAAATGGTTGCAGTTTCCTAACTTTTATCATAGTAAAGGGTATCGTTTGAAGTATCTTTGACAATTTTTTTATTGGGAAATATTTGTAAACGACGGAGATACAGTAAATTGCACAGACCGTGCAAAAAAGGTCCTTCGCGGTGACCATTCCCACGCGGGAACAAATCTGAAATCAAAAAGCCAATAGAATTTAGTTTTCGTACCGAATTATCTAGTTTTTAATCGAAGGATTCAATAAAATAATGATTTTTGAAAAAATGGTCGCCAATTGAAAGTGATCGTCGAAATTTCGGTGAAAAAAACACTCTCTTTTCCTTGATATGAAAGAGTATGCATTGACAAAAAAAATCTTTCGATTAAGAACTACCTTTTGGTATCCGAAAAATGTCTGAAATTTGAAGCAGATCGGTTTGGTTGTTTTTGAGATATTTTGGTCACCGATTCTGAAAAAGTCATTCCGAGAAAAAAGTGGACCTATCTGTAAACGATCATAACTCCCCCAATTTTCGACGGACCGACTTGAAATCTTCACATAATATTTTTGGAAGGTTAAATTATAAGAACCCATCGACAACGAAAAATCGATTTTTTCAAAAATTCCAACAAGGTGTATTTCCCCTTAATATAAATTGTTTTCTCTATATACGTATACATATATCGATGAGTGTGCGAGAAAGGGTTCAGCGCACCGGTCCTGCACTGACATGCCCGCGACGCCTTTGTATACTTCCGCTTCCGTTTGTTGTGACGCGCCCCGCGGTGAGGGAAGCGCCGGGTATTGCGCGGCCGCGCGCGTTCCACGCGAAGTTTCCCTCCGTTCGCGCAAAATAAGCAACGCGCACGCGTTGCCCCACCACGCGATCGCGTACGTACGCGAAAACGCCGGTCGCACTGTTGTGTATCGAGTCTCTGTTTTTTTTCCATTTTCTCTCTTCTCGTTTGGGCTTTTTTTTTGCTCGTTTTATTCTTGCGAACACGATGTTTTTGGGAGTCGCGTAGGTAGGGTTAAGTAGATCGGATACGGAAGTGGGCGATGGCAAGGACGCGTTTACGCGCGCTGCATCGGCGAGAGAAGCTCGCATTAGCGCGGAACAGACGGGCGAGACCGAACTGACCCACCGGAACTGACGGAGCTCCGTAGACCACGCGACCTCTCGCAACGACGACACTTTGGAAAATGCGCGCGGACGAATTTTCCGCACAATGAAAACGACGTTCGTGATGGTGAAGTGATAGAGAAAAGGTGGAAAAAAAATTGCAGGAAGTCGATTCGGGGGCATTAATTGATTTAAAAATAATAATAATAATAATTGAGAGAAAAACCACCGGGCAGCGCTTCCGGGCGGGACAGGAAGACACGTTGGGACGAACGGTACGGAAGACACGTAAAGTGAAGCGGCCGCACGAGGCCTTTTTATTCGTGGCTGGAATACACAAACATGTGACCTGTCTACGTTACACGGTGAACTATTCGGCAAAATCTATTTCGCTTCGCTTTACTCTGGTCTATCAAGGTAAAGATTCTCTCGATCCATGAAAAGATTGAGAAAAATAATTTCACGTCAGCTCCACCGAATCGTCACTCTGCATAGACACGAAAAAAAACGCGTTCATTCTCGTCCGGCGATATTTTTCATTCTCTTAAAAATAGAAAGAGAATCGTAGAATTCTCTTTCTATATTTATATATCTATATATTTAAATATCTATATATTTATATATCTATATATTTATATATCTATATATTTATATATCTATATATTTATATATCTATATATTTATATATTTACATATTTATATATCTAGATATTTATTCCTATTTTTAATAGGAATAAATCTTCTTTTTTTGTAAGACTTCTCTGGCCCGTTCCCTCGGCAATTAACGGGGCCAAGCTTTCGAACTTTTGTGCCGGGGATAAGCGGTTAATTGCGCCGAGGGCCGTCTACTCCTCGAGCCTCTTGAAATTGCATAAATACGAATGCATAATTTCCGCGATCCAGGACATCGATTAACCGAGGTTCTAACTTCGTAAACGTGCCACGAATAAAAAGAAAAAAGCACTTGGTCGTTCTCCGGCTACGGTCTGATTCGGTTAAAAATATTCCTTTGTCGCGGTCGCAGAGCTTAGTGAAATAATTGGCGTATGCGAACTTTTCAGCTCTCGATCGAACATCCAGTTCCCGTGAGTTACTCGTGAACGTTCGTTGCTATCGAGAGCGAGATAATAATGAATTATAATAATAACTGATAATAACAACCGTCAGCAATAATCATCAATAATAATAATAATCGTAATAGCGTTATGATATAATAATAATAACGATATAGTAACTAATAATAGCATTATTGTAATTACAACCGTGAATAATAGTGTGAAATGAAAATGTTAATAACATTGAAAACTAAACTTAGGGTGATACTCATTTTGCTTATTGGAGATTAAGGAGGGAGAAGCTAAAAAATAAATATCTTTGAAAAGATTTCATATACACACACACACACACACACACACACACACACACACACACACACACACACACACACACACACGTGCGTGTGTGTGTATATATATGCTTTTTTGGCTTGCAAACAACTTCGTTTTCTAATTTCAGATAAAGCTATTAAGATTTTGAATAAAATAATTTATATTTTATGTTTTTTGCGTATTTTTGTATGTTTTTTGGCTACATATAAATAGCCAAAAAAGCATATTTTCTCTATTCGAAAAAAAAAACAAAATATAAATTTTTTTACTCAAAATGTTAATAGCTTTATCTGAAATTAGAAAATCAATTTTTTTCTATTACTAGATAAGTATAGCTCGTGATTGAACGAAGGGTTAAAAAAAAAATTTTAATTTTTGACAGGGTTGTATGCAAAATAGTTCAATTTTTGGTACAATTCACACTACGTATAGCCTTGTAAAATTAGTTGTAATCGAAAAAAGAAACCTTCGTTCTATCGCTAGCCAATGCTATTTTGACGAAATGTGCAAAATTTCAATAAGATCGGTGCAATACTTTTTGGGAAATCGTGTCCACCGACTTAAAAAATAGTGTTTTGAGAAAAATGCGATTACCTGCGTCACTCTTGGCCGGTCTTTCACAACGGGGGGAATTTCCAGAAGCTCTCTCTCCTAGACTTTTACTCCGATTGACTTAAAACTTTGGGAGAATGTTCTAGACATATTGTACTCTTGGATGATAAAATAAATAAAAAAGGATTTTTTTTAAATTTTTAAACCCTCGTAACCCCTTAAGTCTACGTATCATCTTTTCTTTGGTTCACATTTCTCTCTTTTTCCCTACTACTACATTTCCATTAAAACTTGTAATTTTATACCCATTTTACTTCTTGTTTTCTCTGGCCGGCACCTTTTCCTCGAACATTCTCACGCATTCACAAAGTACAGGCCTAATTTCTCTATTCACCAGCCTGTTCCATCTTATTTGCTTCTAAGATGGCTTCTGCTTATTTGCTTCTATATATATATATATATATATATATATATATATATATATATATATATATATATATATATATATATATATATATATATATATATAACCAGATAGGATGGAACGAGCTGGTAAATGGTAAAATTACATATGGATATATATATAGGGTCCGGGGTAGTTGGCCACAGTTTTTTCAAGGATCCGTCAAAATAAAAGTAGAGACGTTTCTTAACTTCTCCTCATTTGTAATTAAACTTTGACCATTTATCTTTGAGATAATTTACGAAATTGAAGCAAACTCCGATCAGATCAACCTTAAATTGACTATTTTCGTGAATCACGATTCACTACACTGTAAAAACAAATGCGTTGTTTCAAGACGTTTCACGTGTGTAATCGTGTCGCCGTTTTCAACACGGCAACTCATGTGTTGATGTCGAACGACACGTTTTACGCGTGTTTTGTCAATACGCTTCAAGCGTGTTTTAGCAAGTTCAAAGCGTGTTGTTTCGATACACTTTAGGCGTGTAAACGCTTGTCGCCAATTTCAACATGTTTAAAATGTGTTGATGGCTAAATCAACACACTTTTTGATGTGTACTTGTGGACGCTTGGGCATAACGTACAAGACGTCACGTAGGCATACGTTTAAAAATAAATAAAAAAGGTTTCTCCGTTACTGGTGGTTTTTCCAATGGTTTACTACCATACTTGATGAGTTCCAGTCGTCCTGAAATCAATTCCTGCGAATAAATTTTATTGTCCATACCCGGTTTCGAACCTACCTAACCTAGTTACTTCTATACCTAATACGTACGCTAACCATTGTGCTATCGGCTATACTTGCGGTTTTTCGTCAAGAAACGGAATACATGGTTACATTGAACGAGAAAAGTAATGAAGACATTTCACATTTTATGTGTATGTGTCTACACCCAACACACATAAAATGTGAAATGTGAACAGAAATTTCCTTCACTCTGAACAGGCAATTTTTTTTGCACTGGACAGAAAAATTTGTCCGCAAAGAATAAAGAATTTTCTTTGCCCCGAACAAGAAATTTCTCTCACTTTGAACATACAATTTTCTTTGCCCCCGACAAAAAAATTTGTCCGCACAGAAAAACAAATTCCTTTGCCCCATACAAGCACTATTCTTCACTCCGAACAGAAAACTTTCTTAGCACTGGACAGAAAACTTGGTCCGCACAGAATAAAAAATTAGCTTTGCCCCAAATAAGAAATTTCTCTCACTCCGTACTGGCAATTTTCTGTGCCCTCGACAGAAAAATTTGTCCGAACAGAAAAAAAAATTCCTTTGCCCCGTACAAGCACTTTTCTTCACTCTGAACAGAAAACTTTCTTTGCACTGGACAGAAAACTTGGTCCGCACAGAATAAAGAATTTGCTTTGCCCTGTACAAGCAATTTCCTTCACTCCGAACAAACAATTTTCTTCGCACTGGACAGAAAAATTGGTCCACACAGAATAAAGAATTTTCTGTGCCTCGAACAACAAATTTCTCTCACTCCGAACTGACAATTTCCTTTGCCCCGAACAAGAAATTTCTCTCACTCCGAACAGACAATTTTCTTTGCCCGCAACAGAAAAATTTGTCCGCACAGAAAGAAAAATTCCTTTGCCCCGTACAAGCAATTTCCTCCATTCCGGACAGAAAACTTCCCTCGCACTGGATAGAAAAATTGGTCCGCGTAGAATAAAAAATTTCCTTTGCCCTGTATAGGCAATTTCCTCCACTCCGGACAGAAAACCTTCTTTGCACTAGATAGAAAAAGTGGTCCGCACAGAATAAAAAATTTCGTTTGCCCCGAACAAGGAATTTTTTTCACTCCGGACAGAGAATTTACTGGACAGAAAAATTGGTCTGCACAAAATAAAGAATTTCCTTTGCCCCGAACAAGAAATTTACTTCACTCCGGACAGAAAAGCTGGTCCGCACAGAATACAAAATTTCCTTTGCCAGGAACAACGAATTTCCTCCACTCCGCACGGAAAATTTCTTCCCACTGAACAGAAAACTTGGTACGCATAGAATTAAATGTGCACCCTAGAAGCATCTTTCTTCACTCTGGACAGAAACTTTTCTTAACAACGAACAAAATATTGATCCGCACAAAATAAAAAAAATTCTTCGTAGTGACACTTTACCAAAAAATTATTTTATATATACGTCAATAAACTGAGTGTTGCAATTACCATGGTTTCACAGAGCACATCATTTTCTTCATTCATGTAGGTGTGCACGACGAGCAAAAACTTATGTATTTCGCTTTTAAAATAACACAATTCGCAATAGAAAAATTCTTTCGCAAGTTCGTACATAACGTAGCGAGGTTATAAAGCCGCCATATTGTCATATCAACTCACTGGACGCGTGTTGTTTGTGGTACACGCGTGCAAGTGAGTTGTTTCACGACGCTTTGTGTCGTTCGAGTCGCGTGTACCTACACTAAGTGTGTTGTTTGAAAGAAAATGGCTTGATTCGACACGCTTCATGTGTGTTACATTAAGCGTGTTCTACAGCAACATATTTAAAACGTGTTGTTACCAAGAATGGTATAGAGCGTATTGTTTCAACACGGTAAAATAAGTAAAACACGTTGTTTCAACGCGTTAATCAGGTCCTACACACGCTGTAGGCGTGTTGTGTGTTGCTTCAACACACCGACAACACGCTTATTTTTTACAGTGTATCTCTTCCGGATTGTCCGGGTGTGATGGCCATAGAAGCAGAGGTGAGATGGCCAGTTACTCAGCATTATGCTCTCGGATTTCCCTTTGGTTTTATGTTTCGATTCTTAATTTTGTTTTCCTTGGTCACATCTAGAACAATATAATCGAAATCAGTATAATTTTTGTGTACTCAAAATTAGCACACTATTCACTGAAGTGGATAGTCTTTGATACGACGAGTTTTATAATAATTTTCTCCGCAACATTCTTCGTTATTGTTTTTATATAGTCTTTCTAAGGTCTTCCTAGGTATTTCGTAGGTCCTAGCGGCCGCACGAACCGCCAATTTATCATTTTTTACAGCACTAATAGCTGCTTTTGATGATTCTTGAGTCGAGTCCCCTCGTAGAGCAATTGCTTTTCTCTTGTACTTATTAGGCATCTAAAACAAATGTAGAAAACATGAATTACTTGAACACACTACGACTAATACTATGGCCATCATACACCGACCGCACGTGGCCATCTCTACGAATCTCTCTCGAGAGATGGCCACATATTGAATGTAAACAAGTAGAAACAATACATGCGAAATCTTGAGGTTACAACAAAGCACTGTTCGTGAGCTATTTAAGAAATACAATAGTCATATTTACTTTTACAAAATAACGTCACCACAATGTAAAGCGTAAAACCTTCAAAAAAATTTAGGAGTAGACGGAATAATTAAAAGGAATTTTACTTACTTAACATTTTTTTTTGCTAAACTTTTACTCGTACACTTACATCTGCGCACGACGCGAAGCGAATTAAGCATTGACAGGTGAAATCTAGTGCTCGGTTATATGAAATATTTATATTGGCCATCTCTCTCTTATGGCCAACTCCCCCGGAATTACTCAATATATCCAGGTATTTTGTCTTTTTCCCGAGTCGAAATTTTTAGCCTCCTCTGAACCCTCGCAGGACCCATTTCTTTTGTAATACATAAGCCGCCAGCCTCTGTTGAACCGACGAAACCTCATTTGTCGAGTTCAGTGCCATGAAGAGACCTCCTCTTGGTCCAGGGTAGCCTCGGCTAGACCTCCCAAACCTTCTCTCGACCCCCAGTTTTAGTGAAACGGGCAGAGAGCAGGCCTCCTTAACCTGCTTTCAATCTCAAACTCTTGCCTCGACCCCACCTAACCTGCTTTCGGCCCAAATTCGATATCTCGCCCATCATCATTCCATTGTGGCCTGATCAGTAACCCGTTCGATGACGAAAATAAGACGAAATTAATAAAAATACATCGTCCCCTTATCAAATTATGAGTGCAATATTAATATGCGAAAACAATCAAATTTGCTCAATATCGATTTATTATTATTTTATAGGCAATTCGTAAAAGAATGCTTGTATATACAGTCTTACTCCAATTCTATCGGATTAATGGGCGTTTTCCTGTGAGAAAAAATCTCGCAGGAAAATTCTTAAAAAATGCCAGTCTATCCAGTATAAGCTTACGCGACGTTTTTCGTCCTTGACATTTCTTCTTAAGCCCTCTAGTTCTTGAGTTACATTGCATTGTCTAGAATTAGTCTTTTTTAGCAAAAAATGATATAACATTGCGCAAAAAATAGTACAAAACTTTATAAAAAACGCAAATGGAGTTCCTGCTACCCCATTCAAGTTTATCATGGATAAACGTAACAAACTTTTTTTTCATAAGTCATGCGCCCAATTCTCGATGGTCAAAAAAAAAGCCGAAAATCAGTCACATATAAAAGTGCGTACCGGGTCGAAAAGAAAATTATAAAAAAATATTTCAGAAAAGCAATATAAAGCTGAATTTATTCCCGTCAAAACGCCGTTCGGTAAATTTGGTTATCTTTTTTTTTACGAAGCTGTGTAACTTTTAGTGCAGCAAGAAATATCGACTGGTGTATCCAAACTTTTAAGCGACGGTATATATTATATAATACTCTATATATATATATATATATATATATATATATATATATATATATAGAGTATTATATAATATATACCGTCGCTTAAAAGTTTGGATACACCAGTATCCACCAGTATATATATATATATACCAGTATCACCAGTATATATATATATATATATATATATATATATATATATATATATATATATATATATATATATATATATATATTCGAAATATGTAGTTGCATTAATATATTCAAATATACACTACCAGTCAAAAGTATTCGGACACTTCAGATAACTGCAAAACTTAATATCACTTTGGATCATTGCAAACTTATGGTAGAATAATAATTATTTTACGAAGATACTATGAAGCTCTGTATAATTACTTAATTATATAGATCTTTATAGTATCTTCGTGAAATAATAAATGAAATGAATTATATTACTCTAACATTATTTGGCAATAATCCAGCGCTCAAAAGTTTTGCGATCATGTGGAGTGTCCGAAAACTTTTGGCTGGCAGTGTAGATCTAAATTACATATAATGTTGATATCTATATGGAACGTTAGGGTGTTAATTATAGTCTATTTCATGTTCCAAAGGATTGAAATTGTCGGCTTAGAATTCAACCTCATTCGATTTTTTTCTTTATTTTTTCTTTTTGTTTTTGTTCGTTTTGTTTTTTTTTGTTAATTCAGTAATGAGTTGATAAACGGCGACGGCCGATTACCGTCGATTTTAAATGAAATGTTTGATTTTTCTTTGTTTTCATTTTTAGCACGTCGAAAATTTAAAAAACATTTCCACGTGTATGTATGAAGCATATTTTTATTTTTTTCCGCTAAATATGATATTAACTAACCGCGTCTATTTGATTCTTTTTTATTTGAATTAACTAGATTTTTTATAGAACCAAATTTTTCCTATTGCATTCCATTATTAAAATTATTGATTTCAAAAATGTTTATTTATAGAAAATCAATCTATTTAATATCGTCCAATAACTACATATTTTATTTGATCCTAATAAATCTGTGATTCGGTTTTATCAGTTCAACATTTTCATCTGTTCAAAAAAACAATTTAGTTAAGTTCACTGAATGGATCTAGTTATTTTTTTAAAATTTACCTTAAATAGAATTTTCGTAGAGTTAACCATTCTTTTATTTGATTGAACTAACGGTCCATCTTTATTGCAACGCTCATATCAAAGGGGCGGGGGTAGAGAAGGTGGAGAGAGAGGAATTTTATATATATATGTGTGTGTGTGTGTGTGTGTGTGTGTGTGTGTGTGTGTGCGTGCGTGTGTGTGTGTGTGTGTGTGTTTGAAAAATCTATAGCATGTTATTCGATGAAACTCTAATTATCACAATCATATTAACTAATTGATATAGCTTATGTGATACAACAAATAGTTAGAGGTATTCATTTGGCCTCTTATGCCATATCAGCGACCAAAATGTTATAAGCACTCGATAGCATAGCGGCAGCGGAGCGTAGCTAGGAGTAGGTAGGCTAGGTTCAAGTCGCATATAGGGCAAATATTTTCTTCGAAAAAAATCATGTCTATAGGCCAGGGAATGACGAATTACGATAAAAATCCTTGTGGTAAAGCTCTCAATTAAGGAGTTCATTTTATTTTCGATTTATGAAATATTTTATGCATATAGTACACTTAGCTTTACAGTGTACATTGTAAGCAAATAAAGATTTATTTGAATCTCATCTTTATTAATATATATAAATATCTTCGAAAGAAATACGATCGTAGTAGGCTGTGAGACAAGGAAAAAACCTATTTTATTTAAATAGATTCTATATAAATTAATTTTTTTGTTTAGCAGTGTACAGTAGGCCGAAAGGGGGGGCAGTAGGTTCTGCGGGAGCGCTCGAAGTAGGCCGACCTGAGGTTCCGTAGGTTCAATTGTGAGCCTCACTGACCTCCTTTGAGTCAAAAAGTCTACTTTCTGCCATGCCGGAGGTTCATCGGAGGCTCTAACGCATGGTACTTTCAAACATTGTACCCTCCTTTAGATACCCAATAATCCGCTCACGCCGATTTCTGCTCGCCTTCATTTTGTGGGTTGAACGCGACTCGAAAATTTCGACTCGGGTTTCCCCGGCAATATGAAATGCTTTTTTAAATATCTATTTTCAAGATTTTCCTTCGTTCATAATCGCCAATAAACAAAATTATTATTACGGTAGTTCAATTGTGTGTTTTTTTAAAATTACTAACCTTCTGCCATTCCACATTTATATTTTGGCTTTGAAATATAACACCTATATTATTATCATGGCTTTTTATTTCTTTCTCAGTCACCCGTCAATGTCGTTCGGGATAGATTTAAGGCGTTACCCCCACTTGCAGCGCAAAAAAAGGCCTTTTTCATGAATTTTTTAAAAGAAAACTCCTAAACTTTTTTAATCGATCAATATACCATCTTAAAGAACACATCTTGAAGAACTTTCAGTAATTTTTTTATTGAAAAATATTACATTGTTTAGTGGCAAATGGCCGTCAATGAAATAATGTTTTTATATACACGGTTTGCGGTGACCAACATTGCGGCGAAGTGGATCATCTGAAAAAAAATGCGGATGGATTTAGTCAAATATATGTATAAACTAGTCTTTAATCGAAGGATTTTACAAAATATTCATTTTTCACAAAATGGCGGACAGTCAAAGTTAATGGTTCGATTTTAACGAAAAAAACGGCCGTTTTTTGGCTATAAAACGGCCATTTTTCTTCGAAAAAAAAATCGAACGATTAAAGACTACATTTTTATGTATTAAATAAGCCTGCAAAATTTCAAGAAGATCGGTTCATTAGTGTTCGAGTAATCTTGGTCACCGACTTCAGAAATGCCATTTTGAGAAAAACGCGTTTAAAGTTTCTCTTTCAACGCGGATTCTTCTCTTTCAACGCTCATATCTCAGTCAATATTGTTCGGATCGCTTTGAAATTTTCAGGACATATTCTCAGATACTTATACTTCAAAAAAATGCAATAAAAAAAATCGATTTTTTCAAAATCGCAAGTGGGGGTAACCCCTTAAGAATCCTCTAGGAGTACATGCCCGCACGTGCTACGGCGATGGCGTTGGCGCCATCGCCGCAGCTCTCTCTCTCTCTCTCTCTCTCTCTCTCTTGTCATCCCTCATAAAGAAAAGTATCCGAGTGCGGAGAGTCGAGAAAAAAAATGGGTGGAACACTTTTCTTTTTTTCCTCCCCTCTCTTTCTCTCCCTCTCTCTCACGGGCTGTTTTCTTTCTAGCCTCCTCGCTCTCTCTTTCCTTCTCCCTCTCTAGGTCTCTCTCACTTCACTCAACTCGTCTTATATATATACGGTGAAATATGCGGCCTATAAAAGTACCTATGCGGATGCGCTGCTCTGGATATCGCCGTGATTAAAGCGAAGGACAGCAGAGAGAAAGAAAGAGAGAGAGAGAGAGAGAGAGAGAGAGAGAGAGAGAGAGAGAGAAACTATAAGCTCGAGGAAAACGGCCGGCCCGACGATTTCTAAATATACTCACAAAATGCTCTAACCGACTGTGCATCGCTAAATATATATGTATTCATTTTCATGTGTATTTCCGTATCCGCACGTGCGCGCCCATTGCACCAGGAGAATGCAGAAAAGCGCTGCACGAGCTTTTCGCCAAAAAGGCGCGGTGGGCGTCGTGACACCGTGCCACCGTCGAACGCTGTCAATTATTTTGACTCCATTAGCACACCTTACCTATAATCCTAAGTTGTAAGGAAGTACCGCAAAATTGTTGCGATGCTACCTCACGATAATTATTTCTCACCCTATGTCATTTATGGTGTTCCATGACCATCTGAATTTATTCGCGTTAGGCAGATTTATTCCGCGTGTACGTCGTTACGCTACTCGTTCGGCCTTGATTGACGTGTAATCGAGAAGTCACCCACTCACAAGAAACATCACTTTGGTGTCCGCTTTCGACTTTGTTGAAACTCGAGTATACTACATGGCATTTAAAACTATAAGATACGTACTTATTTGATCGGCGGAAGAACGGTTGTAGAGGATATTATGGGGCCACCCCTTGAAATGAAGCACGTCAAGGGCTGATTCACACTTTCACCCGCAAGCAGTCGACCGATTGCAGAGAAACAACAACGAAAATTCTTCGAATGCAAAACGATCAAAAATTCACTATGGGTACATTGGCAAAAATAAAAATAAAGGGATGAACCACCCCTTTATTTTTCTCCCTCGCACCCCACATTTAGTAGGGGTGCATTAAATTTAATGAAACGGGTAACACTTGGAAGGAGGGACAAAATTAAAGGTGAGGTATTTTGCGTTTTTTGGCGGATCGCAAAGTTGAGGCGGGATATACATTTAGACAGGAAGAAAATAAGCAATATTGAGGAATTTTTCAAACTAAGTAATAATTATTCTACAATTATCAAACTTTAGGTATACTTTAATAGTATATTTAATCATACATTAAAAATCAACATTTCACGCAACATTTCTGTAAAATGTGAATTAAAAATCCGTTTTTTTATAATTTTTCAAAATCGATTTTCGTCAAGTATAAGGTACCAATATTATCGATATTTCTATCAAGTTTCAACTCAATCGGCTTAATAGTTTTTGAGTAATCCTGCACACCAATTTCGGTCATGCAGAATTGAGAAAAACGCGTTTGACGTTCACGCCCGCTCCGAATCCCAGCGGTGAGGCACAGCGGTGACGGGCTGTACACGTTTGATGTTTTTCGAATTTCACTTTGACACTTTGGGAAAATATTCTACATTTATAATTCTATCGTTTAAAGAAAAAAAAAAGAAATCGATATTTTGATCGTTGTAAATGTATATCCCGCCTTAAGGAGGTAAACCACGTTTCATGCACCTTCGACGATTTTAATGCAAACTGAGGCTTTTGGGGAAAATGAATGGTAAATTTGTATTCAGGGGATAAAAATACATAGATATAGACTCAGAAAAAAATGAAATATCCAATTTTTTTCGCACTTTGGCCACCAAACTTTTTTTTCTGCAATTGCCGCTCATTTATTTTCCGTTTCGGATTGAAATCTCGCTCCGCACCTCTTCGTTATCTTCAAAATGCCGTTTCATTTATTGAGCTCCGATGGTTTTTGGCAGAATTTCAGTCAGACCATCGATTTTCGCGAATTTTTCCATCCCCCTTGTCTTTTTTTCGGTCATTTTTCGAGTGCACTGTGCGGGAAAACTAATCGAGATATCGGGACGAACCAAGCGGCATTCCTAAGTCTATCAAAATCCTTTTCGAAAACCCTCCATCAAGTCTGTGCCACTCAAACAGCACGGACGTTACGATTTCTTAAAATTTCGCGATTCCGGACGTCTGGCCGAAAGGTTCGAAAGAAATTCTTTTCGACCTTTCAACCGTTCCAAAGGTCTCTCTAATAGGACATTTTCCGCCGGTTATGAATATCAGCGATTTTTAGTCGAAAGCCCAGAATTAAACGGAAAAACGAGATAAACGTGTTTTAACACACTTCTGCGAATTTTCAAATAAAAAATTAAGGTTTTGGGGAAAATGAACAGTGAATTAATTGAATTATTAGACCCGGTGCGTTGGTCTAGTGGTTAGCGTGCTGGCCAGCGTATCGGGAGGTTGCAGGTTCGAATCCCAGTCGCGTCACTTTCGTCGTGAAATGTTTTTCTTCGATATTTCTCGGCGAAAGACGACTAGTTCCGACTGGAAGGCGAACTTCGGGACCGGCTGTATCGGCATAGGTTTTCCGCAGTTGCCCTATGCCCATGGCAAATATGTCATGGTGAATACGATGCCCATGGGGAAGTCGGCTGCGGTCGGAACGGGGGTGGAATGGGAGGTAGATGAGGGAGTTGTGGAATAGGAGATATAAAGGGGGGGGGGGGGGGGATGTGAAATGAGCGATCGAACGAAGTTGAGGTGGGTTGGGGCACGTAAAAAGGGGACGACCCTGTATAGCTGGATCAAACCAATAATAAAAATGGAATTATTCATTATTCATTATTGTATTCATCGCGGACATGGAGACAAGTTGGAAAGGGAGAAGAGAGGGAGACACGGCAATAGGAGGAGAGAAAATATGTGCCCTAAAGTACGCGGATGACGTGGCGATGGTGGCGGTCGCGGCAGAAAGACTAAGAGACATGGTCAGAGAATTGGAGAAGTATGTGAGAACAAACTGGAGATTAATATAGAAAAAACCAGAGTCTTGATCTTCAGGAAAGGGGAACACAAAAGAAGGAAAGAGGATGGAATTTAAGCGAAAAGATGGTGGAGGTGGTGAAGGAGTGCAAATACTTGGTCGTGTACTTTTCGGCCGGAAACACTTTCGAAAAACACATAAAGATAGTAGAGAGTAAGATAAGGAAAGCATTAAACGGAGCTTGGGGTATTGCAAAAAGAGCAAGGATTTGCAGACTGTCAGACAGACTGAGAATTGCGGAAGCGACAGCGAGGAGCGGGCTGCCGATAGAGTAGAAGTGTGCGGCTGGAAAAGAAGGGCGAGATTAGAGAGAGCGCAGGCCAGGTATACGAAGATGGCGATGGGTTAGAGGAGGAATACGCCGAAGTATATTTGGAAAATGGAGGCGGGGTGCACAGAAGTAGACACAGGGATGATAAAACGAGCGGGAGGCTATATAGGCAAAATCTTAGCAATGGAGGAAGAAAGATGGCCAAGAAAATGCCTAATGGAGGAGGCGAGAGGGCTGATGAACAATGATGAAAAATAGGGAAAATAAATGAAGGCAGCCATGGAGCAAGCAGGAGAAGGGCAGATAGGTGGAGGAATGAAGGAAACATGGAGGAATGAAAAATGAAGGCCGGAAGAGCGGTGCAGAAGATGGCTGACCAAGACATACAGAGGATGTGGGCAAACATCTCCAGGTCCAACTTCTGCAAAGAGTACAAAGTGAGGGAAAAAGTCGCGGGGATGGAGAAGTATTGCGTCAAAGGAACAACAAAGGAAGGGATGAGGGAAGTTTGGGCAAAAATGAAGTGGGGAAGTGTGGGGAGAGAGGCGGAGAAAGGGTTTAAAGAGACAAGGTGAAGAGTATGCGTGAACGCGGAGGAAACACTAGCACACATTTGGGAATGTAAGGAGGCTAGGAAACATATGGAGGAGCAGGCCCTTAGAGATTTTGAGATGTGGGGGAAGCGGCAAAGAAAGGAACCAGAGGAGTGGTGGCTGGCATTAGAGGAGAAGGAGATAGTGGAAGAGATGTGCGAGGTAGTCGGACAATTTAAAAACATTGCGAAGAAGAAAGAGATCGAAAAGGAGGGCGGGGAAAAACGAGATAACAAGGAAGGGGGAAGACGGAAATAAGTAAATGTAAAAATGTTTATATGAATGTAAGTAAAGCTTCAGAAATAGAGGGGTAAAGAGCGTATGAAAGAATGGAAAAAATAAGAAACAAGTGAAGATGTAAAGGATGGGGGTGATGCAAAAGGCCCGCAAGGGTATACACGGAATAAAGCTTACTACTCATTATCCATTGTTATAATGATGATTATTATAACTCTTCGTTGAAGGGAGGTTAAGGTTAAGGAAGGTGTGGAAAAGAAATGGGAACAAGACGTCCAAAAAGATCGGGAAGGGGTAGATAGGTCCACTTTCGGTAAAGACTACCGGTAGATAAATGAGAAGTCGGCAAAGAAAGAATACTGCGAGGTGGAGGAAGGGACTGCAAGTACAGTCGAGAAGGAATGGACTAAGGTGCCATAACATAGGAAAAGCGAGAAAAAAGGTTATGGGAACTGGATGTTCGAAGTGTGTGGAAAGGAAGAAGAAACACCGGAACACGTTAGCAAACGCGAGAACGCAAGGGAAAAAATTAACAGGAGCTGGGTGAAATGGCTGGACAAGTAGAGACTGGGACGAGGAGGAGAAAGTCTAAGAAATTGGTGGATCGAAACGCTAAAAAGTGGAATAATTAAGGAAATATGCTATGCAAGGGAATTCGGTAGGCTATCAAGGGGAGAACAATAGACTGCGG
Organism: Ophion ellenae; assembly: GCA_963210295.1. Classification (NCBI taxonomy): domain Eukaryota; kingdom Metazoa; phylum Arthropoda; class Insecta; order Hymenoptera; family Ichneumonidae; genus Ophion; species Ophion ellenae. The sequence goes on from OY723395.1 coordinate 14,676,142, forward strand.
CAAATCAATTCCAAAGGTAAACTAACAGTCAGTAGCGTGAAAAAAGAGACTGTATAAGAAAAAGGTGTTTGTTAGAAGGAAGATTTGAAACTTCAGTATTTTTGTGGCATTAGGCATTAGACATAAGAACTAGTATGTTAGCTATAAAAAGCGCAAAGCGTTATATAATAAGGAAACAAGGAATACGAATATAACTCTCTATTATTATTATTATTATTATTACTATTGAATGATAATAAAAATTAATTAAATTCTAGCGAATAATATTAATAGCAATTTATATTATCCTATACCAATGGTAATAATATTAAATTAAATCACGGTCAATATCAATTCACTTTATTCTATACCAATGATAATAATAATAATAATAATAATAATGAATCTTTACGGGGTCTTCTAACGTTAGACGCTAAAAAAGGCTATTTTCATGAATTTGTTTTTAAAGGTTTATATTATAGATATTAATATAAAACTTATTACACTTAATAAACACACTTTCGAAATACATTTAAAAAATGTATGTGTTTATGTAACCCGAAACAAATTTTAAACGCGTTTTTCTCAAAACAACGTTTTTCGACGGCTTGTTGATAAAATCTTCGAAGCACTGAACCGATTCTTATAAAATTTTAACCACATATTCTTTACAACTATGGCTATAGCGCATATCAAGGATTAAAATTTTTTTTTACTTTTTCTAATTTTTTGCCAAAATTGATGAAAAATCACGTTTTTTCTTGTTTTTTCGAAAAAATTCCGCCATTTTGTTATTTTGTTATTTTGTTTCGCATGTTCCATCTCTGAGATTTCGTCAACAGCGCAGACCTACAATTTTTTTAAGGCAGTAGTCTGCTTTAGAAGCCGAAAAAAAGCGTTTTTTCACCAATTTTTTTGAAAGGGAAGGAAATGATTGCGGTAAACGAAATTTTGAGACGATAGTGTATTATATTCAAGCTTTAAAAAACAATTTTTATTATTAAAAAATATTGAAATTTTTCAAAGTTGTAACAATTTTTCTGGGGCGCCTGGAGTCTGCACTTGTAAATCGGTGCCGGTGATGGAGGTCGTGCAATGCATCTGAAACAGTCGAACCAATTTTTTTTTTAGTTTTTATAAGTTCCTTTTCTATATGAACTAAAAAAATACCGAAGAAATGATGAAATTCCAAATTTTTTCGAAGTTTGAAAAAAAAATTCACTTTAAAAAAAAAATTCAATTTAAGTTGCAGAACAAGTAATTTAAATAGTACTTTCGTCCAAATTTTTTAGTTCAAATAGAAGATAATTTAATATTGAAGCTAGATCACTTTGATTTTTTTCGATCGGACATATATTGTTTTTGCTATCGCCGGCACCGTTTTCTAAAACTTGTGAAAATGAAAACTCGAGAAAACGGGCTTTAAAGTTTTCGGTCTAAAAAATTTAAGTTTTTGGATACTTACACTAATTAGATGTTAATCAGCTATCCCCGGGCCATACAATAATCCTTCCTCTTCTTCAAAACGATTTTTTGAAGCCTATAAAGCAGATTACTGCCTTAACTACCATATTCGTCTATAAATAGTGACTTAAATAAATGAATAAAAATGTTTTTATGTATTTCGAAAGTGTATTTATTAAGTGTAACAACTTTTATATGAATATCTATAATATAATAGTAATATAATGACCTATGAAAAAAATTCATGAAAATAGCCTTTTTTAGCGTCGAGAGTGAGAAGACCCCTTAAGTAATTTCGGAACCTAGTAATTGTACATGTTTTTTTTTTCACCGAACCGTATACACACGCGTGTATCGCGAGACGTGCCGGGCAACACCTTGTTTGGCAATCACCGCTCGATTTATATGGGGAGAGAGAGCTACCGAGCGCAAGGAGGAAAGAGAGAGAGGGTGGGTGTGTACGAGACAGGTTGCGAATCTCTCGTTTCGAGCCTTTGCATCCATGTATACGTACATCTTGACATCTCGTCTCTCGTCTTTCCGGGGACCGTCGATGCTTTCTATTGCGATCGTCACGCGGAGTATTTAAGCACTCTGTCACGTCAAGGCTCCCCGCAGTTCTCCTCTCTCGCGTATTCGAACAACAGTGCTTTTTGTCCCCGCCAGAACAAAAAAAAGAACAAGAAATCAGTCACCCAGCCACGCACCGGAAGTTTGTTTTGGAGAGGTCGCAAGAAATTTGCCAACTTTTGTTGCTTGTCATCGAAATCATGGCCGTGGTCCTGGAAATTCCCGATACTCGAGACAAATCGAAAAAATCGGAAAGCAAACTCCAAACGTGGCTAGGAAGGTGGATCACGGTTGAGAGTAAGATACGAGTGGATTATTGACAATGAAATGGGATGGAAAGAAGTTTGGTGGACAAAAATAGTATAATGTTGATGCGAATTATTATTTGGCCTTATTTATTATCGATTTGTATATTTGAAATGTTTATATATCTATAGGAGAATGGATTCTGCAATTATATTTAATTTAATAATCCATCATCAAAATAGCTCTCAATAAATTAATTGAATAATCAAATAATGGAATTGGTTAATTCATAAATTCAATAATGAAAAAATTAATTCGATGAAACAATTTATTTAATAATAAAATAATACATCCCATGTAGAGGTTGCCATGAGTTGCCCGATGTTACGATCAGGCCAATATTGGGACCATCGTATAAGCCAACAAAAGAGAAATAATATTGGCCCATTACTGTTCCGCTCCAAACTGAAAACCGGCACAATATCGGCCCATCCCAAAAGCCTGGCTTGGCCCATCTTTAAAAACTAATAAATGGCCGTGATAGTTAAACTAAATTTGCCAATTTAAAAACTAGGGATACTAAAATACTGATAATTCCATTGGCCCAATATTGTTCCGTTATAAATTGAAAACCGGCACAATATCGGCCCATCGTTTAAAACCAATAAATAGCCGTGATGGTTGAACTATATTTGCCAATTTAAAAACTGGTAATGCTAAAATACAAGCAATTACATTGGCCCATTATTGTCCCGTCATAAATTGAGAACCGGCACAATATCGGCCCATTACTAAAGATTATCCTGGCCCATCTTTCAAAACCAATAAACAGCCGTTATAGTTCATCGAAATTTGCCAATTTAAAAACTGGCAATGCTAAAATACTGAAAATTACATTTAATTAATCTAAGCCCTTTATTGGCTAAGTAGGTCAGACCATATCTGCTTTCATTTTATTTAAGCCTTGGGTTATTCACTATCTGTATATTGTGGCAGAATAGGCAAATAACTGGCACATCATATATTAATCGTCTATATTTTGTAGTTCAGTTTTTGTAATCAAGTCTTGGCCTATTATTGGCATTTGTGAATAACCAACATAAGTAAGTAAAATATGCCAATTTTGAAACCTGTCATATACGCAAATCAAAATTTATTTTAAGGTTATTCCATGAAATATGTATCCATAAGGACCAATGTCGGGCCAATCTTGGCCCGGTATAGGTTGAATATTTATCATGCACCCAAACAAAGCCAACCAAACTCACGGCCCAATATTCTAGATAGACTAACTTCTAGATAGGCCAACTGTGAAGGCCCATCATAGAGCCAGTGGTCAATTTCTACATAGGCCCTTTGAGAGGGCCCACATAGGGCCAAGTGCAATCACCAACATTGGCGCTACAATGAATTAAATCATTGGCCCAATAATTGTTGGCTCTGTTGGCCGATATCGGGCCGTTCTTATCATTTCTGCAAAGGCACCTCATTGGTAAATACTCACAGCCCAATATCCTAGAAAGGCTAACTGTGAAGGCCCGTCCCAGGGCCAACGGTCAATCTCTACATGGGATTGAATTGAATGATTTATCTAAATGATATAATATTTAATTGTGGATTATTTTATTATAATCAAATGGATGAGTAAATAAACAATTCACTAATAGGATTTCAATTAAGGTAAGTTTCTGCCTTGTTGGGCCAAAAAATGTTCGATTTTTCACCAATTTTTCACGAATAGTACTAAATATAGAATGTTGATATTTGGTATGTTGATTAAGCGGTCGTTAGTGAACATCAAAATATTTTTTAAAGTTTGATAAAACATAGTGGTGGGAGTGGGAGAAGCCACATATGTCAGTGCGCGGGCATGACATTCTTCGCTTGCGGAAGTCCTAATTCCCGGACAGGTGATCGGAAGCAAAAAAATCAAACATATTTTTACTTTGCACAATATTCTGTATAAGTCGAACTAGAATCAAGAATAAAAATTGAAAAATAGAAAAATAGTGAGCGATCGGGAGGAAGTTTTTTTTTTCCAAAAATATTCGCACTTTTTTGTTCATTGAATAAAATTGTATAGATGTTTTTTGAATAATTCTAGTTCAACTTATACACAATATTGTACAAAGTAAAAATATGTTTGATTTTTTTGCTTCAGATCACCTGTCCGGGACTTAGGACTTCCGCAAGCGAAGAATGTCATCGCCCGCGCACCCACATACGTGGCTCCTCCCACTCCCACCACCATGTTTTGTCAAACTTTAAAAAATATTTTGATGTTCAATAAAGACCTCTTAGTCAACATACCAAATATCAACATTCTATATTTAATACTTTTCGCATAAAAAATTGGTGAAAATTCGGAAAAAATGTTGGCCCAACAAGGCAGAAACTTCCCTTAATGTAGCTAAAACGAAGGCGGTGGTTTTTAGGGGAGGCGGAAGAAGGCAGCAAAACGAGGAGTGGAAATACGGAAATAACAAAATTCAGGAAGTAAATAGCTACAAATGCGTGATTGTTTAGGTTGTGTGACTGTTAAACAATTCTTTTTGAAGTTAGGCTCTACACACGGGCGACCTAGCAAAAGCTTCATGAGAACTCCAATACGCCTGTCGCAACATAATAAAAATAGTAAGAATTGAATGAAAATAGGCGGTAAAAATCCTTGAGATTTTTATGAATAATTTCAGCGAAAAGTACAGCGTTTTGTGTGTCTCGTTATCGAGATATTCGTGAAATAAAACAGGAAATTTCAGCTGATTCGCGTAAACGATAAAGCGCCCTACGACACATGGCAACGCTGCTGTCAAGTCGGCCATTTTGAATAGGCGGCGAAATTTGAAACGCGCAAACTATTGCTTGCCCGCTATACATTTCTTACCGCGGTTTCATAAAGAGTATTTAAATATTTTTATTGATTCTTCACAAAAGCTGCAGTACATGTGTTTCGACATAACCTTCAAATCAATTACCCGTCGTCCCTCGACTGCGCATTCATTTTCCGGATCAACTACTTTTTTCCACTTTTATATATTATATTATATATATATATATATATATATATATATATATATATATATATATATATATATATATATATATATATATATATATATATATATATATATATATTGATATAAAAAAATAAGTAAACATCCATAGAACAAAATATTTCTTCTCCCACTGGACCCCGAATTCACTATTATTGAACGTTGACACATTTCGGCAAATCGTCGTCCCGAAGTGAGACGATCTGTCGCTGATCGTAAAGTTTGCTCACGGTATTAAAGTATATCATACATTTGGCTTGCAGATCATCGGAGGAACACCGATTCCGAAGAGATGCAACGCTGTCCCTATATACACGAGATGAAAGAGCGTTTGCTCTCGCAACCGACACCCACGGACAGCCTCGACATGGAACGTTTGGACGGTGGTACGCCCGTCAAGGAGGCTAATCTCCACAACGATTATCCGGCGCACACGAATCCGGGTGTTATACCGGATCCACCGGAAATGCCCCCCGACACCTTGATCGGCACGGTTGTCAAGGTAAACCAGCCCCAGGTAGCACATCAAAAATCCTCTTTTCTGCTTTTTGTCTTTTCGCATGAGGTTCCGAACCCCCCCCCCCCCCCCCGGCGATCGAGCTGAAATTTTACACGAACTTCCTGTTTGATATTCTAAGACAACCCCTTAAGGGATTTCTGGCGACTCGCAATATGTTTCAAGATATTGAATTTTTTGGTTTTTTTTAAGAGTAAGGCTCCGAACCCCTCCACCGATCGAGCTGAAATTTTGCGCAAACCCTTTTTTCAATATTTTAAGACAACCCCTAAAGGGATTTTTAGCGACTCGCAATAGTTTTCGAGATATTGAATTTTAAAGTTTTTTTTTAACGCGCGCGAATATATATATACAAGGTGCGAGAATATGGTATATCCCAGCTAGGAAATCAAAAGGCTGACGATGGAAACAAACTTGTGCGAGCCTTGTTTCACCGAGCCTGAGTGAGACAGACCTGGGCCAGGTTTCATTGCATCGTTTGGAGCAGCCTGGAACCAAGACTGGCTGCTTAGCCTAAACTCAGGGTTATTTCAAGCTTTATTCAGCCAGTGAATTTTAAGGCTAAAAAATCAAGGCTGGATGCAGGCTTGTTTCAGGTTGTGATAAAATAAAATAAATTTTAAATAATATTTTTTCTGTACTTCTATGAAAAAAAAATTAGCAATACATTTTTCGGGTGCGAAGGCACGATAAACGAAAGCGAAGGAGGCAGTTCAGAACATTTAAACATATTCTCTTATCGATATTTATGAGGTACACAAAAAAGTTTTTCTCTCGACACACACACATTTCGTATATACTCACTCTCTGGAGTTTGCGTACACTCTGTGTATTACGTGTCCCATAAACAATAAATAAAATAAAGTATTGTGTTTAAAATATTTTTTATATATATTTTATAACAAATAATATAATGAATAATAAATATATATAATAAATAAAATGAATTCTTTACAAATTTATTAACTTTATCCCAATGTAGAATATAGAAAACTAAAAACAGGCCTCATATAGCCTCAAGAAGAGTTTGGGATAAGCCTGGTCATAAATGCTCGTGTAGGCTTCATTAAGGATAGTTTTGAACCTTGTTGTTTCGTCGTTTCAGGCTTAGTACAGGCTTTTCTGCCAGCCTTTGGTCAAGCCTGTGTGCAACAGCCTGAAACCGCGTTATCATTCAGAGGTTCAGCTAGGCCTGAAATCAGGCTGGTGCTCAGCATGAATTAAAAAATGTGAGCCTTGTTCCAGAGCTTGACGAGCCCTTTTTTCATCGTCAATTCCTACCTGGGATATACCCAAACAAACCCAAACCCAAAAACTATTGCGCGTCGCCAAAACTCCCTTTAAGGGTTGTCTTAAAATATTAAAAAGAATACCCAAACCAACCCAAAAACTATTGCGCGTGGCCAAAAATCCCTTCAAGGGTTGCCTTAGGATATTAGAACGAAGGTTTGTGCAAAATTTCAGCTCGATCGGAGGGGGGTTTCGGAACCTTATCCGTCTTTTTTTCATGATCATGATAATTTCGTTGATTACGCGAGGTTGACGTAAATATTGGGTTTCGGTTATGCAATCATCATTTCGAAAGTTATCATCATAGAGGAAGCTTTGATTTGATATTTTGTTCAAACGATCCTCGCACTTGAATTTTGGAAATTAAAAATGGGGTTGCTATTATAATCGCATAATTACGAGGGCAATTTTTACCCGTCGATCGTGGAGATGAAAAATACTTTCGGGTCTTCGATGTATGCAAATGGATACTCGCGTATGTCGTGACACGTTCGACGAAATTCCTGTTTTCCATCAAAGTTCTTTTTCTTCCAGTTGAATTCGGACGGCTACGGATCTCACACGTCACCCGCACACGCGAGGCAACCATTGGTGCCCCAGAACGCGATCAATCAGCCCATGTGCCTCACACCGACGCATTCGGCAGCGGGGAACGGGATGCTTCCCAAAAATGCAAAGTAAGTCGTTTGTCTCGTCTTTTTCCTCCCCTCTACAGAAAATGAAGATGCACCAACCGCATTTTCGATTAACTTGTCAAACGTACGATTTACAATTACCGACTGTGCAATGCGTGTATGGAAACATCACGAGAGTAAACGATGGCTAAAGCAAAAAATACGGGCTCGAGGGGGCCTCTGGAGACCCGGAAATACCAAAGGGACCAGGATGAGCTAAAAGTGAAAGGGATTTTTACAAAGCAATAGGGCGGAAAATCGAAAAGGATATTAGCAGAACATAAAGCAAAGAGCGCCAGGGTGAAGCAACGGAGGGCTTCAATTTCCCAAGTTTGCTGCCAGAGCAGACAACCCCCAAAGCTGCAACAATTCTATTATTTATGATAGCTCTGACGATGACTTTGAAAGTTCGCCTTGACTTGGGTACACCCCGTGCGCAACTGGAGTCTGCATCCGTGACGTAAAATATTTACGACTTTCCCCCCGATGCAGAGCCAACTTTCGATCGTACCTGGGCCACGTGTATGTGTACTGTGTACTCGAACGTTAAGCACTTTTTCGTCGAATGGGTAATACCTTTTTTAGCTCCTTTACCGAAGGCTCAATGGTCTCAATGGAGACTATTTATTTGAAGGTAGGACACATTTTTTAATTCAGGCTGAGCACCAGCCTCATTTCAGGCCTCGCTGAACCTCTGAATGATAACGCGGTTTCAGGCTGTTGCACACAGGCTTGACCAAAGGCTGGTAGAAAAGCCTGTAGTAAGCCTGAAACGACGAAACAACAAGGTTCAAAACGAGCCTTAATGAAGTCTTCACGAGCATTTATGACCAGGCTTATCCCAAACTCTTCTCGAGGCTATATGAGGCCTGTTTTTAGTTTTCTATATTCTACATTGGGGTAAATTTAATAAATTTGTAAAGAATTCATTTTATTTGTTATATATATTTATTATTCATTGTATTATTTGTTATAAAATATATATAAAAAATATTTTAAACACAATACTTTATTTTATTTATTGTTTATGGGACACATAATACACAGAGTGTACGCAAACTCCAGAGAGTGAGGTATATACGAAATCTGTGTGTGGCGAGAAAAAAACTTTTTTGTGTACCTCATAAATATCGATAAGAGAATATGTTTAAATGTTCTGAGCTGCCTCCTTCGCGTTCGTTTTTCGTGCATTTGCACCCGACAAATATATTGCTAATCTTTTTTCTTCATAAAAGTACAGAAAAAATATTATTTAAAATTTATTTTATTTTATCACAACCTGAAACAAGCCTACATTCAGCCTTGATTTTTTAGCCTTAAAATTCACTGGCTGAATAAAGCTTGAAATAATCCTGAGTTTAGGCTAAGCAGCCAGTCTTGGTTCCAGGCTGCTTCAAACGATGCAATGAAACCTGGCCCAGGTGTGTCTCACTCAGGCTCGGTGAAACAAGGCTCGCACAAGTTTGTTTCCATCGTCAGCCTTTTGATTCCCTACCTGGGGAGCGCGCGCTTGATTTCTATAAATTTTGTTCAAATTTTAACCGGACATTGTTCATATCATTATGCATGTTTGAGTGAAATGTCAGAACAGTCGACTATTGAGATTGGGAGATAATGGGTTTTAAAATTACAACTTTTGACACTGCAAGGTCTGCATTGAAATTTAGTTAAACTTAAACTACAATAAGAAGACATATGGCAACACCGCATCGTTCTAAGTATCCAATGACGTAAGTTTGCGCGGCATATTTAAAATAATACTACAACAAAATTTTTATTTCGAAGTAATTTTTAATCGAACATAGTTTTTAATTACTTATGAATTAACCAACACTTTTATTTGTTAATAAAGATAACATAAACAATACAAAATATTAATATTTCTAAGGGAAATATTTTTTTTACGATGAAAGTTTTTACTTTTAGGAAGACGATAATTTTTTCTGCGGTGTTGACATGTGTCGTCTTATTATAGGGAACGAATATTTTTTACGGAAAATTATTCTGTCTTTACGAACGCTTTTAGCAAAACTGTATAGTGAAGGCAATCGAAACTTTTTTCACTCTTCCCCTAAACAATCTAAACATACATTTTTTTTCAAAATTCGTGAACACAATCGAACGGTACGACGAATTATGTGGCCTGACTTTCGGTCAATGCAGACCCTGCAGTGTTAAAAGTTGCAATTTTAAAACCTATTATCTCCCAATGTAAATAGTCGACTGTTATGAAATTTTACTCGACCATGCATTATGATATGAACAATGTCTGGTTAAAATTTGAACAAAATCAATGGAAATCAAGAGTGCGCGCTCGTTCTACCTCAAGAGAGAAGGAGAGGAGAAAAAAGGAAAGAAAACAAGAGAGGAAAGGGGGATGAAAAGGTGATATGAAGAAGGACGAAAAAAACCAAGGTTCATATTTACCAGTTGGGTCATTCGATTATACGAGAAGATGGAATTTTACAGAGTGATAGTCAAATTTACAGAAGAGGGAGAGCGGGAGAGAGGGAGAGGGAGAGAGCGAGAGAGAGAAAAGAGATTTACGTCTAGCCAACACGAAATTCGATGGAGGGTTGAACGAATCGAGCCCTTATTAAGGGGGAAGAATATATCTTGAATCTATCGTGTCTGGTGGCGCATCCCTACGGTTGCCTCAGGCTCTTGTTCACCCTTCGTCCTTATCTCTCTCTCTCTCTCTCTCTCTCTCTCTCTTCCTCTCTGTTGAAAGAGATGTTCATCCCTTTCGTGAGTGCGCAACATCGAAAAGAGCGAGACAGACGGAGAGAGAGAGAGAGAGAGAGAGAGAGAGAGAGGGAGAGAGAGGGAGAGAAAAAGAGGGAGAACGAGGAAGAGGCGATTTTAGTTCTTGGGCGTTGGAATCGCGGCAGCACCACCATCGGAGTGCTGGAGGAGTCGAGATACACCGAAATCAATACTGTATGTGCGTGCACGTAACGATGCACGCCTCGACGCAAAGATCGTTCAGCCCCCTCCCCGTAGTTCTTGTGCGAAGAATTTTTCAGAAAATAAAAACTGCAAATTGAGATTTCAGCACGCCAAGTGGTCTTTCCGAAATCTTACAGTTGGCCAGCGCCACCTGCGGAAAATTACCTTCCCCGATATTGACCTGATTCTCCAGGGTGCCAAGGGAACAAATTAGTTTTTTTTGCGCCGGTGGCCATTTGAGAATTTTGAGAACGTATATATTATAAGCTCGTTTATTTGTAAGGAAAAACATTGAAACAAAAAGTTCACTAAATATATTTGGTGGCATTTTACACGATGACGGAGAATAAATGTATGTGCCTTGAAAATCAGCAGAATAGATAAAAAAAATCATCAATCGCGATCAGATCAGGCTCATTGAAATAATAAGTGTCAGTAATCTAATTTATGGCGTTTTACATCATGACGGCGAATAAATTTATTTCCATTGACAATCATCACGACAAAAAAAAATCGTCAATCACAATCAGATCCGGCTCATCGAAATAAAAATGATCAGTAATTTAATTTATATAATTTCACACGACGACTGAGAATAAATGCGTCATGCGTCTTGACAATCATCACAACAAATAAAAAATCATCAATCACGATCAGATCAGACTCATTGAAATTAAAAGTATCAGTGATTTTATTTATGTAATTTCACATCACGACGGAGAATACAGTTCTTTTCCTTGACAATTATCAGAATAAATAAAAAAAAATAATCACGATCAGGTCATACTCATTGGAATAAAAATGATCGATAATTCAATTGATGTCATTTGCATCACGACTGAGAATACATTTTTGTGTCGGGACAATCATCAGAATAAATAAAAAATCGTCAATCACAATCGAATCAGACTTATCGAAATAAGTATCATCGGCAATTTAATTTTCGGCAACTTTATGTATCAGTAATTCATTCGGTCATTTTATATCACGACCGACAATAAATTTATGTGCCTTGACAATCATTACAACAAATAAAAAATCATCAATCACGATCAGATCAGACTCATTGAAATTAAAAGTATCAGTGATTTTATTTATGTAATTTCACATCACGACGGAGAATACATTTCTTTTCCTTGACAATTATCAGAATAAATTTTAAAAAAATTAATCACGATGGGGTCATACTCATTGGAATAAAAATGATCAGTAATTCAATTGATGTCATTTACATCACGATTGAGAATACATTTGTGTGTCTGGACAACCATCAGAATAAATAAAAAATCGTCAATCACAATCGAATCAGACTTATCGAAATAAGCATTATCGGCAATTTAATTTATATAATTTCACATGACGACGGAGAATAAACTTATGTGCCTCGACCATCACAATGAATAAAACATTGTCAAGCACGATGAAATTAGAACCATTGAAATAAAAATGATCGGTAATTTGATTTATATCATTTTACATGATCAGATCCGGCTCATTGAAATAAAAAGTATCGATCATTAACATTATAATTGATAACAATTGATCTCCGTTCCCACCGTGACGGAATAATTGTATTTCTCCTGTAACTGATCGCAGGGGGTCGGATCAATTACGATTGGACGATATTGTGATGGCAATTCAATTCTCAGCACTGAATATTCTACCTAACTTGATAATTCTATCAATAAAATCTTCTCGATCATCAAAGGAGCATTCTTCACCAGGCTCATTCACAACGTCAGCACTTACGGATTTCATCTCGCTGGACGATCCAGGTCAAACGTGAACTCGAAAAGTAAACTTTGTCAAGCATACGTGCACGGCAAGGGTTACCGTACAGGCGAAAAGGAGCAAATATCAATTGGTTTATTGTCATCGTGTGTGGCTGGAAGTAGGGAGGGGGAGCTCGAGTTAAGGGTTGATACCGTTACGATCGGATTGGAGGGAAAGGTCAGTGAACCTAGTACGCTGGTGGAAGCGTTATCGAGCGGGTCAGTGGGTCGCAGAACTACACGGAGCAGTTTCCTCTCGTTCCCTCTCCCTCCCTAGTCACTCTACATTCGTCTCTTTCTCGTATCTATATGTCTAACTCCCTCTCACCCTCCGCCTCACCTGCTGCTTTACTTGCCCCCCGCCCCCTCCCCCTCTTACTACGAGATCTTCTTGACTAGAGTACCACTGGAGTAAATATAAATGAATATCGGCTACTAGCAAACGAAAGAGTTCAGTCACCAGGATTGGATGCAAAAATTGATGGAGCTTCCGGTTTTTTTTTCGTTGCAAATCCTCATTTATATTGCTGTCTTGACCCAAACAAACCTAAACAAATCGTTTATAAATATATTTAAAAAACTTAATGTTCAAATAAATGAATTAATGAATAAATAAATGAAAAAGTAAATATATATATATATATATATATATATATATATGGAATAAAAAATCCATTGATCGCAAAAAATGCGCGAACGTAATGAGCGCCGTGCTATGTGTGAATGCGCGCGCATGTCGGTGAGGATAAAGATAAACGCCGAGAGGAAAGCAAAGAGGGCGCCGCGGGAGAGGGATTTGGGATACGCTCGCGCGGCTGGACCGCGAATGGCGGGATCGACTTTACTCCATAGTACACCCCCGCAACCCGGAAAGAGCAGAGGGAGCGAGCGAGTGAGAGGAAAAATCTCGACTACAATATAAAAATCGTTTGGAAAAATGTACAGGCTACCGCAGAATTGGTCGCGTGCCGAACGTTTTTTCTTCCTTCTGGGTTTTTATTGAATTATAAAGGGAATTTCTTCATACAGGGGCAATCTGTGTCTACAATATTTGAAGAAGATACGATATTTGAGGCCGAATAAAAGTGAACGATGTGACTATCTAAATGTCCAATGAACTAATTAATTAAAAATAGCCGAATTGAATAATTTGCTATTTCGAGTATTCTTGGATTGAGTAATTTTTAAAATTGAATTTATATCGTTGTATTGTGAAAATTTATTGTCGTTCATACAACAAGAAACAATACATAAAACATTTATGTTCAACGAGTAAATTAATTTGTTCACTGTAATTAATAAAGTACTTTAAAAAAATGGTTAATTTCTTTTACTTCGTGAATAATTAATTTTCTGTATTATTTATTAATTATAATAATAAGGCGGCAGTGCCAATTGAGTGTGTGCCGAGAATTGCAGGGACAATAATTCCTAATGACCAAATACACGACCTATACATTTAAATGTATTCGGGGGTGAAATAACGGGATAGTTTTTCATTCTCACGTATACCGTATGAGCCTGTAGGTGCGAGAGCACACGGTAAACACACAGTAATGAAAATCGTGTGAAAGAGAGCGCGAGACGAGTCGGAACATAACTGAGGGGGGCAAGAAGGAAGGGAGAGGGAGAGACCGAGAGAGAGAGAGAGAGAGAGAGAGAGAGAGAGAGAGAGAGAGAGAGAGAGAGAGGTACTGCGAGAAAGGGTGATACGAGGAGAGAGGGTGGTTTTGTGCGCTGGCGCAAGAAGCTAACCGTTGCCCGGGAAGAGGTACCTCCCGGCCCAGCCTCAGTCTCCGGGATGCTGGGGGCGGCGATCGTGATTCGACCCCCATATATTTCGGCGTGTGCATAATACCATAAAAAGGCGAAAAAAAAAACATTAAACGCAAAGACAAATTGTTATTCTGCGCGATAGAAGGTGACGGAACAGATTTCTTCGTCGGCGTAAATCCTTAACGATCGTACGAAACTATGGACTATCCGACGTATCCTTACCGATCTCTTGGTCTGTCAGCTACTGTACAGCGCCCCCTCTTTGCTCTATCCTGAACGGTACCCGCTCTGTGCTAGACGTAATGTCCACCTGCGTTTCTTCTCAATCTGTGCACCATTCTTTGTCACGTTCTACCTGATATACGTACGAGTGTGAGTGTGTCTGTGGAGTTTTATTGAGGGCAACGAACGAGAGAGCGGGGAGAGAAAGAGAGTCAGAGAGAGAGAGAAGAGAAGAGAAGAGAAGAATCTCGAAATGGATGCTGAGAATCTGAATGAATGGGGAGGGGGGATGAAAATTTAGGGGAGTAAAGATTATATAGGCTCTCACTATAGTGAAGAGATTCTTATTCTCTCTCTCCCTTCTTTCCTCCAGTTCCCTCACTCTCTCACCCCCGCTCTCACTCGCTCTACCTTCATCTCATTTCCCCCCTATCGTTTTCTTTAACTCTGTCCCTCTTTCCCTCTCTCTTTTTTCTTATCTTCTTTGAAACTCTCGCACACTCCTCACACGTACACACACGGGATCGTCGCCCCTCATCTTTGTGGCTTCTTCATCCCCCCCGGGGTGCGTGTTACGGCGGGTCGCTGGGCAGTTTCTCCCAGTCGTGTAAAATTTCTCGTATCTATGCATGCTCCGCGGTCGTTGCGAAAAAATGAGAGAGTGAGAGAGAAAGTGAGAGAGAGAGAGAGAGAGAGAGAGAGAGAGAGAGAGAGAGAGAGAGAGAGAGAGAGAGAGAGAGAGAGAGAAAGGTACACAACAAACAAGAGACATATATATATAACACCTGCAAAGAAATTGCTCCAGGGGGTGGTTTTTCGTGAAGAAAGTAACCAGGCAATGACGACGTAGACGGCGTGACGACGCAGACGGCGTGACGACGCAGACGTAACGTCGTCACATCCGCCAGTCTCGCGAAAAGTAATCCGAAAATTGCGCCGTATCTTCGGGGATCATAGTGAGCGGGAGGTCGAAACGTTCGCGAAAATTTTATCAACCGGAAGTCGGGCTAGTGCAGTATAGGCGGAAAGACCGAACGATAGCGCGCAACAGCTCCTCCAAAGCTATATCCGGTGTAGACAGACGTGTATATATATATATATATATATATATATATATATATATATATAAATATATCAATATATACGCGAGTGTTGTGTCTCGTATTAGCCGGCACTTGAACGCCTTCTCCAGACCTGGAAACATTCACGAGCCCAAAGATGCGGCAAAGATGTGGTAGGCTTTCTTCGTCTCGAGTTCGACCTACTTAATTTACACAGGGCCTCGTATAGTAGAAAGACAAAATAGGAGACGGCAAGTGAGAGAGCGAGAGAGAATTAAGCGTACTAAGGTGATTTCAACTTTCTTCCTCCTTCTGAAGCTGAAGGCTCCCATTAATTAACGCGATCATATTGGAGAACAATCGTGCTCCGGAAGCGAGCTTGTTCTAGCCACGTATGCATATACGTGGGATGAGGGAAAACTTGGATGGATTGCAGAGGATTCAGAAACCGCAGTTTTATTCCCCCGTTTACGAATCGTTGATGGTCTCTGGGAAGAAAGGTTACAAAAATGTCCGGCTTTCGGCATTTTCGTCGGAGGTAAAAACGATAGGTCGAAACTCTCGCGCTTTTTGCACAGAACGCGCAAAACACGTAATAGACGTATAAATATATAAATATATACAGTTGCACTTGTATATATGATAATAATAATGATAATAATAAATGAAAATTCCATATGGGTACTATAGTACATACGTATATATGTAGTTTTTATTGAACACTGTATTTGAATCCATATATATGTGCGGGAAATTACAGTAGTCGGTCAGAACTATGTGCCTATATCCTATAGTACCAATATATTATATTATAAATGAGGCATCGTTGCTCGTTGATTACCATCTTTTAACATTTTTCCATTCAAATGGCTGTATCTTTGGCAGGATTTGACGTATTTACATTCGTAAGAAACGAAAATGTGCGTCTTTTTCTAGCCTTCCAGAAAAAAAATTTAGATTTTATTGAGCAAGTCGAACGTCCGTTTTAGGGCAAAATATTCAAAAATATTTTTTTCTCAAGGAAAGACACTGGTTATTTTATTTTCTAAAATTTCCCCGAATTGTGAATACGAAAAACGGATTTTTGGTATTTTTTATATTATGGGATTCCTAAACACCGTGAAGTAACAGCTATCTTTATTTTTTATTATTTTTTTAATTAATATTCGATTGAAGAGTGTGGAGTACTCCAAGGCTCCAATACATATGACATATATATCATATGTATTTCAAAAACCTGGTAAACATATGGCGAGTGCTCCACACTCTTCAATCGCATATTAATAAAAAAAATTAATAAAAATAGCTGTTACTTCACGGTGTTTAGGAATCCCATAATATAAAAAATACCAAAAGTCCGTTTTTCGTATTCACAATTCAGGGAAATTCTTTTAAAAAAAATAACGTGTCTTTCCTTGAGAAAAAAAAAATTGTTGCATATTTTGCCCTAAAACGGACGTTCGACTTGCTCAATAAAATCTAAATTAATCTTTTTTTGGAAGGCTAGAAAAAGTCGCACATTTTCGTTTTTTACGAATGTAAATACGTCAAATCCTGCCAAAGATACAGCCATTTGAATGGAAAAATGTTAAAAAATGGTAATCAACGAGAAAAAAGTCAGAAATTTTGAAAATATGTCGACACTCGATGAATATTTTTCAATAAAGTAACTCGATTTTTTAAAATTATTTGCGGATTTTTTTTTACTGTCTGAAGTGACGTGGAATGCCTCATGTATATATATATATATATATATATATATATATATATATATATATATATATATATATATATATATATATATATATATATATATATAAAATTGTTATTACTATTATTATTATTATTATTTTGTATAGTTTCGTAACGTATATATATAAACCCAAAGTGATACAGCATCAGCAACGCCCTCGCAGTCGACGGTGACCCGAATCACATTCCTCATTATAATTCACTACCCAGCATCCCTGCCTCGACCACTTCTTTCTACGCTTACGTGTGGCTGTGTGTTGGGTACTCGTACAAAAATGAATCTCGTCGTTATTACACGTTTTGCTCAACAGGGATTCTCGTAGCTAATTAAAAAGAGACACACGATCGGTGCGCGATAAATGAACAAAATCGCGAATAACAATGCTAACGAAGCGCATCAAATTAACATTGCAATAACGTCATTGATGCGATTCAAATAACGTGATTGTGTTTCGAAAAATGCTCATTCGCGTGTAGACGAGTGAAATATCGACGGCCCGCAAGGAAGTGACGCGTTCTTCGTTTTCTTCGTTTCTTTCGTCTTTTCAATTGTAAAATTGTAAGAAAAGAAAAATGGTGGGCGGAGGAGATTGCAAAGTGGCGACTGTCGAAGTCGAGGCAGCGGCCGCGAACGACAATACGGCTACGCTTCCGGTCACGAGGCCCCTGAATCCTCAGATTGTCGGCGCACCGCCCAATGCCCAGGACAACGCCGAGAAAAATAACGCCGCTAACAAGGAGATGGAACTCAAGAACGTGCGATCTACACCGGCTAAACAGTAAGCCCATCCCTCTGTATATAACATGTCGGAAAAGAAGTGGAGCGTTCACATGCTGCGTAGGGTAAAACTAGTGAACTAACGTCTGAATATCTTAAGGGGTCTTTTCACTTTAGACGCTAAAAAAAGGCTTATTTCATGAATTTTTTATAGGTTTATATTATAGATATTGGGGGCCATTCATAAAACATGTGACGCAGTGAGGGGGGGGGGGGTCAGGCAAATCGTCACACTTTGTCACAGGGGGGTGGGAGGGGGGTCGAGCAAAAGTCACGAGACGCTATAAGCATATTAAATCTGGAAAAGGGTGATACTGAGACGCTGAAAATTTTCTGTACTGCCCACCCAAATTTCCGACTACGAGGAAGTCGCAACTTCTCTGATATCGATTGAGACTCACCCGAAACATCCTCGGGAACACATTGCATTCTAGGTGCATCGTGATAAAAGATTATAAAATTATTTATTATTATTGTACGTGGGGTCGTCCATTGAGGCCTTAGGCCACTCTAGAGGCCGAAAAACAGGCTTTTTGGGGATTTTTTTTCAGAAAAACTACAAAATAAATCGAGATTACAAAAGGGGTGTTTATCATACATATCGGTGACTTTATACAATAATTTTTTTGAAGCGATTAGTTTCAAAATGTCGGCTGTGCAGCGTTTATCTCGAAACTGCATTTTTTAAGTTGGCCGGAAACATAACTCAGACAATTTTCAACCGATTCACTTGAAATGTTGAATATATCTTGAAAAATACATCGTTTATGGAAGTACGTAGGATTTTTTTTATAATGCATAATTCATTTGTTATTAAAAATTATCTAACGATTGTTGAGGCAAATTTTTGGAAAGTGTAACATTTCGTTAGATAATTGTTAATAACAAATGAACTATGCAATATAAAAAAAATTCTACGTACTTCCATAAACAATGTATTTTTCAAGATATATTCAACATTTCAAGTGAATCGGTTGAAAATTGTCCGAGTTATGTTTCTGGCCGACTTAAAAAATGCAGTTTTGAGATAAACGCTGCACAGCCGCCATTTTTAAATTAATCGCTTCAAAAAATTATTGTATACAGTCACTGATATGTATGATAAACACCCTTTTTTGTAATCTCAATTTATTTTGTAGTTTTTCTGAAAAAAAATCCCCAAAAAGCATATTTTTTCGGCCTCTAAAGTGGCCTAAGGCCTTAATGGACGACCCCACGTATAAATTATACGTTTTTATATATTACATATATATTTACTTAAAGTAAACTATATAAATTGTTCGTTCTGAAATAGCTTATTAAAATGGTTTTAGTATTTTACTTGCTTCTTTTTGTTGAAAGAAAATCGAGAGCAGAAGGGGGGGGTCGGGCTCTATGTCACGTAATTTTCAGGAGCGGCAGGGGGGGGGGCACCGGCACCCGTCACGAAACGTCGCAGAGGGGGGTGGGGGGGTCGAATATTGATAAAATTTGCGTCACGTGTTTTATGAATGGCCCCTTGATATAAAAGTTGTTTTCGATTAAGTATGTTAATGGCTATAGCGCATATCATACGATTTTTCATATATGCAAAAATTACGACATGGCGGACATTGTTCGAAAAAACAAAAAAAAAACTTTTCGTTCACCGTTTTTTGCAAAAAAAAGTAAATATCAAAAAAAATGTTAATCCTTGATATGCGCTATAGCTATAGTTGGAAAGAATATGTGGTTAACATTTCATAAGGATCGGTTCAGTAGTTTCGAAGATTTTATCAACAAGCCGTCGAAAAACATTTTTTCGAGAAAAACGCGTCTAAAGTTTGTTTGAGTTACATAAATACATACATAAAAAAAAATGTATTTTGAAAGTGTATTTATCAAGTGTAACACAACTTTTATATCAATATCTATAATATAAACGTATCAAAAAAATCCATGAAAGTAGCCTTTTTTTAGCGTCTAACGTGAGAAGGCCCCTTAATACTGAAAAAAGATATTTATATTATTATTTTTATTTAATAAAATTAAGCTATATTATTATTTAACCGTATAAGTATTATTTATTATATAAATAATGATACTTATATTATTATTATTAACATTATTCTCAATCGTAGATTCTATTTTACAGGGTCTTCCCTGTTATTACATTGACACCATATTCCAGACTTCCTCCGTTGTATCACATTCACCATGACATTTCTGCCATGGGTATAGGGAAACTGCGGTAAACCTATACCAATACAGCCGGTCCCAGGTTCGCTTCCCAGTTCCGGAGCTAGTCGCGTTTCATCGAGAAATAAATAACAGTCCACAGGCATACACACACGACACGCGTATGTACTGGTCCGAGTGCGTGACACCCGTGTACAACTGGAGTACGTCACACCCGTATTTATTTTTCTCCGAGACTCCGAGACTGGGGACCCGCGATCTCCCGATTTTCTGGTTTGGAGCAAGCACGCTAATGGTCCAGTAAAAGGGACGAAAACCCAGCGCTTTTAGCGTAAAATTAGAATTTTTGACTGAAGCTAGATGGTTGCATATTGAAAGTAACGCCAATTGAATGTTGCCCCTCAACTTGTTCCAACCCTGAGAAATAGGGGTTGAAAACATAAAAATCGCCGTATCTCGATAATTACTAGCCCGATCGGAAAATGTTTCAAACAAAACTTGTTTGGAATAATAAAATACGTATAAAGTTATCCAACACCCAACCCCCTATCTTTGAAAATAGCGGCACAAAAATGATTCGAAAATTCGAGGTTGATGCGTGTGCGAGCGTAGTAAACAAATCGCTGCGTCCTTGTCTGAGTCAACGGTGTTCTCGCGTTTTTGTGCCGCTATTTTCAACGATGAGGGATTGAATGTCACATAACTTTATACGTATTTTATTATTCCAAACAACTTTTGTTTTGGACATTTTTCGATCGGGCTATTAATTATCGAGATATGGCGACTTTTAAGTTTTCAACCCCTATTCCTGAGGGTTGGAGCGAGTTGCGGGGCAACATTTAATCGGGGTTACTTTCAGTATGCAACCATCCAGCTTCAGTAAAAAATTCTAATTCTACGCTAAAAGTACTCGGTTTTCGTCTCTTTTACTGGACTATAACCACTAGACCGGCACACCGGTCTACTCATATTAACCCCTTCGTTGGCGTTGACGCAATAGTGCGTCAAATAATTCCGTGCCCTGTGCGGCATTGACGCAGTAGCGCGTCAACCTTTGTTTCCCTATTTAACTTGCTCTGATTAAAAATAGGAGCCTCACTCGGGGGTTTTTAGGCTCGCTGAATTCGAATTTGAAGTCAAAATTGTGAAATTCAAAATGGCGGCGCCAGTATGGTGGACAAAAATTAAAAACTTTACTCGATTTAGATGAAAATTAGTACTCCGGGATTTTTGAGGTCGCTTATTACAAATGTGAAGTATAAATTTAAAAATTCAAAATGGCGGCGCTAGACAGGCGGACCGAAATTGAAAATTTTACTCGAATCAATCTGTATTATTTGTATTTTCATTCGCCATATTTGTTCGTCATTGTGAATTCCTGAATTTTGAGTTCAGATTCGTAATCAGCACCCTCAAAAACCCCAGAGTAAAAGTTTTCAGGATAAAAAAAAGTTTCAGCTATTTTCGGCACTTTTTGTCGAATTCTTTCTGCCAACGAAGGGGTTAACCCTTATTCAGCAGACTTCAGTATAGAGACGTACTCGGCACACTGGAGTTGTTTGCACTTCAGCGACAAAAACGGTCATTATAAATAAACTATTTAATATTGTAACTTGAATTTTTTGCGGGACTTCTTGAAAGCTTCTTTTTCAAAGTAATGTAGGTTATGCAGCCGAAAATTTGATTTGAGTATGTTGAAATAATGAAAATTGCAAAAAAAGTTTAGGTACTTAAAATCATTGAAATATGGTCGTGGGATGCAAACCACCCCAGTGTGCCGAATAAGGGTTAAATAAATTCATTATCATGAAATATTATTCTTTCAATTTATATAATTATAGTTGGATTATAAATTATAAGTATAATTATAAAGTATTATAATACTAAATTCATATATATATATATATATATATATATATATATATATATATATATATATATATATATACACACACATATATACATATATATATATGGTTAATAGGATAGGTAAAAATAATTATTCAAGGGTATTCGGTTCGGCCATCGGGGGAGTGGCACTTGTTTCGTCTCCTCATCATACACATATAAAACCTTCGTCGTACCTTCGACTTCCTTCTTCCACCCTCATTTTCATTTTCGCGCGACTCGCGCGCGCAGCCGACACTCGAAAAAAAAATTCACCACTTCGTCATCCTGTATTCTCGCCGAAATTCGTAAATTTTTGTTGGCCTTTGGGAGGGAGCTAACTGTGCGAGCCATCGGCAACGATGTGACGAGCTTCACGTGCCAGGCATGTGTGTGCAGAAGGATTTGGCCCGAAAGGATGAAAGTGCGAGGGAGCTGCCGTAAAAAAGGGAGAGGAAGGGCAGACCAGACGCGGATGGATCGCGAAATTTTCATCCCTTAGGCCAGACTGTCTATACCTAACTGCCGTTGCCGCATTGGCACAAACGAAGAACACGAGTCTCTGGGCAACGACGAGAATAAATGAGACAGATCGAGAGAGAGAGAGAGAGAGAGAGAGCGAGAGAAAAAGAGAGAACTAAAAAATTGGAGATGAAAAAAAAGTATCTCTGGCACGGAAGACGAAATGGCACGAGGATACTGCTCTCTGATGTCGATCCTAGAGTCGTGATTCGAACGAGCCTCGTCACAGCGAGTCCTACATGATACGATGTTCTCCTGCATAAAGTATGAGTACAAGGAATAACCTTATTCTGCATTATATAATATATAATAAGATTACTGCTATCGATATATATATATATATATATATATATATATATATATATATATATATATATATATTTATACAATATACATTATATTAATATATGTTATACGTATGTCATGTCATATAATATTCTCTTATATTGTGAAAATGCCTAATTTATATACAAAAAAAATTTAACTTCAACACCGACAGAGATGGGCGCGCGGTCGGTGTGTAGGCTCGGCGGTCACTGAAGTTAAGCAGCATTGGAGGCTGCCAATACTTGGAGCGGTGACCGCTTGCCCGTGCAGTGGTTTGCGCGTCAACCTCTGAGTGGGAGGCAGTTTGTCTGAGTTTCTCATCGTAATACTACTGAAACTTAGCCAAATATAGGCGCCTGTATCGGCCCAGGTTTTCCACAGTTTCCCTGGGCCCTCGTGCAAATGCGATACAGTAGTGCATTAGGAAAGAGTAGCTGCGGTCAACACTGTGGGGGGGAGGGAACTCTGGAAGGAATGTAGGGAACTCTGGAAGGATTGTGAATGATGGAAGGAATAAAGGAGGGGATGGTAAAACTGAGAGATGGAAACTGAGGAGATGGAAAAGGAGGGGATGGAGGGGATGGGAAGGACCCCGTACCTCTGAGAAATACATGTATGTATTTAAATTCAACAAAAAATCGAATCTTTTTTTCGGGCGCGATATACGTGTATATCGAGGACCCTTCAACAAAATAACGTCGTCACGTCACTCGTGTGCTCTCCACCCGTCACCGATCCGCTAGGAAATTACAAGGCGCAACATACATTACGGAACGTGTGTAATATCCATTACGCCTTGTTCCCAAGTGGCTCGGATATGACTCTATAACGCCAGACGTCATTTAAACACGCAGGCATTAATTCGACACGAGAATACATACCAATATATTCATATGAGAGTACGTGCTGGACCTGTTCGCCTTCTCGAATGTCACCTGCTTCGGAGTTCATAACGTTCGATGCATACGCACACGTACGAGGCTACGAACATTGAGCTGTATGGGAATCGCTATAAACGTGGTGAAACTGTGGGATGGTATTGCTTCACTTGCATCGAGGCAATTGCGGTGGGTGCCTCCATGCACGGAAAGATATTAACCACGGATTAATTCACGTTGTCGCATATGTACTGGAACATCGTATGTGGTGGGTGATCGTAAACCAGTTGTGGAGAGACGTACATTCAGGACCACATATCTATATTTTATCATCTGATTATTTAGTTATTTATCTACTTATTTATTTATATATTTATTCATTGAATCATATTCATTCATATATATATATATATGTGTATATATATATAATTTACAATTTACACTTTTTCTGCATATTTCTATTTTTCATTTTTGGGATTTCGCGATAACGCGGGATGAGAAAAAGCCCAACATGCAGTCTTCGGCAAAAGTATTAGGCACCTTGTAAATTTGCTATCCGGACCAAAAATCGAACAAATTTTCTATCTGGACAAAAAATCGAACATCTCGGTGAAAAGGCAAACGTGAACCAATTGACCAAACGGGGTTTTGAAGCGGATGATGCCTTTTTTACCTTTTTTTTCGTACCTAGTACGTCATTTAGAAAATCCCGTTTTTTTTCCATTCTCGCACTTTGCAAAATCGCGTGCTGGACTTCGAAAAATAGTAATCTCACCATGTAGTGATAAGATCTTTGAAAAGGACACCGTTAGCTTTGGTTTCGTTTTTTTTCTTCATTTTTGCGATTTTTTCCGCTGAGTTGTTTAGTTTTTTCTTGATAAAACGGCAGGTTACCGAAAATCCGACATCGTGCGGCGTAACTTGAAAACGATGAGGTTTGGAATATTTAATCTGAGGCATAAAAAGAAGTATTTTGTTATTTTGGAGTCACTACATTTCTTTTCTTCGAGCTATTCGTCTTTTTGTCCGGATAGACAATGTACAGGGTGCCCAATACTTTTGGCCAAGGCTGTGTATAAAGTGTAAAAAAAAACAAGGCTTGGCCAAAAGTATTAGGCACCCTGTACATTGTCTATCCGGACAAAAAGACGAATAGCTCGAAGAAAAAAAAATGTTGTGACTAAATTCATTTCTTCATTCACTTTCATTTAGTGAAATAAATTTATTTATTTATTTATTTATATTTTATATGATATTAATATTCTTCGATATCATGTAAGATCTAATGAATACATAAGGGTGTGTTTGTGTGTCTATATACATCTTATATACATATGCATCTTTTTTTTTAATTCTTCTCAAATAATGAATTTTCGTGGGCAGTACACATCTTATTTTCCATTGAAGCGTGTACCGTGAGCCTCCTCATACGGCAGGGATCGACGCGAAAGAATCGCCCGAATCCGAGGAGCACGAAACTCTGCAGTCTCGTAACGTGTGCGCACGAAAAAAAGCGAGAAAGAGCGAAGGAGGTACGAGGGCACGGAAAGTAGGTACTTTGTGATATCGACCTGAGCAACGACGCCTGCTGGACCACGAGACCAACTTTTATCGTCTTACATACATATGTGTATATGTATATGTATGGATATACATACATGTGCGTATGTGCTCTGTATACGTGCACTACTGTTTCCACTTACGGTGCTCGTCGTCGAGAACGATGACGAGGGACTCGGCGTTGGAGGAGCGAAAGGAAGAGGCTGGGAGACGGAGACGCTGATTCCAGTGCGATGCTCCCTCGGTCAGAAACGGCAGGGAGAGAGGGAGAGAAAGAGAGAGAGAGAGAGAGAGAGAGAGATAGAGAGAGAGAGACACTATGCCCGATATAGTTCACGTCGTTCACACTAAGTATAACGTTTACAGCTCTACACTTATGTTTTCAATTCATACGTTTTTTTCTATTTACATATTTAGATAGAGATGAAAAAACGCTAGGATCAGTCAGCTCAAAATGCCGTATGCCGTGATGCACACAATAGACCAGTAAAAGAGACGAAAACCCAGCACTTTTTAGCGTAGAATATGAATTTTTGACTGAAGGTATATGATTGCATACTGAAAGTAACCCCAATAAAATGTTGCCCGTCAACTAAGAAATAGGGGTGCCCCAACCCTAAGAAATAGGGGTTGATAACTTAAAAAACGCCGAATCACGATACTTAATAGCTCAATCAAAAAAGGTTTCAAACAAAAGTTGTTTGGAATAATAAAATTCGTATAAAGTTCAAGCGGAGTTCGAGCGGAGACATATCGCTGCGTCCTTGTCTGGGTCAGTGGTGCTCTCGTGTTTTTGTGCCGCTATTTCCAAAGATAGGAGATTGACGTCGGATAACTTTAAACGTACTTAATTATTCAAAACAACTTTTGTTTGAAATATTTCTTGATCGGGCTATTAATTATCGAGATACAGCGATTTTTTAGTTTTCAACCCCTATTTCTTAGAGTTTGGGCGAGTTGAGGGGCAAAACTTTATTGGGGTTACTCTCAGTATGCAACCATCTACCTCCAGTAAAAAAATTCATATTCTACGCTAAAAAGTGCTGGGTTTTCGTCTTTTTTACTGGACCACAAGCTTCTCTCCATATATTCGTGGCTGCGATTAAAACGTCCTATTAAGGGGTTACCCCCACTTGCGATTTTGAAAAAATCGATTTTTTTATTGCATTTTTTTGAAGTATACGTATCTGAGAATATGTCCTGAAAATTTCAAGTCGATCCGAACAAAATTGACTGAGATATGAGCGTTGAAAGAGAAGAATCCGCGTTGAAAGAGCGTTGAAAGA
Organism: Ophion ellenae; assembly: GCA_963210295.1. NCBI lineage: Eukaryota > Metazoa > Arthropoda > Insecta > Hymenoptera > Ichneumonidae > Ophion > Ophion ellenae. The sequence goes on from OY723395.1 coordinate 14,702,862, forward strand.
GGAACTTTAAACGCTTTTTTTCTCAAAATGGCATTTCTGAAGTCGGTGACCAAGATTACTCGAACACTAATGAACCGATCTTCTTGAAATTTTGCAGGCTTATTTAATACATAAAAATGTAGTCTTTAATCGTTCGATTTTTTTTTCGAAAAAAATGCCCGTTTTATTGCCAAAAAACGGCCGTTTTTTTTCGTTAAAATCGAACGATTAACTTTGACTGTCCGCCATTTTGTGAAAAATGAATATTTTTTAAAATCCTTCGATTAAAGACTAGTTTATACTTATATTTGACTAAATCCATCCGCATTTTTTTTCAGATGATCCACTTGTTGGTCACCGGAAACCGTGTATATAAAAACATTATTTCATTGACGGCCATTTGCCACTAAACAATGTAATATTTTTCAATAAAAAAATTACTGAAAGTTCTTCAAGATGTGTTCTTTAAGATGGTATATTGATCGATTAAAAAAGTTTTGTAGTTTTCTTTAAAAAAATCCATGAAAAAGGCCTTTTGCGCTACAAGTGGGGGTAACGCCTTAAGTTCGCATATTAAATTCGATGTATCCGTCATCCGGATGCAATATAGATGATACTTCGATGTGCGATTAAAAACAGCTCGGTGAAATTCTCTCGTGTCTCTCCGACGTACTTTTTTAATTCGAAATGTTCCTTCTTCGTCATCAACTCAAGGAGGAACAATGGCGCGAGGTATAAAAAAATGTTCCAAGTACACGCGTGTACACGCGAGGGCACTGCTCGGCAGACGATATTTTATCAGGCCTGTATGGAGCACAATGAAGTCTGAGCCGCGCGCAATCGCTCCCCTCGGACGGCTTCTCTTATGGCTGTACACATCACCCCGACAAAGCGGTGTCGGCTAAACCCTCCTTGACGAAGATGTCAGCCACAGCGATATTACGAGCGCGTTACTCCGCTCCATATTTTGCCCCGAGCTTCCAACTATCAAGTTCGTTTTTTTTCTACTTTCCTCTCTACAATAAATTCGGAATGTCGTACGATGATTTTTGTTACATTTATGTTAATTTTTATGTGTGTGTGTGTGTGTGTGTGTGTGCGTGTGTGTGTGCGCGCGCGCGTACGTGCGCGTATGTGTGTTTGGACTTGTGTGTGTATATATCGATCGGTGCAACGAAAAACAAAAAAAAATTCACCACATTCCGTGGTTTTTTAGCGAGGAGAAAAAAGCGAACTTTATCGCTGCTGAAAGCTTGCGGCGAAATATGGAGTGCCGTAAAGTATAAATATATAGAAATATGTATATATCTTTATAAATAGATATCGATCGGTGTAACAAAAACAAATAATATTTTCACCACATCCCACCATATATATATATGTGTGTGTGTGTGTGTGTGTATCTACATATGGGAAGATAGTATATAATAGTAGATAGCCAATTTTATTATTTTTTCACAACTATGAGAATTTTCCTTCAATACCGTAGACTTTTTTCTTTCAGCCTCCCGTGGATAAATTTGTTAGGGAGTACCCAGATCCTACCACATCCCTAAGTGGATTCCGCGCTAATTCCCGCCTGACGTCGTTTACGAATGTTGTTATCTGAAATTTTCACGCGTAATTTGGGGGATCTTTCAAAAAGATATTTTCGTGACCCCGTGCACAAATTTGTTTGGGAGTCCGAAGATGCAGCCACATCTCTATAGGGATTCGTTAGGGACACCACACATACGGAGTCATCATTGGGATTCAATTGGATTTTGCACTGACCCCGATGAAACCCATTCGTGAATCATTATCACGTTCGAACTGAAAATATGTGAAAAGTCACGAGAAAAAATTCGGCGTGTTGACATACAAACTGCACGTTTCGTGGGTGTGTACGTGTAGCGAGATGTTATATCAAAGTGCAGTAAAATAAATAGTAAAGGATAATTACAGTGGATTTACAGTGATGTCGTTGAAATCGATTTTTAAATATAGTTTTTGAAGCGATATTTTTTTTTTTTAGATCAGATTTATACTTTTAAGATCCACTCATTTTGCATACCTATATTTTTTGTTTGGAATTCTGTTCGATAAGGTGGCTGAATCCTTTTGGATTCAAATTGGATTCGTACATTGAATTCCAATGGGGAATCCCGATAAGAATCCAATGTAAGAGCGTGACGTTTTAGTATAGGGATCCAATGCAATGACCTATTGGATTACTATCAGTGAGTAGGGACAAGTATGGAAACACATGGGATCCTCACGACAATTTCCACACGGGTAGTATATAATAGTAAATAGCCACTTGTATTACTTTTCTCACGTATGCGGTTTTTTTTCCATACCGTGGACTTTTTTCAGCTTATGCATACATTGCAATCGTCAGCTCTTTTTCCACGACAGCTGGGCTGTTAAGGGGAGGTGCCTGAGTAAACGGCGAGAAAAACAGGTAAAGTTCGGGAATTTTTATCTCGATTGTTTCGATTGGATCCGCGTTTTTTTAAATTGGAAAATATGTACATGGGTCGGTTGATCTAAAACAAGAAAACGCAACGGATTCTTGAAATATAATATACAAAGGAGTTCGCCTCGTAGGGGTTTTTCATTTGATTGAACCATTGCTTTTTTATGCAACCAAAATCGTCGGAAATTGCGAACGAAAAACGAATGTTAAATTAAAACGCTCGCAATTCCGTCAAAAATGAAAATTTCCATAAAATCCTACGAGGCGAACTTCTTTGTATATTATATTTCAAGAATCCGTTGCGTTTTCATGTTTCAGATCGACCAACTGCCCGGAATTCTTGGCACCACAAGCCATGTCAACGAACAACACGTCTGACGCTGACCACGACAACGGCGCTTCCAACCAACAAATTTATTTTAAAAAATTCCTAAATATACCTCAATGTACATATTTTCCAATAAAGAAAACCCGGATCCAATCGAAACATTAGTTTTCGAGATAAAAATTTTCGAAGTTTACCTGTTTTCCTCGCCGTTGACTCAAGTACCGCCCCTTAAGGTAATCTTATCGCTTCACACTAGTCATACTATTGATCATACTTGAAACTTCTACAATTTATACTTTTAATATATGCAAAAAAAAAAATTTGTAATAACTAAAATTTTCCATGTGTAAACCGTTGAATGAATGTTCACATTTAATTAGAAAGATGAAAAAAATAGTTATTCCAACGATTCGCGCGGTATTTCTAGGTTCGATATTTAGCAACATTGGTTCTATCTCCGTCCCTTTTTACTCAACCAGGCGGATAACCTCCATGCTTTTCAACGTCGACCTGTCAAAACAATGTCAGGTGCGGGAGATATAAAGCATTGTGTTCGGGCCACGACTGGTAAAAAGCGTGGAAAATTTGTTTTCATTTTTTCATTACTACAAGTGTTAAGTATGTGAATTTGATTATTTTAAAGAATCTGACGGATTCCCACTATTATATGCACTTTTATAACGACCGGGAATTGGGTATTTTCATATTGTCCCGAAATTCCTTCACAAAAATACGCAATTTTAATATTTTTTTCTCTCTAATTAGGGCGATAACCGACCCTGATATTTTACAGAGACGATTGTTAACATATTTAGTGAAGCTCAAAAAAAAAAATTATATGAAAATCTTACGGATTGAAGCCTAGCGATAGGATTACCTTAAACGCGACTTTTTTCCGATACTGCTTGATTCTCAATTCTCTGCGAATCGTCTCGATAAACCCTGTGTTGTGAATAAAATACGATGACCGGGTGCATTACGCGTACGGAAATAGCCACCGGGCATACACGTGTCTATAAACACGTACACACACATCTATAATGTATATAGGTATTTGGGGTATGTAGAGTTAAACTTGCATATATATATATATATATATATATATATATATATACACACACACACACGTTTTACTCACGTTCCGAACACGTCTTTTCGTCGGGCTTTTCGGAAACGCACCAGCAGTCCGTGCCTCCGAATATGCCCGGCGAGACGTGCGTCAAAAGTGCACGCCCAAACAGACAAATTTCACGCAAACTTGCACTTCACAATTAGAACAAATGTGTAAGAAAAATGTGCTTTTCTCGATATCGCGATTGCGAGTGAGATACGGATAATTCGAGCAACCCGAAGATGCTCAAACTAAGTGCCAATGTGAAAGCGTGGGCGTTAAAATGATCGTTGAATAATCGTTGGGTGTAGGAGGTTGATTTGGGACACTGGAGTTAATCAAGTTGGTCAGAAAATCGGAAGACGACGCAAATGAAAAAAAAAACGCGTAACGGGAGGATGTAGGAAAAAAGGCGTTTGAAAGAACGGACACGCGTTGGCACAGTAGGAGTGAAACGAGAGGAGTGGCGATATCCATATAGCGAAGTGGACAAGTTCTCACCGAGTGACACTTGCCGCCGCGGGAACGACGAAAGCCGCTCGCGCGCGCTCAATAAAACTTCGCAATTCTTCGTACGCACGAGCGAGTTTGCGAAATATAAAGATTCGCAAAGGCAGACGAGTGATCGCGAGAAAAAGTTCGCTAGCTCGGGACGTGTCCGTTCCTTTTTTTTTTTCATATCGTCCGTTCCACTGAGATATATTTGCTCGGAGCATTGATCTGTTATTTTTTTTAAATCTATTTTTCAATTCTCACGTCGCTTTTTACCGACACTTGTAACGATGGAAACGGAAATCGTACCTTTTGTGGAGAGCGAGGGCGAAAATCAGTCGACTCCACCGAAACTCTTGCCAAGGGCCAAAAGGGTCGTGGTGGTCGAGGAAAAGAGGTAAGCCTTGGGCAATACTCGGATGGGTGACCGCTCGGCGGAACTTCCGGTTCCAACGGCAACCGGAAACGGTGAAAGAATAGCCGGCCTGTAAAGGAATCTTAGAAAATGCGCTCCCTCCTCTTCAGGCTCTCCTCCAATATTGGCTCTCTTGACTATTAAGGGGTTACGTGGGTTTTGAAGCCAAAAAAAGCATATTTTCTCTTATTAAAAAAAATATAATATATACATTATTTTGTTCAAAATGTTAAGCACATAAAACAGCAACATTTAAACAATATTTTTGAAAAATTCATCCAATAATTTGGGAAACTTAGCCGGTAGGACCTGGTTTCCGGAGATCTAAAAAAAGTGCCTCCGTGGTGGTCAGGAGAACTCATGATAGCTTTATCTGAAATTAAGAAACCAATTTTTTCTGTTAGTGGATAAGTATAGTTCGTGATTGAACGAAGGATGTTTTTTTTAATTGAAATTTTAATTCTTTGCGGAATTGTATGCAAAATAGTTCAACTTTTGGTAAAATTTACACTACATATAGCCTTGTAAAATTAGTTGTAATCGAAAAAAGACCTTCGTTCAATCACTAGTCAATGTTATTTTGAAGAAGTGTGCAAAATTTCAATAAGATCGGTGCATTAGTTTTTGAGAGATCGTGTCCACCGACTTCAAAAATGGTGTTTTGAGAAAATGCGATTACCTGCGTCGCTCCCAGCCGGTCTTTCCCAACGGGGGGAATTCCTAGAAAATGTATCTAGATAAAATGTTTAAAAAAAGGATTTTTTGAAATTTTTAAACCCCCGTAACCCCTTTACAGTCGCCAGAAGAACGTACAACATTAGGCTATCCGAATTGTCGAGGCTGCTGAAAAGAATTTCGTACTCCCGTTCGCCCTCTCATCCAATTTCTTCTCTTCTGCTTTCAGGACCTCCCTCTTCATCATCATGAGCTTCATATACGCGAAACTCTTGATAATCGTGTGCGTGGCGTACGTGATAAGCGAGGTCGTAACTCACAAATTGCCGGTCTACTATTTCGAGGGTTTCTTCAGCTACATGTACGGCATGAGTATACTCTTCCTGCTGTACGTCTTCTGCTTCCTACTGCAAGAGAGCGCTTGTTGCTCGTGCGGCGGCGGAGGCAACGATACACCTCCGCCACCCCCGAGACCGCCCAAACCGCCCAAGGAACCCAAAGACAAGAGCAAGAAGAAAGACAAGAAGGAGAAAAAGGAGTCGAAAAATGCGAAAAACAAGAAAGATTTTCAGGTACGTAGATTCCGAAATATATCACATATTTTCTCACTGTCAATCAATGATGAATTCATTATAAATAATAGATCTTTTTATAAATAGATTTATTCATGAGAAATAGTAAGAATAAATACATCCTTACATCATTTTTTTAATTAAAAAATTTAACATTTGAATTTAATAAAATGTAGAAATAGATACTGTTTATCAGCAAATGTATTTTTTTATGAATAACAGCATTAATTACGATGAGGTATTGCTGTAATAAAAAAATTGGTTTTAAATTGAAATGTTACATTCTTAAAGTAAATTTTTTTTTTAATATTATAAATTATATATTTATTATTGATGATAATAATAATTAATGAACAGTTTATAATAATTGAGTATATTTTTTAATCAATTTTTTCAATTACAAAAAGATGCATTGTCGTTATTTTTTATTATTTATTATTATTATTATTATTATTACATAATACATAATAATATAGAGAATTATCGTATAATACTAAATAATATCTTCAATAACATAACTATATTATGGTATAATAATAATAAAAATATTAATACCATTACTGTTATGATATTATAATAATAATAAATATATTCTTACATATTTTCGATTTGCTCCTGTGCCAAAATTAATATACAATAGGAATGAAAAGCATATATATAGACGGATCGATCTAGAAAGTATTTTCGTTCATTGCCGCAATTCGTGAGTCAGTTTCAGTTGAAAATGTAACGATACACTAGGCGGTGAGCGTGGATAGATCTTGGACTCCCTAGAAACGCTGACGCAATTGTGTTGGCCAATCTTTTATGGTGGGTCATGTGGTGTGCGTGTTTGAAGCCGAGCTCGCGCCCGTGAGAGAGAGAGAGAGAGAGAGAGAGAGAGAGAGAGAGAGAGAGAGAGAGTTCATAGCATCGGTACTGTTTTCCACCAGGGAGTCTCAAAATAAATCCGGCGCCCAACCGCCTTCCCATATTTCCGTAAAGTTTATTTGACATGAATATTGCGGGCAATGCGGGAGCGTATAAGATACACCGGGACATTTCCTTCTACAGCCCATTTTTTGCCCTTACCATGTCTTCAGACGATAAAGACCGATGATCAATAAATCGACTAATCATTTCATGCACCCAAGTCTCTCCCTCAGGACGCGACTGACGTGGAGGCAGGCGTTGCAACGAGAATGTTGCGGAAACGAAAGACGTCACAGAACGATCACGGCTACGGAAGCTTCTTCCTCAGAATAGGCGCCATTGGTGAGACATAGCTTTTTTTTTTGGTATTGGATAAAAATGTTATTGTTTCATTAAAAAAATAGTTGTTGTTTAATTTCAATTAGTGCTGCGTCGAAATAAAAATGTTTACCGGTGTCTCTTCTTCGTTTGACCAATTGCAGCCTTCGGCCTGGGCACAATGGTGTACAACGGTCTCGAGTTTGGGGCATTCTTCGGTTTGACCGTAAACTCGCCGTGCTACCAAATCCTCCACGGCATTAATCCGTGCCTCCAGATGATATTCACGTTCATGCAGATGTACTTCATCTTCATGACCTCCAGGGTAAGAGGACCAGCCGACGATGTGGCTCTCTGCAAATCGTTCGATGCAGAGAGTGAAACGAAGCGGGAAATTTCACTTGTTCGACGTGACGTTTTTTGTCGCAGCTGAAAATCCATCGATTCAAAGTCGTGGCGCGTTTCGGCCTGATGCACATCGTTGCGACGAATCTCTGCGTCTGGGTGCGAACTCTCGTCTTCGAGACGCTCAAGGAAATAACGCACACGAGTCAACGCTACGGTAAACAGGACGAGGGTATACTTGGTAGGTGAAGGCTCATAGCTGAAACATTATCGATCCGATTGATCAGCGCTTGATCGTTGGTAGTGGGTCGATTCAATGGTCATTTGTCTGCAGAGAGTATCCGACAGCACGCGATAAAGCACGCCGGCAAAATTTTGGGAACTGAGGCACGCGACATGGCGCAATTGCGTCTCGGACCCGCGACTACGACCGTTGGGCCAAGGTCATCCGATTTTGGAAGACACGCTGCGACGACGACGACAACAGCAGCCTCGATCGGCCGTTACGCGCGTTCGACGGCACGTTCGGTCGCTCGAGCTGTCACCACTCGCGTTACCACCACGACCACCAACGCACCCTGGACAACGAGCTCCACCACCCTCACATCCTTGATCCGCTCGATACCGACCACCACGACAACCAGGTACGACTCTCTGCTGCTTCCCGCCGATTCGTCCAACGACGACGCCACATTGCAATTGTCCATTTTCTTTTTTCTTTTCGAACAGCACCACAACGACCACGGCAATGCCGAAACTCCAGACTTTCCTGGAGGCGATCACGAGTACCGTGAAAACGAACGTATCGAGCGCGCGGGAGATGTTCACAACGACAACGAGCACGACAATGCCGAGCACGACAACGACAACGACAACGATCGCACCGCAACCAACGGCACTTCCGTCGACCACGACTTTCGCGCCTTTGCTTCGCGACTTCTTCGAATCCCCGCAATACGCGAAAAAGGGATTCTCGCAGATCTTCGATACGAACAACAATTCGAGCAACGACACGAGCGTATGGAGCCCGAGTTTCGCGTTTTACGCGGACTCGCCGGCACTGGTGGGCTGCTCGGTCGACAATTCCTGCGGACGCATAAACATCATGGGCACCATAGTCCAAGACGCGGCGCCCTATCTCTTCCCCTTCATCATCGAGTACAGCCTCGTGAGCGCCGCTGTCATTTACGTCATGTGGAAAAACATCGGGCGTCATCCGCGCTGGCCGCATCAGGCCGAGGCCGATCTCGAACGTCGACTGGAAGCGATGCTGTCACGTAGAGCCGTTGCGCTGGCTCATGCAGGTAATCAAGCTCACTTCGGACTCGGAACGTCATTGGGTCTTCGGCTGCTCGTCGAAGATGCACTGAGAAAACAGCTTATTCATAGTGAAGATATTTGGTTGGCACTTTTAGTCAAATATTGGTTAACTGTTGCAAAATTTGTTAGTCGTCAAGAAACATTCGTGTTCTCAGGATAACATTTTATAGCCATAGTATTTGTTTAGTAGAGTCGTGATGTATATTGGAATCGGAAAACACTAGAAGAAGATTTTTTGACAGGTGATTTTGTAAGTGCAGCGGGTGCTAAATCCAAGTTTGCCCGAAAATCGGGGTGTAGGGTTTTTTAGGGGATGAAGGGGGATGGGGGTGGATTAATGCTAAACTACAACCCCCACGAGATAGGCGCCGGGAGACAATGTTCAGAAAAATCTGGGCTTTATTTTTGTCCGTAGCGCCGAAGACGGCGAAGTTCATTTTGGGGTGAAATTATGAAAAATAATTTTTAATTCGATAACTCTTTAGGAAAAATTCACAAATAAATAGAATTTTTGTTCAAACGGGAATGTTGTGGCCCTTGAAAAGACCCATCGATTGAGTATTTGATCATTACTCTCCAATAATAACTTCAACCCCAAAAGAAAATTTGAAATATAAAAAAAAATTGTTCATTGAATAACTCGAAAACAATCCATTTTTCGGGGATGGCGCAAATGTACGAAATGCAGAGAATAATTTTCTCTATAATTTCGTTTGTATGGACCACCCTTGAATTTTGCTTTTTCCAGCCCCTCTCGGGGGTTGAACATTAAAAATGAAATTTTGAGAAAACTATTGACCGAAAATGAAGTTTGGCGCTGCGGACAAAAATGTAGCTGAGGGTTCGTGATACTAATTATTCCCCGGCGGAGAATTCGTGCAGTTAATAGTTTTTCCAGAATTTCATTTTCAATTTTCAAGCCCCTAGAGGGGTTGGAAAATCAAAATTCAAGGGTGGTTTCAAGAATCGAAAATATAGTGAAAATAATTGTCTACATTTCGTATGATTAAACCATACCCAAAAAATCGATTGTTTTTGAGTTATTTTTTTGGTATTTCAACAATTTTTTTGGGGGCGAAGATATTATTGGAGAGTGATGATCAAATACTCTATCGACGCGTCTTTTCAAGGGCTCCAACGTTCCCATTTGAACAAAAAGTGTACGAATTTTTTCATAATGCGTTATCGAATTAAAACTGATTTTTCGAAATTTCAAATGAAATGTTTCGAAATAAAGTGATGAAAATGAATTTTTCTGAACATTTTTCCTCGCGGCCCTCGTAGGGGTTGTAGTTTGGGATCAATCCGCCCCAATCCCCCAAAAAAACCCTGCACCCCGATTTTTAGGCAAACTTGGATTTAGCACCCGCGGCACCTACAGAATCACCTGTCAAAAAACTGATCTTCTAAGTTTTTTTGGTTGCGGGGTTTCTCAGCGACAGATTGCAGCGCCGATGGCATTAATTAACGATTTGCTTGTTTTGTGGGACTTGCCAAATCTTCAGGAAACTTTCGAAAGTATATATATATATAGAATATTAAATTATGCATTCGAGCAGGGGTGGCCAAGACGTTGACCGCGAGACCGGTCGACCGCCTATTTTCTATGAGAGTCGTTGCTTGCTCTACGACGTATTGATGCTACCATCTTTGTTGTCCTCCGGACTTGCTACTTGTAGAGGACAAATCGTTGGACAACGATTCTCTCCTCTACAAATAGCAACGAACAACTCTCATTTTCCATGTGAGTTGTTCCCTGTGCACTTGCCCACCAGCACAGCGCTACATTGATCCAACTGCACATACATCTGCCAACAATCAATGTATAACTTTGTCCAAATATTCATTTGGTAACTATACACGGATCTTGATTTGTGCGAATATAAAATATCGTTTACTCAACGATCCTTTACATCTGGGAAAACCTTTCCACTGTTCTCATTGAATAAACGCCTCAGTTGTAGGAAACAAGTATTTATAGTATTTTAATAAGAAGCATTAGCTCAAACCAACTGTATATCTATTGGCTTTTAAGAACTGCTATATGTTCTATTAAAGTACCCATTTCTTAACTCTTACCAAATCTTTATTTGTGACCATTCAGAGGCTCAAATGAGATTCATTAACTGTAAGAAGATATTGCTTTCGCCAAATCAAACTTCACCATTTGTTAATAGTTAACAAAGCCTGGTACATAGAAGTATATTGTCTTCTCAGTGCAGGCTGAATCGGTTGACGACTCGCGAGTGGGAATCGGTTCGTTCTGCCGTAAAAAGAGGCCTGCCTCCTACTGATCGGACTCGTTCTCCATATTTCAGGTAACGGTCGCGTAGACTGCGTTGGAGCGAGCAAAGGATTGTTTCTGGGTCTCTTCCTGCTGGTCGGTTCGCTCATCTGCCTCATACTCTTCTTCGTTCTCATCCATCATCCCTCGTTCGGGCTGCTGGCGATCTATCTGGCGGACGTATCGCACTGCGTGCTCATGGTGTTGTCGATAGTCGCGACCATAATCGGTTTCATACGCGTTCAGAGCTTGAAGTTCAAGGCGGAGGAACAGAGCGACCTGAACGACATTCTCCTTCGCGTTTCCGCCTTCGGTCTCTTCCTGTACGCGGTGTTCAGCGTGATAGCCGGCTCTTTTGCGGCCTTCACCCACGAGCCCAATCTCTTCGTAATGATAACCGGTATACTGTCGATCGCTCAGGTCGTTCTTCAGATGCTCTTCATAGCTGACGTGTCGCGCAGACGCGTGCACTTGCCCGAGCACGATCGCAGCAAGCCCGGCCGTCAGGTTGTGACCTTCCTTCTGATATGCAACATCACCATGTGGGTCATTTATACATTCGAGACGATGAAGGTCGTCGCCAATCCCGTGCAGCTCGACTTTTACGGCTATCTCGTGTGGACGATGGTGCAGAAGGTCACGCTACCTCTCTGCATCTTCCACAGGTTCAACAGCGCCGTGACGCTCGCCGAAATATGGAAGACCAGCTACAAGGCGCGTCTCGAGTAATCGGCCAACGTCGGACGTCACCTCCGCACGGATAGAGGAAGACAAGGAGCGCGAGAGAGCAGCGGGAGACGTTGAGGTGACGAGAAAGAGACATGGAAACTAATCAACAGACGTGTCCAGCGTGTGATGATGGTATTTGTCGTCTGGGGGAAAAGCGCGCGATAACGATCCGCTTGTTTCCGGAGTGTGGAAGACTCGGCATATGGTCGTAGTGTCGCCAAGACCACGGCAACCGGCTGGCGACTTCTTGATCTTTGTGGACGGGGTGAATCCGATATCACTGGCATTCCCAAAGCGGACACGAGAATTGCCCACGCGGAGTGAATGCAGAAGATCGTTGAACCATTGACAGGAGCAAATAAAACGCTCAGCAATTCCCTGGATGAGTGAGTTAAATCTGGAAAAATGCCTAGGTGAAAATGGAAAACCACGTGGAGTCCAGGCAGCTCCTCTCGAGACGAGGAGGGATTGAGGAATGCCGGAGGGAGTCTTCCACCGTGCAATGAAAAACGAAACACAAAGCTCATCACTTTATTTCGCGCGATACTTTTTCGTCGTACGATTTTTCGCTGATGTGCGACGCATTTTTATACTTTTATACCTCGACCACCCCAAGTCGTGTATCGAGGGAGAGTGACGAAACGCATGGACAACCGAGACGCCGGAGACTATCCGAAAACGATGATTGTACGATCCAAGGATGAAAAAGAAAACGAACGGAAGTCGAAGATCCGTGACAGCGCTCGATGCAGGAAATGGGGCTAATTTCGTCGCCTTCGCTTTCAACGGGGACAATAAATTTGAAAAAAAAAAAACCGTCTCCGATTCGACACGAACTTCGTAAAATATACAAGCGAGTAGACAGCAAAAAAAAGAAGCTAGTGTCCCGAACCAAAAATTGGATCCTTAGCTCTCGTACTTGTTTCTTTTTTACTTCATACATTGAAGAACTGCGTTCGTTGCGTCTTGTACAAGTACAAAATTGTTTCTACACTTTGAAAGGAAAAAATGAAAACAAAAAGACAAAAAAAACTTTTTCTTCAATCTTGAAGAAAGAAGCCAAATAAACGATTGTCCCGTTGTTCTGTTATCGCCTAGTCGCGATCATGGAAAGCTTACGTGCATCTGTGTGCGTGTGCGTGTGTGTGTGTGTGTGTGTGTGTGCGTGTGCGTGTGCGTGTGCGTGTGTGTGTGTGTGTGTGTGTGTGTGTGTGTGTGTGTGTGTGTGTGTGTGTGTGTGCGTGTGTGTGTGTGTGTGTGTGTGTGCGTGTGCGTGCGTGCGTGCGTGCGTGTGTGCGTGCGTGCGTGCGTGCGTGTGTGTGTGTGTGTGTGTGTGTGTGTGTGTGTGTGTGTGTGTGTGTGTGTGTGTGTGTGTGTGTGTGTGTGTGTGTGTGTGTGTGTGTGTGTGTGTGTGTGTGTGCGTGTGTGTGATATGGAAGTGACGAAAAAAAGGTTCATGGCCAATTGGGGAAAATTGCCGTTGGGCGAAAAAAAAAACCGAACGAGCTACGAAGAGCGAGATGCACTACGAAGCATAAGGTAGACATTATCATTAGCTTATTTCTAGACGAGAAAAAGATAAACACATCAGAGTTAAATACAAAAAAAAATAGTTGCAGCGACGAGAGTTGCAGGTAATGGCTCGCGTTACCAAATCTACACGTACGTTTAGAAGGGCAATGAATATGAAGAAAAAAAAAGCACAACCGCACGTTAAAATATCAGAGAGAGGGGGGAGGGGGAAGAATAATGGTCGAGAATTAACGCGTGAGCTTCACGTGAAATAAATAATATTGTAGACGATGATGATTGATGATTCGTCAAAATGAACGCATATTATCGAATCGCTCCGAAGGAACGAATGAAGAAAAAACGCAGTCATGTTCGGATCGAAAGTTCGAAGATTATCGATCGTTGATCATACCACTAATCTGTAGCAAGTAAAAATTCATGATAATTAATGGTTTCCCTTCGCCCGTGTCAGCTCATCTCCAGAATCCAAAAAAATGCCATTCCCTTTTTCCTTCGAGGTTAAAAATCTCAATTACCGTTAGCTTTCGAGTTTAATTAAAGCTATACATTAAAAATAAAATATTATATATACATATATATATATATGCATATACACACACACCCTTACATTATTGATACACGTGTATTATGATATAAAGTTATATAAATATACGTATATATATAACATATATATTTTACATATATAATTTATATATATATCATATATATATATAATTTATATATATATATAGATTTAATGGACACGACATTGCAAAGACTAATATATATAAAAAATATATGCATATAATATTGATTCATTGAAGGAAAAAAAGTGAGTGTGTGTGTGTGTGTGCGTAAACGTTTTGGATGAGCTAAAATAAACGATCGTGTATTTATTTGAGACGACAGATTGTCTACCGTGCGATGTAAATAATCGGTCGATCATCGAGTTAGGCGGAGTGTCTGTGAAGCGACGTTGAAAATAATCGGAAAATTGAAATAAAAAAAAATATACACACACTCGAAAGACGTACCGGCAAATCTTTTCGCCAATACTCTGCGCGATTTCGCGATTGGATGGAAAAAAAGTGAGAGAGACAAGATTTTGAGAAAAAAATTACGTTACACACACCAAAAATGTACGTCATCGTGAGACTGAAAAAGAGAAAAATATCAAAGCGGACGTACAACGTTCGTGAAGAAAAAAAAAGGAAACTCGTCGCCATGGACTTTTCTTAGGACGCAATTTATATAGAGATAAAACGAGGCACTGCCACACACCGGACCAACCTCCCGTTACGGAGAGAGAAAGAACATTCTCCGATCTTCGTGCAAATCTCCAGACTCTTGTAGAGGGAAAGACAAAAGCATTTAACAGAAAAAAAAGCTTGCGAGTAAGATCCGAAAAATCTCTACGTTTTATTGCAACTGAATGCGATGGTTCAGTACTTAATGGCTACACCCCCGCGTATAATCGGTCCATCCCCTTCGTCTCGAAACCCCCCCCCCCCTCCGCCGTAAAAACATGTTTAAACAAAAATGGAGAAAAAATATGTTCCAGTTCGAAAGATCTCGCGATATGTGCGAGTGATCTGTATCCGTGAGAGTGGAGACGAATGCGTGTGTGTGTGCGCGTGTGTGTGTTGGGAAAAATACTGAGGGAAGTATAACCAGGCAAATTTGGTGGGGTAAAAAATAGTGGTGTAAAGTTTGAAGTTTTTTTCCGGCAACGAAAACATCCCGGTAACTTTTCCAGTTACGTACGAGTACATACACACATATATATATATATATACATAAATATATATAAGATATAGAAATTCTTGTGTATGGGACACCCGATATCTCTTAATGGTAGACGTAAGACCCTGAAAAAGGGCGACTTCTCGAGAATTTGCAACGCGGGAGATAACGATTGATTAATTGTCGTTAGATGTTGGTCAACGATTACGGCTATTGACGACAATTTTTTTTTTGCCTCAAAAATTCGATCGGTTTCCCTCCGAGTATTCGTAAGCTCAAGAATAAAATAAACAGTTTTTCCATTCGTGCGAGTTTATCAACGTAATTTTTAAATAAAGCTGCGTCTATTATTTTTGTAAAAAAAAATCACATCGAATTCTTCGATCACTTAATTAGACATTAATTTGAAAATAAAATAACTATTCGTTAAAATGAATTATGATAAATTTGAACGGACCCACGATCGAACGAAAATAATTTTTAAAAGCGCCCCTCCGGGGTTATCGAGCCACCGGAAATTAAATATTCGCGTGCGACTAAAGATCAACAGCGTTCAAGACAAAACGAATCTCCTGGGAGGCAGATTTCTCGATTTTTCACGCTCATCGTTATTTAATAAACAATTACGTAGCAAAGTTTTTGATGTCTTCGAAAATAATTGAAGTTTGTACACGAAACACGCGCACAATTTGACGTTCTACGAGCGTCGCCCCCAAATGAGATACGATGACAGGAAGAGAGTTGCAAAACAATAAAAAATCGAGCCGTAGAGAGAAAGAGGAAAGGAGCAAAAAAACGAGAACGAGACAGCGGGAATGAAACACACCGAACCACACGATATTATACGATATAAATGAACAAGCAGAAGGAAACACACACAAGGTTTAAACAATTAAATGTAAAAGAACAAGTATAAGATTAACATATACGTGTTGTCGAGTAATCCAGTTCTTAAGTCGCGCGTAGAGAACGTTCAAGAGAAAGGGGGAGAGTGAGAAAGAGAGAGAGAGAGAGAGAGAGAGAGAGAGAGAGAGAAAATAAAAAAAAATCATAAAAATATGGAAAAATAATGTAACGTGAGCGAGACCTTCTATTTAATTTGTAACGTTCATTGAATTTATTTGTCGTGACACACAAACCACACGTTGCAAAATTATTCATAGCGTTCCATTGTATTACCCCGTTTTACCGACAACTTTCGTATTATGCGATATTGTCCCTCCCGCGTTATTTGTAACGCTGAACAAGAAATAAAATAAAGTAAAAAAAAAACAGTCTCATTAATTGGTCGCAATAAAATGTAGCACAAGCATCTATTTTTCTTCAGGACGTTGCCGTGCAAGCCGAAAAAAAACCATCGACTACAAATTGTTTGTTCAACGATTGCGTTAATAATTTACATTGGAAAAGAGCATTTTAAAGGGAACAAAAATTCAGCGCTGTTTTTGCTTCTACGAATTTACGGAAGTGAAACATTTTTTTTTTTAATATTATAAATTGCTATTCTTATTAATTTAATATTATTCATTAATTTAATTAATTATTAATATTATTAATATTATTGATTATATTAATCTTATTAATATAATTTATATTATTCATTAATTTAATATAATTCATTCAACTTACTGATAATCAAATTTAATTAAATATAATTCAATCAGCGACACTGGTGGATGGGCGGTCGGGGTTTGTCTGGCCAATGCTCGGAGCGGTGACCGCTCAGCCGTGCACCGGCTGGTCTTCCGCATAAACCAGTGAGCGGAAGACCAATACGTCTGAGAACTTGGGTGTAGATACTCGAGTAAAACGTCTGTGGACCCGAGAATCAGAAAAATACGAGGCCGTCTATACCGGGCACGGGTTTGCCACAGTTTCCCCGTACCCGCGGCAAATGCGGTGTAGTGTAGCTTAAGGGGGTATACCAGTGTTAACGCTGAAAATTTGGGTGATTTTCGGGAATTTTTTGGAAGAATAGTACTCAATTAAATGTCTCGGAAAATTAAGAATATATTTAGCTATATTTGACCTATATTACATAATTTTTTCATAGAAAAATATTGAGATCCAAGCGACTTATGCACTGCCTTCGAAGGCGCCAAAAAAAAAGTTCCTCCACTGCTGACATGATTCCGGCCGATTGAGTAGCTGAAACCGAAAAAGGAAAAAACAATGTCGTTAAACTGGAAGGTATTTTCTGTACAATGACGTAGGATTTTCGAAAAATATCAAAATCTAACAAAATGGCGTAGTTATGACAAAAAGTCTGATTTCTTGCCTTTAAAATGGTCGTTTTTTTCAATGCCAAATCGTCAATTTTCATCCAATCAAAAATATCCCATGTCATTGTAGAGTAAATATATTCAAGAGTACTCAGTTCAAATTTCAAGTCAATCGGATAATTGCTCTTTGAGTTACAATGTCAGCAAATTTGAAAAATCTCATTTCGAGAAAAACGCGTTTAAAGATTTAACTATCGATTTTTGCAAGATAAAATGAAATTGATATAAACGATATAAATGATAATGATATTCTTGAAAGTATAAACTGTCGAAAAAGGAAAAAAAAAAACATTTTTTAAAAGTGTCACATTTACAACGGTTAAAAAATCGATTTATTTATTTTTTTCTTAAAACTATAGAACTATATATGTAGAATATTTTCTCAAAGTTTCAAAGCGAAATTCGAAAAACTTCGAACGTACAGTCCGTCAACGGTGTGCCTCATCGCTCGGATTCGGAGCGGGCGGGAACTTCAAACGCGTTTTTCTCAAAACTGCATTATCGAAATTGGCGTGCAGGATAACTCAAAAACTATTAAGCCGATTGAGTTGAAACTTTGTAGGAATATTGATAATATTGGTACCTTCTACTTGACGAAAATTGTTTTTGAAAATTCGCAAAAAAAAAACAATTTTTTAAATCCACATTTTACAGAAATGTTGCGTGAAATATTGTTTTTTTTGTAAATGCTCGCCACTTTCTCAAATTTGCATTTTCTTCATTTTAATTACCGTCACATAGAAACTATACATGTTCTAACTGAAAAACTGTTGGAACTTTTTTGCAAATCAAAGTCTACGGGAAGCTTGACTGCACGCCGATTCGCAACTCCCGCGGCGACCTTGCTGTAACACTCTGCCATAGCTCCGCCATTTTGATGATGAATTTATTTAAAAAAATTGTTTCGTATACTTAAATATACTATCAAAGTATACCTAAAGTTTGATAATTGGAGAATAATTATTTCTTAGTTGAAAAAATCCCTCAAAATTGCTTTTTTTCCAGTCTATGTGTATATCCCGCCTTGAGATGAAACGAGCGCGCACCCTTGATTTCTATAGATTTTGTTCAAATTTTAACCAGACATTGTTCATATCATTATGCATGTTTTAGTGAAATTTCAGAACAGTTGACCATTTAGATTGGGAGATAATGGGTTTTAAAATAGCAACTTTTAACACCGCAGCGTCTGCATTGAACGAAAGTTAGGTCACATAATTCGTCGTACCATTCTATTGTGTTTATACATTCTGAAAAGCAAATTATCTTTAGATAGCAAACTAGTTAGGGAAAGAGTAAAAAAGTTTTGATTTCCTTTATTATTCAGTTTTGCTAAACACGTTGAGTAAAGACAGAATAATTATCCGTAAAAAATATTTGTCCCCTATAATAACAAGACATGTAGCAACACCGCAGAATAGTATTGTTCAATATTTCGAGAAAAAAAAATTATCGTGTTCGTAAAGTTAAAAACTTTTATAATAAAAGAAAAATTTGCGGTATAAATATTAATATTTTATATTGTTTATGTTATCTTCGTTGACAAATAAAAGTGTTGGTTACTTCATAGCTAGTTAAAAACTTTGTGCGATTAAAAATTACTTCCGTATAAAAAATTGTGTTACAGTATTATTTTAAATATGCCGCGCAAACTTACGTCATTGGATACGTGGAACGATGCGGTGTTGCCATATGTCTTCTTATTATAGGGGACAAATATTTTTTACGGACAATTATTCTGTCTAAATTTCAATGCAGACCCTGCAGTGTCAAAAGTTGCAATTTAAAAACCCACTATCTCCGAATAATATCTATAAATCAAAAGCGTTCGTTCTACGTTAGAGTGATTGGAACAATCCAGTTGAGTCAAATGACGGTTTAGGAATTTTTTTTTCAATGAACCTCAACCAAACGCGTCCTAGCTATACATTTATTTTGTAGATGCTGATTTTTCATAAAATATATAATTACAGAGCAAAATTATGCATCTTTGTATTTTTATCACGTGAATAAGAAAAACTTTTGCATTACTACCAACTTGAAGAATTATAACATTATCGATGACTATTATTTCAAAAAATAGCGGCAGGGCATGTTTTATGCAACTCAGAATGAAATTTTCCGTCATTTATAATTATGACTATTGATGATATTAATGTCACTAGATGCCCTGTTAGAAATGGTTTATCTTGGTGCTAAGTTTCCAAGAAAATGACATCACCCGTAGTGTGAGAGTCTTGCTCATTTAACCACAGGTAACATTATATACAGCAAACTATTTTTTATCTCTGGTGTTTTGTGGTAATTTTTTTTTTTTATTCGTAAAGCCTTTACGCGTTCTTTGACAAAACCCCATAAAATGTAATCTGGTGATGTTAGATCTGGCTAAGGAGGTGGCCAAGCTACACGGCCGACTCGTCCTATCCACTTTTCACGGAAAATCTCATTCATCACTTCTCTTGAACACAGCGCATAATG
Source organism: Ophion ellenae (assembly GCA_963210295.1). Classification (NCBI taxonomy): domain Eukaryota; kingdom Metazoa; phylum Arthropoda; class Insecta; order Hymenoptera; family Ichneumonidae; genus Ophion; species Ophion ellenae. The sequence goes on from OY723395.1 coordinate 14,722,815, forward strand.
GGCTCCACTTTTTCAAATGGAACGGTACATTTTTTTCAACCATCTTGTGGAGCACCTCAAGCCGCATAAAAAACATTAGGCGCTCAAAGTCGTTCAAGGTCAATCAAGGTCACCTATTAAAATGAAATACAAATCTAATTATCTTGGATCACTACCAAATATGTGGTAGTAATCCGAGATATTTAGCACTTTATGTGCCTCACCCTGTATATACTTTTTATTTTGGATTGTGGCTAACGCCAACCTCCTTAAGACTCCTCTGGACGCAACGGAACGTTACGTTAGATTAGCGTAGTGCGGGTAGGGAGTGATAGGAAAGGTTTCAATTGGAAATAGTGATACGTAAAAACCCGTAAGAGGCCGTCCATAAATTACGTCATTTTAAAATAGGGGGGGGGGGGGTCTGGTCGTTGGATGACGGTTACGATAATTGGATCATGGCGATAGGAAGGATAGGATGATTTCGGGGGGGGGGGATGAACAAAAATCGACAAAAATCGATGACGTAATATATGGACGGCCCCTAAGGTTATACTTTGAAACCATAGAAGTAAAAGAAATATACACATAATTCAAATCAACATTTTAATATTAATCATCTAAGTATTAATCTACATATTGTAAAATTAACATTTAAGGGATCATCACAGTGTAACGGGTAAAAAAATAACTGATTGGCGCGATTTTTTTCTTCGATCCTTAAAATATGCTGATCAGTCTGATTTTTTTATGTCAAATTAAAGCACTCGTGAAGAACAGAAAATAAATGTTTAAACGTTTATTTTTGCTTTTGTCTACTTTTTTAACGGTCGAAAATGTCTCCGAAAAAAAACGAGTCCTCACAGTAAACACGGTTGTGGACGTCAATATGATCTGAAACAAAATTTGTAAAAAGATTATTAATCAGTATGAAATCCGCTATCTTCCTATGGAAGTTTTTAAAAAATAAAAATTAACAAAATGCCGGCGGTTTGAAAAAAAAATATCGAATTTAGCGTATTTCTTGCTCTTCGTTAAAAAAAATTAAAATTTAAAAAAAGCTTCCATAGCAAGATAAAGAATGGCATGAAGAATGTCGTGTTAAAATTTGAGACGGATATTGAAAACTCTTTGTTTGAGAGTGTACACCGTTTTGAAAAACGACATTTCGAGAAAAACGCGTTTAAAGTTTCGAGTGCTGAATTTCCATATAAATTGTTTACTTACGGTTATGTAAGTATATGAACAGCATGTTTATAACCGTCTATAGTATCAAATATTGCACAAAAAATCGATTTTTTGAAAATTTTACACCGTAGTGATCCCTTAATATCATTTCAATTTAAGATTGACATTGTCTATTTAGCCGGATGTAAAAAATGACGTCGAGTCGCGCGTCTCGAGGCATCTATGAAGAAAATAAAAAATCCGATCCATTCACTCGATAGCGGAGCAAAAAAACTGACACTTTCTTATTTCCACTGCGAGGACAGCCATTCGCGGGGTTTTTGTGAATGCATTCTCCAAGGAAGGTCGCTTTGTTTAGACCCCTAGGCTGCGTAGACGTCAGCACCGTCCACGGTCGCGCCAACGCGAGCGCCAGTGCTCCACGAAGTCTCGTATGCTCGAGAACATCCGCGAGCTCGTCGCCCGATCTTTAGAGGTTTTTTTTTGCAATATTGTAAGATTTATTTGCAAAAAATCGGTTGTGCAGGCGCGATTTTCACTAGACGCAATATTTTTCTTTTATTGCTTGATGCACATTACTGTTGAAATATAAAGTGAAGGAAAATGAGCCTCGTTTGTGGTGCATCAAAATTGATTCGTCTCGAATTCATATGATCCTTTCGATTAAGGGAAGATATACACCTAGGAGCCGGAAAAGAGGTAATTTTTGTGAATTTTTTCAAGGAAAACTATTTGAAAATTCGGATTGGGGTTTTGAATAGCTGAAAGTATAAACATTCAAAAATATGTTCAATTTTCTTTATTTAAAAATATAAAAAATATACAAGGATATTGTATGATCCTGGGAGCGTCGTAAAAAAATCTGCGTTTACGGTACCCATTGGCGTTTCTTCAAAAATCATCTGAAAAAAAACCAAAAAGATTGTTAAATTAGATACTATAATCTAGTACTTGTCATAGCCAATTTTGAAAATATCGATTTATGACAAAATGGTGGACGTTTGAACATAAATAGTGATTTTTGGGCAAAATATTAGTTATTATTTTGTCTATAAAACAAAAAGTAAGTAACGGAAAAAAAATCCTATGACAAGTACTACATAATGGTGTATAGAATAACCACAAAAAACCTCAAGGCAATCGGTTCATTGGTTTTCGAGAAATTTTGGGTACCGATTTGAAAAGCGTGGTTTTGAGAAAAACGCGTTTGAAAATTTGGGAATGAATAAGTCATGAAATTTGTCAACTTACATGGAATCATCGATACCAGGCCCATAGTGATCTTCTACGGTCAACGGAATGTTCATAGCTCCTAAATCGTCGACCTCGACCATGAAGGTGTATATCTCCTCTTAAGGTATTCCTTTCACGAACCCGAATATTGAAGAATTAACTGATTATCGTTAACAATAAAGTAAAAATGTATGCCAGCATACTGGTAAAATTTTCAACCAAGTGACCAAGCTTGTAACGAAAAATGACGGCTTTGAAAATCGTCTAATTTTTACGGCTCTTTATGGGGATGACATGCTGGCCGGATTTCTATCTAATAATTTATATACTAAATAACTCTAGATGTCTGATATAAACTGCTCTACGCGTGTAGAAAATGCTAAAGGTTCCGTAACGACGATAAAAACCGTGGGTCACCCAATGTTTTAAGAAAATATTAACGACAAAACTTAGAACAATAGGAATAACGAAGAATTTTCGTAACCGCGACTTTTCAGAGAAAATGTAAAAATGTATAAATTTACGAAAATTATGAGAAATTTTTCATTTAAAATCATCGTTGGGTATAATTATTGATTGTAACATTTTTTTTTTAAGCGCTACTGTAATTTACCAATGATTCCGAAGGGCCCTTTTTACGCGCCCAAAAAATACGACGCTCCGCGAAAGGAATACCTCAAAGAATATCGATTAATACAGTGAAATACAGTCTCTCGATCAATGCTCGATTCACGGGCCTAAATGTGGCTGAAAGCTCGAATCTGTAAATAAATGAAATTAAACAAATTATTCGAATGTGTCGTATGCGGACAAGGATTGAAAAGAGCAGCAGAACGAGTTGATCACTTGACGGACAGATTGCACCCAACTGTCAGTGCCTCCGGTGCTTCCGCGTGAACTACAGCTGACGCGAAAGGAACGCGCATGGAACTGAACCGCGCAAGCGAATCGAGAGTTCTTTTTCCGAGGGATACGAAGAGCCGTGTGGACGGTTATTAAAAAACGATGGCTGACGAAATGAGAGAGAGGCTTCCCTTGCTGATCAAGGAACAAGGTGAAATTGTGCGAAAACTTAAGGCAGCAAAGGCCGAAAGTTCCACGGTGAGTTTTCGGAGAGAAGTGCCACGGGAAAAAATTCGAACCGCGAACTGTTTAGTTACTCGTGACCAATATGGTAAAAAGTCTTCCTGCACGACGCGCGTTTTTTGCCTTGCGATTCCGTTGTCTCGAGCAGCTTTCTCTCGCGAGCGCGACCAATTTTCATTTCGCTCGATCGTCCGATCCCAATAACTGGAACAGCAAAAAAAGTTCGCCAATGTGAATCCGGAAAACTCGATTATCGCCGATCATAATTTGTCAATTATTCGGTTCGCCAAGTTGTCCGCAAACGTCACGAAACAGTTCGTGTCGTTCGAATGATCGAGTCGCACGTGGTAATCGGATTCGGTATGGCAAACGACCCGTGCACTCGGCGTTATTTTTAGGTTATACTCGCGCCGGTACAGGGCAAGCGTTAAAAAAGAGTGGGGTCATTCTATCAATGATACGTTCCGACAGTAATCTGTAAACATTTTATAAGTACAGTTTAACATTACAAATTTGCGGGAAAATTAGTGCAAATTGTGTTATTGTTACAATTGTCGACAAACTCACATTTGAGATCGCCAAATTTTTTAAATATCAAATTACTAGTATAGTTAACGAATGAAAATATACAACAATTAATAACATTGAAGAAATTATAAGAAAATAAACAATTGGAAGGAATTATAATAATTGCATGAATAGAAAATCTATAAGTGCAATTTCTTTGCTGGGAACATATTTTCTTCCTCGAGCTCTTCCGGGTTCCATAGCCTCATCTTTCACGACCGCAGGATTTAAATTCCACCTTGGGCGACATAGACGTCCAGTTTGCTGGTGCGAGTTACGCAAACGGCTGGAGACCGACGCTGAGCGACAAGCGGCTCTTCGATTATTGTACCGTCGAGGCGAACAATAGGATACGCGATTTCCCGCATCTGAAACGATGGTTCTTCCACATAGAGAGTTTCACACCGGCGGAGAGATCGAGCTTTCCACGCTCTAAAGAAAAAACTCCGTTAGCAAGGAGTATCGAGAAATTAACAAGCTCTGGGAGCAGCCCTGACGGTCTTGACCTTGACGACAAGGTGAGAGAGTAGACTTTGGAGGATAGAGTAGAATCCTTGTAAGCGGCACGCACGATACCCGAATTGCCAGAAACGCGTAGTTCCTCGATCCGCAATTTATTGTAGTCTGCACCGAGCTTGAGCGATTAGTTAGGCGCGTATTGTACGGCGTATCTCTCATCAGTAGCCTCAACTTTGGATTGCAATAATTGTTCGCTCTGGCAGAGGGTCGGCGCTCTTTTCTCTTTGATTGCGGTTCCTTGTTCGAGAGCCCGTACCGTCGCGCTTAGCGAACAATGTTTCGTCTGGCTCGTTTCAATATCGGCCTTATCGGCGGCTGTAAAAATATCAGCGCTTCGAGTGTCGCCGGCCCGCAGGTAGGCGAAGAATCCGCATAGTCAAAGCGAAGAGACTCGATGGTTTTTCCCGCGATGCAGGCGAAAATGTATCGTCGCTGAGAATTGAGCGATTTTCTTATTGCCGTACATATCGCTTGTCCTCAGATAAACGAGGAAGTTGCGAAACTTTTGGAACTGAAGGCACAGCTTGGCGGAAACGATGCAGGGCCGCAGAAGTTTATTCTCAAAACGCCGAAAGGAACGAGGGACTACAATCCTGAACAGATGGCACTTCGGCTCGGCGTGCTTGATAAAATCGTCAGCGTTTTCAAGCGCCACGGAGCCGAAACGATCGACACACCCATCTTCGAGCTCAAAGTGAGTGTTTTTTATTGGAATTTTAACTATGAATTGTCATTGCGCGATAATTAACGAATGTCCTCTCGTCGTTGCATCCAGGAAGTCCTCACGGGAAAATACGGTGAGGACGCGAAGCTCATATACGATCTTAAAGATCAGGGTGGCGAGATCCTGGCACTGAGATACGATCTTACCGTCCCATTCGCGAGGTACCTGGCCATGGGCAAGATCACAAATATTAAGAGGTATCACATAGCGAAAGTCTACAGAAGGGACAATCCTTCGATGACAAAGGGACGTTATCGAGAGTTTTATCAGTGCGTGAGTACTTTATTATCGGTGTAAATTCAACCCTCGTGAACAATTTGATAATACTGATAATTTCGTTCAATTGTTATTTGCATTTTTTTAATGATACATATACAGAGTGAGAATTATAACGTGGTCAGCAATTTTTTAAGGGTCTTGCGCGGAGATGTGGCGGTCGGGAAAAAAACAATATATAGTGATTTTTAAAATCCTGTTCGGAAAAAAGTTTAGCGTAGTTTTGTGATGAGTAGCGTTTGTTATAAGATAATGAGCGTTAAAAAAAAATTCAAAATTCCATTTTGAGTGAAGCAGAATAAAGATTATGAAATTCCTGAAACACAACACTCCTAAAAAACTCTTTTCGTGCATCCCGTCATCGCGAAAAAAATCTTCAAAGATGCATTGTAGAGTGAAAAAATAGCATTTAATTCCATTGAAACATGTTTACTTACGGGTTTTTCGTATTCGGAATTTAATCATCTCATTCTGCTGAGTTGAACATTTATTTTTGGTTTTTGTTCAAGAATGCTCTATTTTTTTATGGTCAATACTACCCATAACTAATATAAGCTATATTTTATTTTCGAAGACTTGAAAAACCATAAAATATCATCTTTTTTCGGTCGCAAAATGTCGGCGCCAACCCCTTAAAAAATACATGGTCATCTTATAATTGTCACCCTGTATATGACGGGATGTAAGAGTAACTAATCGATTATCATTAAGGTATTCCTTTCGCAGAGGGCCGTATTTTGTGGGCGTTTAAGCAGGGCCCTTCTGAATAATTAGTCAATTACAGTGGCGCTGAATAGAAATCGGTTAAATCAACTATTATACCCAACGATAAAGTGGAATAAAACATTTCGCATAATTTTCGTAAATTTATACATTTTTACATTTTCTCTGACAAGTCGCGCTTACGAAAATTCTTCTGTTAGTCATATTTTCTCAGTTTTATCATTAATATTTTCTTTAAACATTTGGTGACCTGTTTGGACTGTCGTTACGAAATTTAGAATTTTTTACAAGCGGAGGGCCGTTTATATGAGATATCTAGTCATTTGGTGTATAAATTATTAGATAGAACTGTGGGCAACATATGGGGTTGGAGTTGTCATCGTTAAAATATAATGAAAACTCTTTTTAATTTCTGATTTTCACTATCGTCCAAAATTATGTTTTGCAGATTTGTTGTAGATCACTATATAAGAATCCTAAAAACTGTTTGCGTGATTTTCGTAACTATATTTTAGTATACAAATTATATATCCCGATTGCGACGCAGTATAAAAACTGTCACTCTGTTGGGCGGGGAATTTACGGAACGAGAAAAATACTTTATTAAATAACAATTTTTGTGTTTCATTTGCTTTTATTTTCTTCAACTTGATTTATTTCTATGCTCCCATTATTTTAAATAAACGCGGTAAAAAAAATTCACTCTGTTGGGCTAGGAATTTAAGGAATGAGAAAACTACTTCATCAAATAACAAATTTTCAATTAATTTGTTCGGATTGACAAGAATAATATCTATGCTCTCAGAATTTATAAATAACCCGAAGGGTTGATTTTTAGATTAAATTTATGTAGATCGGAGGTATTTTCCTTATATATGAATAGAACATTTCGCATAGATTTAGAAATGTTTACAGTTTCCCTAAACAGTCGCAATTACGAAAACTCTTCGGCTAGTCACATTTTTTAACGTTTTGTCAATAATATTTCTTTCGAACCGTTCGAATTTGTTACATGCGCAGAGCAGTTTATATCAAATATCTACAGTTATTAAGTATATAGATTATTACATAGAAAAGTGGCCAGCATTTTATCTTCATAAACTGCCGTACAGATGAGACGATTTTTAAAGGCGTAATTTTATGTAAAAAGTTCGATGACTTGGCTTGAAATTTTCCCAGCATACCGGGATGTATTTTCGCTTCACTATAGACGACAGTTAGTTGCTTGCGTTTATTTGGGTTCGTGAAAGGAATACCTTAATTGCGCAAAATATAACACTATCAATAGAATCCCGAAAATATTATATACATATACATATTACCAGGATTTCGACATTGCGGGCCAATACGATCCGATGATCCCCGACGCCGAATGCGTCCGTGTCGTTTCCGAGGCTCTCTCGAGTCTCGATCTCGGCAGTTTCGTGATAAAGCTGAATCACCGTAGTCTCCTGGACGGGATATTCGCGGCTTGCGGAGTGCCGCAGGACAAGTTCCGGAGCGTATGCTCGTCGGTCGACAAACTGGACAAGAGCCGGTGGGACGAGGTGCGCAAGGAGATAGTCGAGGAGAAACAATTGGACGGGGCAATAGCGGATAAAATTGGCGAATACGTGTCGCGGCGGGGCGACGCAAGTCTCGTCGAGGAATTGAGGAAGGACGAGAAGCTGATGGCACAGCCATCGGCAAGGCAGGGCCTCGACGCGATGGAACTTTTGCTCAAGTATTGCGAGATCTACCGAGTCTCGGACAAGGTTCTTTTCGATCTGAGCCTCGCACGAGGATTGGATTATTACACGGGTCTCATTTACGAGGCTGTGCTCACCGGTGAGTATCTCGAAGGATAGTGCAGGACAGCGCGGGCCGAAAGTGCAAACAAATAACGAATTTTTCTTTTGAATTTCCAGCGGAGAACTGCGAGGTCGGTAGCGTCGCGGGTGGCGGTCGTTACGACAATCTCGTGGGTATGTTCGACAGCAAAAAGAAGACGGTTCCTTGCGTGGGTGTTTCCCTCGGTGTCGAACGAATATTCAGCGTTCTCGAGTCGAGGCTCGCCAACAAGGGCGAAAAGACTCGCACGACCGAGATCGAGGTTTTCGTCGCGACGGCGCAGAAAAATTTGCACGAGGAACGTATGAGGCTGTTGACGGATCTTTGGGAGGCGGGCATAAAGGCCGAGCAATCGTACAAGAAGAGTCCCAAACTTTTGGCCCAGCTGCAGCATTGCGAGGACAGCGGTATACCACTGGCCATCATTATCGGCGAGGGTGAACTTGCTCGGGGTGAGGTTACCCTCCGGGAAGTCAAGACGCGCACCGAACGATCGATACCGCGAGCTAGGCTCGTCGAGGAACTTCGCACTCTAACAATCTCCTCTTAGGCAATTCATTACTTTTACGAATATCCTTTGCCTGCTGCATTTTTTTTGTGGGACCCGAACGGATGCACACGAGTACGTGATAGTTTGTCTTCGTGACAAATACTGAAAGGAAAAAAAACCTACATCAGCTTTCACAGTTTATTTATTGCACCAACATTTTTCAATAAAAACAAAAACATTGCTGGAGTGAACTGCATTCTTCGTTCGCGTTCTCTCGGATTTCAGGATGCCTCGGGGCGTGATATCGTCGTGAAAGCTCCTCGTGTCGTACGTCCTTCAATACTGTTGACAGTCTCGCTAATTACGCACTAATTGTACATTTGTCCTATATCACAGGTATACGTCTCTTATGGTCCTCGTATCACGCGGAATGATAATTCAGGAATGTTTCCTCGTCAAATGTTCGACTCGCGATTGTCTTGTCGGGATTTGAGGTCAGGACGAGTATCCGAACGATCGACTTTAACTTCAGCCAGGGCATCACCGTCGCCCATTGACAGGCGCATCGTGGCTCTGTAACGTTCGAAAGGATCCTCGCTGGGCTTTTCGATCTTGACTTCCATCAGAGGCTTGTAGGAGTCGATGGAGACACGCGGTTTGTCGCGTGGATTCCTGTTGGTCGAGCTCTTGCGGCTGTCGTCCGAGTCCGAGCTGCTGCGTTGAGAAACGTCCGAGTATTTTCGCGACTCCGACCAAGCTGACACGGATATCGGTGAGACTTTGCGGCTGGCGTTGCTCTTGGTATCGGTGGTCGCGGTCGAGCAGGAGGATATGGACTCCTTCTTGGTCGGATCCGTCGTGCTGAGCGTCGTTACTTTTGCCGCTGCTCCGTCTCGCCGGGAGATCGAAGGTTCGGTCTCGATATTCCTGACGCTGCGGAGCGCTTGATAGATCGTCCTCGAATCCCCGGGATCGTTGGAAGAGGCGACGAACGGATTCGTCGGGACGTTGGGCTTGGCCTCGTCGACGAACGCGAACGGATTGTCGCTCGCGGAAATCGCCCTGAGCATCGGTATCGTAGTCCTGGAGCTTTTTCCCTCCGCGGGCTTGACGCGCGAGAGCTCGGGGCTTCTCGCGGTCGAGGTTTGCACGGATTCGTTGCTCTTGGGAACGTCTTGATCCTCGGCCCTCGGTGAAACTATGGTTACGGTTTTTTGTCCAGATTTGGATGTGAGATCCTTCGGACCACCGAGAATTCTCACGCCATCGACCAGAGGACTCACGACCTGTGCGCTTCTCTCGCCCGGCGACCTCGAGGCCTCCGTGTTTACGTCACTCAGACTGAAGGCTCTCACGCGCTTCCTCATGTTGATCTGATTGATCTGCCGCTGCAACATGCCCGCCCGCCACCGTGGCAATCCTTTCGTTACCGTCGAACCTGCCGCGCTCGGTTGGAACGCGTCGCCTTGCACCGTGGGACGAAGGGAAAACCTTCTGACGCCTGTGGACGATGTAACGGGGCTCGAAACACCCGGGGCGCCTTCCATCTGCACGAGGGACTCTTTCGGACAATCGACGACGAAAGCCTCCGCGTTGTAGGCCGCTGGCGTCGATGAAATCGACCCGCCTTGCCTCTCTTTTGGATTCATTCCCTGCGAAAAAAAAACAAATAAAAATCAGCGTCAAACGAGCAGTATCGAGCCAAGATATTCTTCAACGAAAGATGTTCATCCAATTGGAATTCTAGAACTCGAACCGAGCGACGAGTCGAGAATCTTGTCTGTACTTACGCTCAGGTATGGTGATCCGTTCTGCGGTGAATTATTGAGAGGCGTGACAACAGGCCTGAGTGAGAATCTTCTTCTAGGCTTGACGTAAGGATGTGCCAGGCTGCTTCGACGATTGTACGAGGGTGTCGAGGATCCGGAGTGCTCGGCGGGTCTGAGTGAAAATCGCCGAGCTGCCGAATTGCCGTTCGTCGCACCGGTCACGGTGTTCTGATTGCTCTGATTGGCCGAGACGCTGTCGGACAACGGCGAGAACAGGGCCAGCAGGCTTGGTAACTTCGGTGGCGTGAGACAAGCGGTGCCCATTTTTCGCTGAGGCTTTTTCGTGTACTCGTCAGTGACGGGGCCGGCAACTCGGGTGTGGAGAGCGGTGAGGGCACGCAAGAAATCCGCCAACGAAGTCTCCTCGAGGAGGTTGCTGCCCTCGAGGGAGCTGGCGAGATCGGCCGCACCGGTATGAGTGAAGTAGGGCCTGGACGATGAGGAATCCGCCGGATCGTAGGCCTTCGAGAAGCCACCGGGGTGTCCGGGACTGATGTTCGAGCCGCCCGAGGGTTGGGTTAGGTAAGTCTCGCTGTCGCGCACCTCCATATCGTCCACCGACAACGAACTCCTGGATCTCGGGGCGCATGGCTCTCTTTTGGAGAATTGCTTGATCCAACGTGGCAGCAGTGTCTTTGGCACTGATATCGGCAAGCCGAAATTGGCGAACCTCGACTTGGTCTCCTTTCCGCTAACCGGCGCGCTTCCAGTCGCCCCGTTGCGTCGCGCTTTTATTATCTCCTGGATCTTCGTCGACGCTGACGGACCCGACCACGTCCACTCGACGTTTCTCTGCGCCATTGCGGGATCGTACTTCGGATCGAGACGAACTTCGCTGGTCGCGCGAGAACGCGGCTTCCTCAGGCTCGAGCCTTTGCTGTCGCCGCCCAACTGCCACGTCGAATTGTTCCAGCCCTTCTCGCTCGACAGGATCTCTTTGTCGTTGAAACCTTGAACTCCCGGTGAGTCGGCCTCGGGACTCTGCTCACCCGGCTCAACGTCGTTCGCGTCGTCCGCCGATGGCGGTATATAACCGAGGATGTTCACCAGACGTGCCAACAACTCGGCAGGCTGGACCATCGCGTGGGTCGCGAACGTAGCGTTCTTGTCGATTCGTTGGAGATCCGTCTCCGACACCACCCGCGCCAAAGGTGGCTCCTGTAATTTTTTTAATTAGTTTTTCGCGTGTCCGACGTGGCTCATTCTTTATCGTCCAGTTATCGTCGGAAGTTAAAGGGGTGGAAAAAAATGATTTTTTTTGCGGTACTCTGCGACACTTACCACCGGTACGACCTCGCTATTAGCGCGACGTCTCGGATGAGGGGGAAGGGGATTGGCCATGCCACCGTAGACGAGATCACGAAGGTCCGGAAAACTGTTGCTGCGCTGAAATTTAGGCGGTGGCGCCTCGTAATCGTCCTCGTCCACGTAGATCGGCTAAACAATCCGATTTAACAAAATTCATTTCATATAATTACAAACAAGAATAATTCGAATTCACCATGGACGGAGATAAAATTACGTTCGCAGAGTTCTTTTGTTTCGAGACTAACCTTGACCTTGGAGAGTTGAAGTTCGTTGAAAACGCGTCTCAAGTAGCCGACCTCCTTGTTGAACTCGTTCCATATTTTGCTCTGCGTGTGCTTCAAGTTCATTGCGAGCTTGCGCTCGAGCCGGACGATCTTTTTGCTACGCATACCCGTAGCAATGAACGTCATTATCATCACAATGTAGCCGAGACCGAACGAGATCCAGGCGATCAGAAAACTCTTGTACAGTATGAAGAGAACCCCGCTGCCCTTCGTGTTGTCTTGGCCTGTTGGTTTTTACGTTGGTTCTTACGTTGGTTTTTATTCCGTTAAGGGATTAGGCTACTGTGAAAATATCGAAAAATCGATGGTCGCTTGGGGCAACTCAAATTGAAGAGGAAGGTCCAACATATGGTGCAGAAATCGCAGATTCAAGGTAAACATATGATTACAACGATGAAACTGCTAGTAAAACTTTAGTTTTTCAAAATGGTGTACACGATTTCTCGACATCTTATGAACGGGTTGACTTGAAATGACACTTATTCAATGGAATAGTAGTTTAAGGGGCATTTTCACTTTATACGCTAGATGAAAGGCTATTTTCATGATTTTTAAAAATAGGTTTATATTATAGATATTGATATAAAAGTTGTTGCACTCAATAAATACATTTTAAAACATTTTTAAATGTATTTATGTAACCCAAACAAACTTTAAACGCGTTTTTATTCGAAACAACGTTTTTCGACGGCTTGTTGATAAAATCTTCGAAACTACTGAACTGATCCTTATGAAATTTTAACCACATATTCTTTACAACTATAGATGTAGCGCATATCAAGGATTTGTTTACATTTTGATATTTACTATTGTTTGTTGCCAAAAACGGTGAAGAAAACGATTTTTTTGTTTTTTCGAAACATGTCCGCCATATTGTTATTTTTGCATATATCAAAAAAACTGTTTGATTTTTTTGTTTTGGACGATCCATCTCCGAGATTTCATCAACAGCGCAGACCTTCAATTTTTTAGGACATTTCTTCAAATACCATTTTCGTCTATAAATAGTGACTGATATAAATAAATATATTTTTTAAAATGTATTTCGAAAGTGTATTTATTAAGTGTAACAACTTTTATATCAATATCTATAATATAAACTAATCTTTTTAAAAAATAATAAAAATATTTTTTAGCGTCTAAAGTGAGAAGCCCCCTCAATCATGACCAACGTTTTTCTTCTTGACATTTTTTTATTAGTTATCAACAAGAATTTCCTTTATCTTCGAAAAATCGAAGAAAACAAAATTCCAACATTTTTCCGATGATTGAAACACGATAATAAAAAAAGCTCGGTCAATCCTTAGTTAATATTCTATCTATTTTAAGGGAAAAAACTCGTTTTTTTTTTTCGTTTTAGACCAACCGGGTGACCAAAATCAAGTACATCGTTGAGCCTCTCACGTGAGAAGGTCATTTACGAGATTACTCGTAATTTGTTTAATTATTAATATTTTTATGGAATTTGGTACACAACTTCGTTAATGTACACACAAAGAAATGTCCGAAGGCTTTTTCAATCATCTTACTTATTCCTTCGGAATAAACTTTTTTAAAGAACCCTGATTTTTGGGTCGCCACAGTAGCTTAACCCCTTAAAGACGAATTTCAGAACATTTTTAATCACTGTGCTTCATGATTTGTCCGGTTGTGAAAATGCAATTGACAGTAAAATTCGACTGGGTTAATTTTTTTAAATGTGGCAAATCTCTCACTCACCTCGAAGTCATTTCCCACTGATATTTATGCGAGCATGTACAATCGATATCATTTTTAGTATACACACACACACGGATTTATCATCGGCATAAACAAGCTTATTTTCGCGAAGATTCATCGATTCGATATCTTCGAAACGTACAAACAATTTACCACGCTGTCAACCGCCAGAAGGATTGTCAACCTTGCGTTCAAAAATCAAGATGTGTCATTCTTTTTTTTCTCGTTCTTTATACGAGATGGCAAATTAAACGGCGACATGTGTTGGCGTGTTTTTTTTTTTAAATTGATTACACTCATCGAAAAGGAGTCGTGATTTTTATTGCTGACCGCGGACACACTTAGCGTTTCGAATGTTCCGTCGTTTCGTAACTTTATCACGAGTTTCGTCGAGATTCCGGTCCGACCACAATTCTGACATTTATGATAGGGGACATCGCGATTTATCGTTCGCTATGCGCATTCAACGTCGTTAGAGAATGTTTTTCCTGATCATGCTAATCGAAACGAAGATCGGTAAAAAAATTTAAAAATCGAAAAGCTGTAGTCTTTTTGCCGATTGAGTCATTTTTTCGTCGATTTTCACTTCAAATTACATCTAACAGAATTTTTTTACCATTTTTATGGAAGTAATGAATTTAATAATTTAATAAATCGTACGGAATTAGCGCGCGATCTTGACAGAAGGTTCGCGGGATTTTTTTTTCTTTCCCCTTCCGCAATGTGTACAATGCTGTAAAAATGTCGAAATAAATGCATGAATGAATCGAGTCTCACCTGCAACGTAATCACCGAAACCAATGGTCGTGAGGGTGACGAAAGCGTAATAGACAGCCTCGTCGTAGCTCCAGCCCTCGTAGTGCGAGAACAAGAATGCTGGGAAGAAGATGAACATCACGAAGCCGGGAATGAGATACATGAGTATCTGGACGGCAAGACCGGCCTTTCGCGTTTCCAGCGACGTGAGCTTTTTCGTGTATTCGGTCTGGTGGTGCTGCTTGTACGATTTGTACTTTTTGTGAGCGCGCACAAACACGAGGCCGAAAAATTCGCCTAGTTGGGCGAGCAAAATTCCGTTCATCGGTATACCAACGACGGCGTAAAATATCATCAGTACGCGGCTGAGCATGTTCGTAGGTGCGAGATTTCCGTATCCTGGATAAATTACATTGAAAAAATCAACACGTGGTGGTATTTATAAGTTATTAAAGCCTAGAAATAAATAAAACTGACAAATAAATAAAACTGACAGAAAAATTCATATAAAAAAAATGGACAAAATAAATCATTTTAAAAATTGTTATTTAACGAAGTATTTTTCGCGTTTTATAAATTGCCAGCGCAACAGGGTAACAATTTTTTGTTATTTGAAATAATGGGAGCGTAGAAATGAATAAAATTGAAAAAAATGCAAATAAACAATTTAAATAATCATCACCTAAGGCGGGAGCCTGAGTTAGAAGGTCCGAAAAATCAATTCATTCAATTCAATCAATCAATTATACATTTCAAATACACATGAATAGATATCTCAATATTAACTGGGCTCACTTATTTTTTTCCCTTCTAAAAAAATTCCCGAAAAAAACATCTCGGGACCTTCTAATTCAGGCTCCCGCCTTAACGGAGTATCTTCCTCGTCCCAAAAATTTCCAGCTCAACAGAGTAACAATTTTTTTACCGCGTTACAATCGGAACATTTTTTTTACTCTACTGCACGATGTCGTCAAACGTTCCACCGTTCGTTTTAATTTCCTTTCGCATCGTATCAGTTGATTCGAGAGAAGTGTAATTTGTCATCGCGCGCAGTCGGGTCTTGGCGAAATAGCTCGGCGGCGGGCGGATAATCTAATCTCCTCGTGTTATATACGTGTTTATATTATATTATTTTGTTGCCAAGTCGGTAAACACTCATCATCTCGGCGCGTAACGAAAACGCAAAGATATAGGATTATTCGTGGGTCCAAGACCATTGATACTTGCCTATCGTGCTCACGACGGTGTAGGCGAAGTAAAAACTGTTGTAAAAGTCCCATTTGAGGGTGTCGGTCTCGTTCTCGGTATAATTGTAAACCGATTTGCCGCAGTATCGAGTCAGCCTCGCGAGAATCTCGTGCTGTTCCAGGGCTTCCGTTGGCATGTAGTGCTCGTGTAGGAGAGCTGTAACGTCACGAGTGTCATCAGCCGATGGATCAACGCATTCTCAAGGATACCGGCTCCTTTTGTCGCCCGGTCATCACAAATAATACCGAACCATTTCCTCTCATAAATCATTTTGAATTGAACAATTGATTTCCAAGGATGCATCATGTATTTTCAGGGCCGAATTTAAAGACGCGGAGGCCCTTGGCCAACGATGAAGTGGAAGGTATCCAATTATTTTGCCAATGAAGATGAATTTTTTTTGTTCATGGTGTTTAAATTGATTGCGATAAAACCGCTTCAAACAACATACGTTGTTTGAAGTTGAGGAACACGATGTGAAATTATGAATTTCAAAGTTTTTCCTCTTTTTATTCATACATTTTGTAATTATACGATTTTTACATAAATAGCATATATTGACGGGTGTTTTTCATAATTTTTTACAGGAATACCCGCTTTAAGGGGTTACCCCTACTTGCGGTTTTGAAAAAATCGATTTTTTTTATTGCATTTTTTTGAAGTATAAGTATCTGAGAATATGTCCTGAAAATTTCAAGTGGATCCGAACAAAATTGACTGCGATATGAGCGTTGAAAGAGAAGAATCCGCGTTGAAAGAGCGTTGAAAGAGAAACTTTAAACGCGTTTTTCTCAAAATGGCATTTCTGAAGTCGGTGACCAAGATTACTCGAACACTAATGAACCGATCTTCTTGAAATTTTGCAGGCTCATTTGATACATAAAAATGTAGTCTTTAATTGTTCGATTTTTTTTCGAAAAAAATGGCCGTTTTATAGCCAAAAAACGGCCGTTTTTTTCGTTAAAATCGAACCATTAACTTTGACTGTCCGCCATTTTGTGAAAAATGAATATTTTTTAAAATCCTTCGATTAAAGACTAGTTTATACTTATATTTGACTAAATCCATCCGCATTTTTTTTCAGATGATCCACTTCGCCGCAATGTTGGTCACCGCAAACCGTGTATATAAAAACATTATTTCATTGACGGCCATTTGCCACTAAACAATGTAATATTTTTCAATAAAAAATTACTGAAAGTTCTTCAAGATGTGTTCTTTAAAATGGTATATCGATCGATTAAAAAAGTTTTGTAGTTTTCTTTTAAAAAATTCATGAAAAAGGCCTTTTTTTGCGCTTTAAGTGGGGGTAACGCCTTAAAATGTTATTTTTAAAAAGTGCTTCATGAATGTGTGAAAACTTTTTTTTTCTTTGCCAGATCTCTGGCGTAATTTTTTTTTCTACGACGCGGTGTATACCATTCATCAGCAAATTTTACGTACAAATTTGAATTGTGGAGGCCTCGACCACCCCCCTTCCTACTAAATACCGACCCTGCGTGTTTTATACACGAGGCGGGTTGCATTCAAAAACAGTGAAAAGTCTTCCGACGTAGGAATCGCTCTCTCGACCAGGGCCGCGAATTAGTCGGATTCTCTGATCAATCCCCTCCACTCGCGTAATAACACACTATGCACAACGCTGTAATAGACTTTGCAATAGACTCGAGCTCTCCGTATTCACTAAACGGGGCTATCTTTGAACCAATTGCTTTCAATTATCTTATCAGCTGATATTTGTCTCCTATACATATATAATGGGAGTTATATATATATATATATATATATATATATATATATATATATATATATATATATATATATATATATATATATATATATATATATATATATATATACACATTTATAATAATTTATAATGGATTATATTATAAAATATACATAGATACATATGTTTGTATGGTACGTTCGAGTTCTAGAAGTTTCCCCTCCCCCACTCCCCACCCGGCTCATTTTACCGCCGCCCAGCCGCGACGCGACGAACCCATATAGTACGGTCAAATGGTGACTTTGCTGAAACTTTTGGGTAGAACATTATTTTTTTAATTTCGTAGGGGGGTTGGCCATGAGTGTGAAACTCAGTTTTCGGGACGTTAAGGGTGGTAGAACGGCCGCCATCTTGAAATGAAGGGGATGATTAGTTTTTTTTTCATTTATCTCCGTAACCGTGAGGCTGAAAAAATTTTAGTAGAGAGCTTTTTTGTCGTTGATACAATTATCCATAGCTTTTTCTCATAACTTTTTGCGCTAATGTCAATAACAAAAAAGTTATAAACGAAAAAAGATGAAAAATCAGGGGGTAAAAAACTTTGAGGCAAGATTATTAATTAGTATGATATTTGACGATAAAAATGCTTCTTGCCTTTTTTATAGAGCATTTTGTTGTGAACAATTTGACCTATTCCATTTTTGTAATCGGTTTGTTTTTATTGATTCTTATGGTTATTTAATTCTATTCTTTCTTCTTTATTTAATTTAAACGGAATAATTTCGAAATCCTTTCTTCTTTTATTTATTCATAAAAGTAAATAATAATAATCTCAAATTTAGAAATTTATAATAATATAAAAATCATATACCCGACCCTTCAAAACGAATGAGATTTGAGAGTAACGATGAATGATAATTTCGAAATAATTGAAAAACTTAACAATATAATTTAAAAAAAACTACTGCTCGAAATAAAATTATTAACAATTTTTTTAATAGCGACGTAAGCTACTCACCATCCACTACTTCCCTTCACAACGCTGAAAATTCAATAAAAACAAACCGAATAAAAAAAACAGGTTAAATTGTTTATAACAAAATGCTCTATAAAAAGGTAAGAAGCATTTTTATTGTCAGATTTCAAATCAATTAATAATCTTGCCTCAAAGTTTTGTATCCCTTCATTTTTAACCTTTTTTGTTAATGACTTTGTTATTATTGACATTAGCGCAAAAAGTTATGGATAATTGTATCAACTACAAAAATGTTTGCCAGCCTCACGGTTACGGAGATAAATTAAAAAAAAACTAATTCACCCTTAATTTCGAGATGGCGGCCGATCTAACACCCTTAACGTGCGGGAAACCGAGTTTTACACTCACGGCCCACCCCCTACGAAATGAAAAAAAAAATAGCGTTCTACCCAAAATTTTCACGAGGCCTTTTTTGAAGTACCATCCGACCATACTAATCCGCGAATGCTTGATTTGGAAAAACCAAGGAAAAACTGTGACTATCGACGCATCGGCTCCCATTCACTCGATAATAAATACGAAGGTGTATGCCTCACGTGAATTTCATAACAACGAATGAAATCAACGTGACTGTGAATCAGCTACCTCTTGGGGAACAAAGTTTCCAGGAACTTGGACAGAAAAATACGCTCGTCCTCGATTCTCTTCTGGGTCGGAAAAAAGGGAAGGGGGGAGGGTTCGTGGAACGCGGACAAACGAATCGTCCGTTTGTCCGGGTCGTTCGCTGCTCTTCTCCGAATGAAACGAATGCAACTGCGCGATCGTAAAAAAATGATGGTCCAAATTTCCACCAACGCCTACGTAGATGTGTAGTTAGGAAGTACGAGGATTGCCATAGGAACCGCAAACCAAGGGCGACCGCACTTTGTAAATCCCATTGTCGGTGACATTGTACCTTGCTCTGTCTCTCTTTCTTTCTCTCTCTCTCTTTCTCTCTTTCTCTCTCTCTCTATGTCTCTCTTTCCCACTTTATGTCGGCATGGAACGAAGCTACAGAGAGCCCCGCAGCCTTCCAGTCGTCAACAGACGCAATAATGCCGCGCGCCGAGCAGGGCACGGCTCTGCATACAAAAATCATTCACGCTCATAAAGAGCCCTCTCGACTATCCCGTACACTACTTTTCAATTGAAATCCTGCGAAAAAAAACTGAAAAATCCAAAGCAAAATCTACCTTTCTCGCACCGAGACGGACCTCGAAGACCCCAGATCCTATAAAAAGGTCGCGAATAAAAATTCCGCTCCCACCGGGACTATCGCGCGCGGTGTTCTTTTTTTCTCTCTTGTCTCTTTTTTTTTTGAGCTCAGTCAACATCGGCGCGTAGTATCGAGCACACGCGTACGCGCGTACGTAAATAGTATGCGTCACACGGGTGAATCGTGTGCGAACAGAAGAGAGGAGAAAAAAAGAGTATCGAGGGTCGTTCGCTCGGGTTACTAATGCGCTTCGATAACTTGCGACATGCAGCGACACGATCGTGGCCGCGAACTTAAATCTCCGATCAATGAGATCGAGCGTCAATAAACAATGGAGATGAACATTTGTGAATGATACGTGGGCAATTCATCTTTCTTTTCAATAATAAAAACGACAACATAAATGATTGTACAAGTGGAACAAGAATAGGGTTATTTAGTATTGCCGAAAATTTATGTATATATACACTGGCGGCCAAAAGTTTGAGTACACCAGTCGAAATTTCTTGCCGCACTAAAAGTTAGATAGCGGACTTAAAAATGGAAACAATCAAATTTCTCAAGCGGCGTTTTAAAAAGGACGAATTTACCTTCATTTTGCTTTTTTATAAATTTTTTTACAATCTTTTTTGGGCTCGGTACGTCTTTTTGAATATGGCTATTTTTCAGCTTTTTTACACGTCTAAAACTGCCCGCATAACTTCTGGCGAATTTCTTAGCTGTTTCTTTTCCATGGCAAATTTAAAGAGGGTATCAAAACCTACATTTTTGTTTTTTAGAAACTTTCGTGCGGTTTTTTTCGCCCCAGTATTGCATTTTTAGCTATAAAAGCCATGTTTTAGAAAAATAGGCGTCGTCCAATGACTCTTGGAGTTTCAGAGAAAATGACAAGAGGGTAAAAAGTTGCATAGGTTCACACTGGAGTAGCCAGAAATTTCGAGAATAAAAAAAAATGTTCTGCTTGATTCTGACTGAGACGTGATAGACTATTTTTTTGCGTTAAAAAAACAAGTTCAAAAGTTTAAAGTTTTTTCTTTTTAATATTTGGTCTTAAATCCGATAGGTCTTGAGTCATAACAACTCAACCGAGGATGATTCTTCAAATTCTATTCGAAAAATTGTTAAAATAATATTTAAAAAATTCTGAAAAATTGTA
Organism: Ophion ellenae; assembly: GCA_963210295.1. Lineage (NCBI taxonomy): Eukaryota > Metazoa > Arthropoda > Insecta > Hymenoptera > Ichneumonidae > Ophion > Ophion ellenae. The sequence goes on from OY723395.1 coordinate 14,743,690, forward strand.
GCTAATTAAAAATGAAAAAGTAAACGAAAATTATTTCTTGATAGATCGTCCCCCCTTAGTTCCCATAGTTCCCAAATAGAGTCTCTCCACTCATCAGAGTTCCGACCAAAAATTGTAAAAAAAAATTCTGAAAAAATTCTGGCTACTCCAGTGTGAACCTATGCAACTTTTTACCCTCGTGACATTTTCTCTGAAACCCCGCAGTTATTGGACTGCGCCTGTTTTTCTAAAAAATGTATTTTTTTAGCTAAAAATGCAATACTGGGGCGAAAAAAAATCGTACAAAAGTTTCTAAAAAACAAAAATGGAAGTTTTGATACCCTCTTTAAGTTTGTCATGGAAAAAACGAGCGAAGAAATGCGCCATAAGTTACGCGGGCAGTTTTAGACGTGCACAAAAAGCTGAAACAAAAGCGATTTTCAAAAAGGCAACCGGGCCCAAAAAAAATTGTAATCATTTTTCTAAACAGGCAAAATGAAAATAAATTTGTCCTCTTTAAAACGCCACGTGAGAAATTTGATTATCTTTAGTTTTGAGTCTGCTGTCTAACTTTTAGTGCGGCAAGAAGTTTTGACTGTTGTACTCAAACATTTGGCCGGCAGTGTATATATAAACATACCAATTAGTGGATGATTTATATTTAACACCAAATATATCATATATTTTTATTATTTTATTGTTAATGATAAATATTCATGTAGTAAATATTGAATTTTTAATCTTATAATAATTATGTTAATAGATTAATATTAATAAATGTAATAAATATGATTATTTTTATTTATTTATTGAGGTATCAATTAATTCCTAAGTCCCAACGTATACCCTTGCCGGTTTTTAAAGAGGGCCATTCACGCTAGGATATACCTGATGGGTTGACTTGTACAGTTCGACTGTACAGTTAAGCAGGAACGTGTGTGCCACAAAATTGTGCAGGTTCCCTTGCAAGTTTGTGACAGACACGTGCCTATTTAAGTGTACAGTCGAACTGCACAGTTAAACAGGACCATGTATGTCACAAAACTATGCAGGTTTCCTCACCTAGCAATCTGAACTGATATAGAAGTTGATATTGTTTGCCATCAACAACAAGTATGCCGGTGCAGTGCGACGGTAAAGACAAGAATAAGCGTGTGTGACGATAGCCTGCGCAGTCGTCAGTTCACGTTCTCACTGTCCAAAAATTTATGGAAAAGTAAAAGTCCGATAATAGTTTAAGATACGTTTTTTCATCCATTCGTAGGTAATTGTGGTAATCTTTCCTGCCTTAATAAGTTAACGTGGGAGTAGTGTTTTCTTTTCAATAACCAGTCTTTACTTCACCGTTTACGATCTTTTTGTTCAGTTGTTCTGTTTTTCAACACTAAAAAAGTATCTTAAGCTACACTATACCGCACTTGCCATGGGTACGGGGAAACTGGAAAACCCGCACCGGGATTGACAGCCCTATATTCTTCTGATTCTCTGGTGCACAGACTTTGAGGCGGGAGCCTGAAGTAGAAGGTCCGAAAAATCGTTTGTTTCTTGCTTAAATCGATATTAACCATTCAAGAATTTGCTTGCAAAGTTACAGAGGCCAATTGTAAATAGTTTCGAAGATACAAGACCAAAAGTAGAGAAGCGATTGATATTTGATATTGATATTCCCTCCTATTGAAAACTTTGAAGCGCGTTTTCTCCAGTTTTCATTTTCACGATTTTTCCAAATTGGCGAGCGTGATAGGAAAAAAACTAAACCACCTATTGAATAAAACCAAAGTTTATTTTCCTCAGTATGAAAATCTCTTGTAAATGAATTAGAAAGTCGTTGAAAAAGTCTTTTTAAATAATTTTTACAGGACGTCAAAGTTTTTTTTTTACACATATTTTCTTTCAAACCTGAGAAAAGTTATTATTTCACCATTTTTTCAGCTTTCTCTTAATTTACCCAGAAGAAAAATATAGGACAATTAAAAATGTTATTGGTTTATTTGGTTCAGTCTAGAATTACGAGCTGCATCTTTCCCGCCGATTGGGGACTGCAATGGCAAGACGCACATGGAATAGGCTGATAAATCTGCAGTAATTTATTGTTTTGTGTTGAAATTTTTGTAATATAAAAAGATACCTCAATGTTTACTGGGTTCACTTGGTTTTTCTCTTCTAAAGAAATTTCCCAAAAAACGCTTTTTTTGGACCTTCTAATTCACGCTCCCGCCTTAACTCATCTACACCAAACTATCAGAAGTCTTGGTCTCCCGCTCGCTGATTGATGCGCCAGCCGGTGCACGGCTAAGCGGTCACCGCTCCGAGTATTGGCTACGCACAATGCTGCTTAACTCGAAGTACCGCCAGGGCCGAAAATATTAAGGGAGACTTTGTCCTTGAAATCGGCGGGAGATGTTAGCGACTCAACATGAGCAGCTAGAAGAAGAGGAGGGATGCCTCTATGGACCAGGCATTGCCGATTAGCGGTAATTATAAACACATTTGTGTCAACACATTACAAAACTTTAAAGGCATTTTTCTCGAAAACACGTTTCTAAAAATGGCTGATATTCTCCTGACCGCTGTAATTAACATATCGACCTGAAATTTGGAGAGCATACTCAGAAAATATGTATTCACGGAATGACGGATCGTTTTTTCGATAGATATATTTTTGCATTTATTATTTATCTTTTTATGCGAAAAAAACGCGAAAATTCGATTTTTTTTAAATTGCCGCCATTTTCAGAAATTTGTACTAAACGAAAAACCCATCCGTCATTCCATTCCAAAGGGTCACAGATTGATAATATGCTTTGAATTTGTGTTTCAGACCAACAAAGAGGGGGCGTGATGTCAGCCAATTTTCTTTTTACGTTCTGTCTATCATGAATAAAAGCAAGAAAAAAACCGCACTCAAAAAGCTTTACTCGTTTCCTTAAAAAAAAATGTAAACACCTGAAATATGGCACTCCAAGGACAAAGTCTCCGTTAAATTGTCAATCTTATAAAAAAAAATTTGTATATTTGAGTAAATTTTCCGTTCGCACTCTCTAAAGCTCCCGACTGGAAGCGTCATTTTAATAAATATTTTAATAGATTAATATTAGTAAATGCAATGAATATGAAATTGTCAATCTTACAATAAATCTTTTTGTATTTTCATAAGTGTTTTAATTGACTAAGCTTGATAAATGTAATGAATATTGAATTAAAAATCTCACAATAAATATGTCAATTTCTTATAATTAAGGGGTTAACCCCACTTGCGATTTTGAAAAAATCGATTTTTCTTTATTGCATTTTTTGAAGTATAAGTATCTGAGAATATGTCCTGAAAAATTCAAGTCGATCCGAACAAAATTGACTGAGATATGAGCGTTGAAAGAGCGTTGAAAGAGAAACTTTAAACGCGTTTTTCTCAAAATGGCATTTCTGAAGTCGGTGACCAAGATTACTCGAACACTAATGAACCGATCTTCTTGAAATTTTGCAGGCTTAGTTAATACATAAAAATGTAGTCTTTAATCGTACGATTTTTTTTTTCGAAAAAAATGGCCGTTTTATAGCCAAAAAACGGCCGTTTTTTTTCGTTAAAATCGAACCATTAACTTTGACTGTCCGCCATTTTGTGAAAGATGAATATTTTTAAAAATCCTTCGATTAAAGACTAGTTTATACTTATATTTGACTACATCCATCCGCATTTTTTTTCAGATGATCCACTTCGCCGCATTGTTGGCCACCGCAAACCGTGTATATAAAAACATTACTTCATTGACGGCCATTTGCCACTAAACAATGTAATATTTTTCAATAAAAAAATTACTGAAACTTCTTCAAGATGTGTTCTTTCAGATGGTATATTGATCGATTAAAAAAGTTTTGTAGTTTTCTTTTGAAAAAATCATGAAAAAGGCCTTTTTTTGCGCTACAAGTGGGGGTAACGCCTTAATCTATTCAATATATTATGTAATATTACGTCATGTATGTTATAATAGATATATATCCAATAATTTAAATATTCAACAATCATATCCAAATAAAGGTTCTAATACTACAAATCCTGCTTGACGCGATATAGTTGAGGCAAAATCGCGGACTTTATAATAAAAGTTCTCGCACATTCCGATCCGACGCGCAAAAGGAAATGTGGATCTTTTGAATGCGGTTGCATACCGCCAAGACTCACCGTTGATTTCGATGCGCTCTTTTCTGGCTTCGACTGCCTTGTCGATCTCGAGTTGGCTCTCGATGTGATAGAAGATTGATGCGCCGAGAAGAAGGTAGGTCAGGAACAGCATAAGCAGAACCATCCATTGCCTCTTCGACATTTCTCTCTTTCTTACGTTTTCCTCCCGCCCCCTCTTTGATTATTTAATTACGAAGATCTTGCTTCCTCGCGTGAGTATATAAAAATAAACCTTCGTATTTATCACTGTGCGTATATTGCGGAGATGCGTCGTTAGTTCGTTGGCTACAGGGATTAATCTCGATCGTAGCTAACTCTCAGAAAATCAGATCTGTGTCGCGTTCGCGGTCGACGAACGTGTACGTGTGGAAAATCGATCCGGACAACGTCAAGATTGACAAAAAGGATGAAAAAAAAATGGAAAATTAAACAAAGGGCCGTTCGTCATAAAATTGTCATAGTTATTTTCGCGGCCGTTTCGCTCGCTCGCAAGATCAACAGGCGTGCGTAACTTGTTCGGTAAATGTTCTCAGCAGTCCCGGCCTCGTTCGATTGCCACCGGTACGCGACTCCCTCATCGACTTTCATCGATAATCGCGAAAATCCAGACGCACACACGCACACTCCTCTCCCGAACACGTCGCTACGACTTTTGGAGCAAAGGGGATAAAAATGTTTCCTTTAATTCGATCGCAATTATCGTTGTGTCCGTTTCTTGTTTTTTTCCCGGTCTTTTTTATTTCAAAATTTCCGTCCGACTTGAAAGCGGCTCGCGATGCGACCACCGCGCAACGCGTGTGTCGCTTGTGCCGGTTGCGCGAACGACTCGTGTGCTCGCACTCTGCGTGCCGGCGGGTGCCTTTTCTCTTCCTATATACGCGAGTTGTGATTTTAATCGAAACCGCACCGAACGCTTGATACGCGCTCTGTTGTGGTCTCCTCGCGCCTAAGGTTTGAACGAGAAGCGCGTGGATCCCACCCCCTCTCTTCCACCTCCTTTTCTTCTCCCCTCAAAGCTCGTCACTCCCACGCACTTTTTTCTTCGTCTTCTTCTTCTCCTCCATTGGAACCTCTTCACACCGCACACCCTGTCTCCGGCTTCGACAAACTCCAAACTCGCAGTGACCTTTTTTTCTCTCCTTTTTATTATCATCGCTATCGTACACGGATACTCCGTAGTTATCTGTCCGCACAAGCAGACTAGGGAACGAAGAAGGACTCCGTAATCGATAAGCCTCGGCTCGATATCTCAAAAGTCTGCATATAGTCAATGGCTAATTCGTATGTACGTATATATACGCGCATATGCATATATACTTGATGAACGGAATTTTGATACGAATATTTTTTAATATTCCATGATCTCACCGCGAGCCCCCCTCCGGATTATCCTGGGCTCAGATATCGACATCTTCGCCCCGTCATAATCGATAGCCACGAGAGAAAAAATCAATCATCTAGTTGCAAAGTTTCCCCGCAGAAGGACCGATTGTTCTCGATCTTATTCAGGTCGAACGATTATTGTCTGCGGGGATTGATCATCCATATTTTGTATATGTGCAACCAATGGGGGGCGAGAATTAGCACACGAAAGGAGCGCGCACAAAATCATTTTTTTGAAATTTTTTTTATTTTATTTTGTGAGAGGACAGACATCTTGCGCTGGAAATATTAAGGAGCGAGATGCAGGCAGAATTTTCAAAAAATCGATTTTTTAAAACATTTTTTTGAATTATGATGTTTCGAAAATATTCCCTGAAAATTTCAAATCAATCCGATGAATGGTTTCCCGGATATTCCACAATTAGTAAAGGGGCGTCGGGTCCCCATGGCAGTAGCGGCTGACAAACGCGCAGACGATAATACCCGGGAACGCAGAATGCTTCGAAGACAACAACAAATAGATATTTTGGAAGCTTCCACGTCGGCAGAAGCCCTATTGTATGGGCCAGGAATTGATGATTCGATGTAAGTAATTTTTTAATTAGTTTTTCTATACATAATTAAAGTGTAAAATTGGTAAACTCTTTCAGAAATTTTCAAAAATTTATTACTCAAAAACTATGAACTTTAGCAACATTTTATAAAGAATACTTTCGATTTAAAATTGCCCAAAATATTTCAAAAAAATTATTCATCCCGAAAAACTTCAATTATTGGAAAAATTGTTTTGACAATTGGCTATAAACAATTGAATGCTCGATTTTTCGGCAAAACAATGTGATATTCGCATTCGGCGGATCAAAATACATAAAAAGGTTTGGCTTCATTCATCGAGCTCGAAATTTTACGAACATATAATACCGTATCCACATCGAAAAACTTTAAACGCGTTTTTCTCGAAACGATGCTCTTCAAGTCGGTGACCACTATAATTCAAGAACCACTCGATGGATTTTGATTAAATTTGGTGTGCTTATTGATAGCATTAAAAACTAGTCCTCAATCGACGGGTTTTCATTTTTGATGAAAATTTATATTTTTTAAAACAAAAAACGAGCGATTTTTTTGTCGAAAATCGAAAGTTATCTGTCGGAAGCCGCCATTTTGTTAATTTAAAAAAAAAAGCTCCGATTAGGGACTAGATTTATTATTAAATTAATGGTTTTTTATTTTTTTTTTATTTCAGATGATCCAGTAAAATGTTATGATGGTCACCGCAAATCACTACATGCCGAAGGGGGTCCGACAGAGATGGCGATATTTTTATAAATAATCAATATTTTTCTTTGAACATTTGTACAATTCAAGTTGAAATATAGCATAAAAAGTCTGTGTAACCACTATTGTAAAACAAACTTAATTACTATTAAACATTTTTATTGAAAATGCTCGTTTTTTCTCGCCTCTGACTGCATCTCACCCCTAAATACCAAGATCATGAAAGATCGTTACTTGACTATGTTTTTTTCACGATTGACTTATTGCTCCGGTCAACGCACTTACTCAGCTTGCACTGGGAGACATTCACCTACTCCCGGGGGTTAGGCTCGATCTTAAGGGGTAGGGTATATGTAACCTTGGAATTTCAGGAAATCAATCTTTTGTTTATTTTATTTTCTCATTGCGTAGAGTCTTAACTTTGATTTGGTGGAAAGATTTTGTAAAAATTCAAAAAATTGACCGAGTTATGACGATTTCAGTGGAGCAGGTCAGAACGTCCCGTTGCGTTACGCGGTGCATTGTATGGTTTCTAAGGGCATTGATATGACTTTGTCCAACCAGGCTGTTTGAATGTTATACGGTGCAGGAGTCGCAGATTTAAGGTACGAAAAATAATTGTGATTTTATCTCCAGCAAGTGGTCCATACACAAGGGTACTTTCTTACAATTAAATTTTTCAAATGACAATTGGGAGGAACGAGCCCATTTCATAGATGGAGATTTTAAATAAAAGATGTTTAATTTTTTTATTAGCTCCATTTGTAATGGAGACATGAGCGGCGAAAATTTAAGGCGTTACCCCCACTTGTAGCGCAAAAAAAGGCCTTTTTCATGAATTTTTTTAAAGAAAACTACAAAATTTTTTTAATCGATCAATATACCATCTTAAAGAACACATCTTGAAGAACTTCCAGTAATTTTTTTATTGAAAAATATTACATTGTTTAGTGGCAAATGGCCGTCAATGAAATAATGTATTTATATACACGGTTTGCGGTGACCAACATTGCGGCGAAGTGGATCATCTGAAGAAAAAAATGCGGATGGATTTAGTCAAATATAAGTATAAACTAGTCTTTAATCGAAGGATTTTAAAAAATATTCATTTTTCACAAAATAGCGGACCGTAAAAGTTAATGGTTCGATTTTAACGAAAAAAAAAACGGCCATTTTTTGGCTATAAAACGGCCATTTTTTTCGAAAAAAAAATCGAACGATTAAAGACTACATTTTTATGTATTAAATAAGCCTCCAAAATTTCAAGAAGATCGGTTCATTAGTAATCTTGGTCACCATCTTCAGAAATGCCATTTTGAGAAAAACGCGTTTAAAGTTTCTCTTTCAACGCTCTTTCAACGCGGATTCTTCTCTTTCAACGCTCATATGTCAGTCAATTTTGTTCGGATCGACTTGAAATTTTCAGGACATATTCTCAGATACTTATACTTCAAAAAAATGCAATAAAAAAAATCGATTTTTTCAAAATCGCAAGTGGGGGTAACCCCTTAATCGCATCGCCTGTCACTCATCGTTTCGTCCCTTTCACTCGTCGTTCCGTCTCTCTCATAAAAATGTTCCTTGTTCATGTCTTCATTACTAACGGAGCTAGAAAAAAATGAGACATTTTTTATTGTTAATTCGAAAAAAAACATCTTTTATTTCAAAATTTTTAAGACCCCAACCTTTATAAGAAAATTGTAAACGGAAAAAGTGGATTTAGTACGTTTTCTTCTCTTGCGTTTGTCCCGAAAGTATACTTTGCGATTTGGCGTACGTCATATCTCAAAATCTAATCGTCCGATTTACTTCAAATTTGGACTGAACATGTTTTATAACATGTTCAATCGACAAGCCGGATTTAATTTTTTCATATGTTCCTCCGTTTGTTAATGTCAAACGTTTAAAGTCGTTATTTTTTGTCGAAAATCGACAATTATTTCTAAACAGTGCAATCTGAGCAAATTTCAAAATTTCAAAAAGGTATCCGGTGGTTTTGTAACTTCACCATTGTACTAAAAGTATATTTTTCCATTTTTTACTTTAGATGAATCTAGTTACCGGAATCATGTACGCGACCGAGCTGCGCGTAGGCTACAGTCCTGAGATTAAATGACACTGTTTACGTTGTTTATATATATTTTGCAATAAAAAAAAACGGTGCCAAGTGAAGACTATGTACTATCCATGTGCGAAAGATCGACCTTATCATTCCAATACCGGAGACGAAAAAAAAAATTGATAATCGATCTGTTTTTTGAACTTCAAGGTTATGCATACCCGTAATCTAGACCGGAACAATAACGCTGGCCCACACTCGAGGGCTCCGACGCTCTATTTTTTATTATTGTTGCTATAATAATAATTAATAGCATTATTATTATTTTTCATATTAATATTGTTATTATTCTTATTTTCACATAATTATCGGGCCTGTCATAATTGAGGAAAATCAATTATCTATTTACAAAGTTCCCTTGCAGAAGGGCCTCTTGTTCTTGATTTCATTCATTTCGATCGATTGTGGTCTACGGTCATTGATGATTCATATTTTGTACGTCTGCAACCAAAAGGGATGAGGACTAGCACATGTAAGGAGCGCGCCAAAATGACTTTTTTTGAAATTTTAACTTAGCTCGTGCAAAAATCAGTTTTTTTAAATTTTGTGCGAGTGGAAGGTTAGATCTAGTGCTGGAAATATTGAAAGCAACATCATGGACTATCATTACTTAAATATATTTATTATTTTTATTATTGCTATCATTATTATTAATGTCATAATTATTTTCAATGTCAATATTCCTATTATTATTATTACGGCCCTGTAAAAATAATGTAATTCTTTGGTGAATCTGCATTGCGGTCGAAACTTTTGAGTCACGTGGTAAACCAATTAACCTTGTTTCCTGTTTTCGTAGGCAAAAGCGAGCAGTATAGAGGGAGAGAGAGAGAGAGGGCGAGAGCAAAGTGTCGTCGACCCTGACGACGGACAACTTTACAGGATTCCCAAGAGAAAAATCTTACGCGCAAAAAGTATGGGGAAACGATCAAGGACCGCACGTGGGGGTTTCCCTACTCGGAATGGATCGGTCATATCCTATTTTTTTCGCAGAAACGTTTTGTCGTTTTTTGTATTTTACATTTTTATCGTTTTCCTCTTAATCTTCTGCGTGACGAAAAAAAAACCCGTCATAAGTGACTTTCTTACACGAAACTTAGAATAAAACGAAGAAAAATATACGCGAATGTGACGTAGCGAGTGAGAATGCACCGAATATACGAATGACGCTGGTAACGGAGTAATTATGCGGGGAGCAAGCGATTGAACAATTATTAAATCGTCGCCGCTCGCCGAGTCGACAATTGACGAGAGAGACGATTTTTTTGGGGGATGGTGGACGGTGCATGCAGATCCTTGCATGTTTCGTTTCGCAAGAACGTGGCGATTTTAATCGCGAGGACGCGATGACCAAATTGCACTCGTGCCGTTCGATGATTAGTATTTTTTATCGAACCAATTTTTTCGAAGGTACAATCTCAATTAATGTTGTGAATAAAACGCCCTTGGAAACCGAAAGATTATTGTTACGAAACAATTTATTTTATGTACATTTTATTCAATTAATGATGTAAATTATTATTTATATGCTCTTTGAAGAAATGATTTGCTGAATAAATGTATTAATAGTCCTTATTCATTTCAATTCATTTCATTGTAGATTACAGGATATGACATTTTTTCATTCGTATTCTTTTAAAAGTATTTAAGGATTTTTATTGTTTAATATTGTCGTATTGATAAAAATATATAAAAAATAATAGGATACATTTATTTAATTATTGGTATATGAAAATCTTTTAGACGATGTTCATTGTAAATTACGAAGTGTAAAAGTATGAAGTATGAAATTATAAAATATTTCTGGTGCAGTATTTTTCTCAAAATATTTAATCGTATAATTGTTGTCATATTTATAAGAATATGAACAATCATACGATAACAAAATATACGTTCTTATTCGTTTTCGTAGAATAAAAAGATATTTTTTTATGATCCATGATCGAGCAAGGTTCGCTCTTGAGAAAAACGCGATCGACCTCTACACCTAATTTCAGCGTAATCGGCCGATTAGTTTCGGAGATATGGCGATAAAATTAAAATTACGATGGACAACAACCGTGATTATCTTACACAATTGTTTCCTTTTTTTCTCGTCTTAAGACTGCGGAACTCGAAAAAATGGGTCAATTCGATGATCCCTCGACCAATCATTACTATCCATTGCGAGCTGCGATAAATCCGAATTATCAATCGAGCTTCAGGGCCGTGAAAGAGTATCAAAAAATGTTAGCGATAAAAAATCCATGGATTGCGAAAAGACTCGGATATGGAAAGAAACGGAAGACCAATTGTCGGAAAAATAGCAGACGAGACAATTGAGAGAGTAGGTGACATTGGACAATTGTCGCGAAAAAAAAAACGTCCGAAAGACAAAGCGTTCGAAATCAACGAATGGCTCGTACTCGTGAGCGTTGGAATTCACGTGTCTGTGGCTCGCCATTGAACACTGGAGAGTACACATCGTCACGAGGTCTCGCAGAATGAACGACATTGAGGAACGTTCGCTAAAATCGTTCCGATCCTTTCCGAATATGAATTTCGTTTCTTTTTTCTTCCGATATTTTATTTTCGTAGCGCGAAGCGCGCGTGACAATAAAATTCCCTAGGACAATGCGGACAAGAGGAAAAGCGACCGAGCCAAACGTCAAAACACTCATTCTTCGTGCATTTTTCCGCACAAAGGTGAGGCTACAAAATGTTTGCCCGAGTTGGCCGTTGCGCGGAACAAAAAGAGTACAAACAAAAAGGACGTGGGCGTTGTTTATGGCGCACCTTGCGCACTTGAAGAGCACGATCATTGCCATGGCAAAACGTCCAATTACGCGAGGCCTCATTGTTGAATGAAAAAAAAAGAGGAAAAAGAGACGGAAAACGTTGATGCATCGACTTCCGCGATCGACGACACGAATGATCGATCGCGCGAGCGCGGGGCGAATATTTTCTCGTAAATTTTTTATCTTACGATTATTAATCGACGCGATCGTACATCACACTCGCCAATGCGACTTCAAACACTCCATGGACTCTTGGGCGCGCGAGGAATTCTTGAAAGCCAACAAATATATGATGATAATAATAAATATCGAGAGACGCGAGGACAAATAAGATCAACGGCTCGCGTGTGCTTCTCACCTTACGTTTTTTTCTTCTTCGCTTTTCGCGCTTCCCCATACTACAACTATTTGCTCCAAATGGTATCCAACGAGTGGACGGAAATAGCATCTTCACGTATGGGATGTTCTCTGCTGAAACATCACCACGCCATACCTTACAAGATGGCCTTTTTAAGAGTCTGGCGCGGAAATTATACCATCGAGAAAAAAATCATAGTTGATAGTTTTCGAAGCCCACTTCGTAAAAAAATACACCGTGAATTGTATTCGACAGAAAAATGGCGTATTTTAAATAAAAAAATCAAAATTCCATTTTGAGCTTAGCAGAATGAAGATATTAGGTTCTGAATACGAAACACCATAAAAAAAAACTTTTTCAAATCGGACTAAAGTTTGATTTGAAAAAGTTCGATTTCGAAAAGTAGTTATAAGAATTGAAATGCATCTTCGATAATTTTGAAGAAAAAAATGATCATTCGGGAAAAAAATCAAAATTCCATTTTGAGTTCAGCAGAATGAAAGTAATTGAATTCCAGATACGAAACACTTCTAAAAAACGTTTTATTTTTAATTGCGTAGATTTCATTTATCCAGTTTAAAATGCATTTTTTATAAAGTTAAAAGTAAATTGAATTTTGGACAAAAAAATTGAGTATTCTGGGAAAAAAATCAAAATTCCAAATACGAAACACTCCTAAAAAACTTTTTTCAAATGGAATGAAATTCCATTTGTCAACGTTAAAAGGCATTTCCGATAATTTTGAAAGAAAATTGAATGTTAAAGAAAAAAAATGTGTTTCCGGAAAAATCAAATAAACATTCCAATTCGATCCCAGCAAAATGACGACAATTAGATTCCGAGTATGAAAGGCTCCGAATTTTTTTTAAGTGAAATTCAATTCTATTTATCGACTTTGAAATGCATCTCTGATAATTTTGAGGGAAAATTGAATTAAAAAAAAGAGTATTCTGCAAAAAAAATCAAAATTCCATTTTGAGTTCAGCAGAATTAAGGCAATTAGATTAGGATTACTTGTCAATTAAAATAGAGACAATTAGAGAGACCATTAGAATGGAGATTAATTTAGGACGAAACAATCCTAATTTTTTTTATCGAATTGATTTCCATTTGTCCACTTTAAAATGCATCTCTGATAATTTTCTTCCCGATGACGGGATACACAAAAAAAGTTTTCCGGGAGTGTTTCGTTTTCGAAATTTAATTAGCTTCATTTTGCTGTACTCAAAATAAAAGTTAGAATTATTCCAGAACGCTCAATTTCTCTTGGCGAATACTACTAATCACAAAAATTCGCTGTATTCTTTTTTAATAGGAGGATGTGAAAAACCATTGAAAATCATATTATAATTTAGCCACCTTATAATTGTCACCCGTGTTTCTCGAGTCGTATTAATTTTTCGACAAAAAAAAACTTGATTTCAGTCCCAGAGAAACGATCTTCGATCGGAGGGCTGAATCGCGACCACGATAAATGCAAATCCGATAAATCGTGTACGATCGATTTTACGCGAAAGGCTCTGTACGTTTTTTCTCTTTTTTTTTCACGTGTCGAAAGATCGTATCTGTCGGTGGCTGTATCTGTATGCTCTGGACATTTGAGCGATCCTGGCGAGCAGTTAGCGTATCCGTAGCGGTGGAGATTGTTTGGACAGCGCATCATACGCGAGTATTTGTTTCTTTGCGTAATACAGATATCTGGTTTTTTGTTCTTCCTTCTTCTCGTCCGCATGAGAAAAAGTATTTAGAGTATTGTTGCGTGAGCGCGACCCGCGGGACGAAGAATTTCATCTCGGAGCGTCATTGGGCGCGTCTCGTAAAAAGCCCGGCTATTGAACACGAGACACGCGAGATCTGTATGCGAAGGGAGATCTCGATCTTTTGCGATCCCCCGATAAATCTTAAGCGCTGATTTAACGTGTTGCAGTCGACGAGGCGACGGAAGAAAAAAGTCGCATGTAGACGATTATATCATGTAAATACATTACCAATTATTTATATTTATCCAATTAGGTTTATTAATAGCAAGAGTAGTAAATTTCCACGATCATTCATATTTCATTATTATTGATTACTATGGATTTATTATTAATTCGTTATCAATAATATTTTATATTTCTAATAGTGCAATCGTACAATTAATAATAATACCGATGATATCGGGCCACGGGTGAAACCTGGAGGATCAACCCTAATGATTATGATCATTAATATTTCATTATTATTGCTTATTGTGAACTTATTAATATTTTATATTTCTAATAATGTAATCATAAAATTAATTATAATAATGATGAGATCAGGCGATGGGTGATATATGGAGGATCGTGTTGATTACGATTATTCATGTTTCAAAAATATTGCTTATTAAGAATTTATTGTTTGAGTTATCACTGCTACTGTATTATTTAGTAATGTAATCATGACATTAAGGCAGAACACCACTGTGACCCCCTGTTTTTTGCCAGTTTTCAAGAATTTGTTTTTGTGGGAAAAAAAGAGATATTCGAAATTTTTTTTTGTTTTGTTCGTTGTTTATTGAAGATACATAAAAAAAAAATTCAAATTTTTCACGCCCCATGGTGACGCTGGGGAAGCTCCCGCGTCAGGTACTGTTGCCTCTGCAGTGGTTCGCGGCACGCAGCAGAACTCTCTTCAAAGTCGATCTAAAAAAAAATACCAAGTGTTTTCGTTAATAATATGATATTTTGAAGAGAAGTACACAGGGATTTGAAAAAATATTGATTTTTAAAAAATAGGCACGCTTTTGAAATTAAAGGACGATTTTCGAGCAAAATTTCTCGTCGAAAATAGGCCTTAACTTTTTTTATTATTGAGATATCGAAAAAATCCTATGTACTTCTTTAGATAATCCAGTTTTATTGATGCAGTCCAAATTTGAAGTCGATCGGATAAAAATTGCTCGAGTTCTGCTGCGTGCCGCACTCAAAAAAGTGGTTTTGAGAAAAACGCGTTCAAAGTTTTAGGTTTGTTAATTTATGCGATAAATTGGAAAAACAAATTTTTATCTTTAATCAGCGATGCCGGCACCATATAGCTGGCCTTCAAGAAGCAAATCATTGTCCCTAGCATCTTTTCTCGAACTCGTAGAGGCTCTTCTTGCCTCTTTTGCAGCGTCTGTGAGCGAGCGCTTCGCCAGCTCGATCCGCGCTGCGTCGGTTTCAACGCAAAAATTGAAACAATTTGGGCCGATAGTTATCCCCAACGTCTCCAAAACTTTCATGAGGCTTCTCAGGCCATCATTGAATAATAATACCGCGATATCAGCTGCAATATCGACGATTTTTTTGCTCCCGGACTGACATTTGGGGGCTATTGCCCAAACTGATTTGTTGTAGCTTTCGTTGTTGTTTTGCGTGAAGCCGCCCAAACAACGCTGCAGCAAATCGTCTCTGCTCAAATTTTCGAAGACTGGCGTAATTGCCTCCAATACTTCCTCAGGAAGAGGCGGCTTATGAGGACCCCGAGCGTCACGGAGCGCTGCACCGCTCCACAAAATATTCAATATCTCCGAAAATAATTATTTTTTCGACCTGGGTCCAACGGCATCTTAATCTTAAATGTATTTTAGATTTTTCTAGATGGTTTTCAAAAAATCGATTTTTTGAAGCCGTCACAGTGGTGTTGTCCCTTAATGATGATATCGGGGGACTGGTGATATCTGGTGAATCAACTCTCGATGTCCACAGACACATGTGTTGGGATCTCGCAAAATTCTCGCCAATTGTTCGATAAACTCGCGTCGCCGATCGTTCAAGATCTTTTGCCTGCCTCACAGGCGGATAAAGTTGGCTACGAGAACGATTGAGAAACTTCAATCCACTTTTCAACTACCGTTGTTAAGGGCGATTGAATTTCCCGGACGAATGCACCTCGACAGAATTCTTAGTGAATTAAATTCTATTTTTCGTTATTAATTCGGGTCAACTATTTTTTCGCGACTGCAGCACGCGGCGCACAGACGTGCGTGAAAGGTAGTCGTGCAGCGTCGAGTCACAGCTGGCGAGTGACGCTGACTTCATTAGATTAATTTACATTAGTTAATCTAATTGTTTACGGGGCCGAAGAGAGACAGAGAGGGGGGAGGCTCTCTTCGGGCTCGATCAGCTGACGTTATGCCGAGGAAGTAAAAAAAAGAAAATCTTGTAACGCGATTCTCGAAGCGAGTCAATGTTTCGCGCGAAGCGCTGCGAGGCGAAAAAATTATCCCTCGTTGTACGTACAGCATATGTAATCGCGGTTGATTTTCGTTCGACCTCTCGGAATTTTCATTTGTACATGGCTCACGTCTGCATGCGCGAAGCAATTAATCGACATTATTAGCCTCAATCTTGATTTTTTCGCGAACTACTGCCGTCACGAAGACTTTGCGATGCGCGAATGGAAATTTAAAGAGGACGGAACGGAGAGTGATACATCGCGATCAGGAAAAACGGAACGCGGGAAGAGTCAACTTCGTTCTCACTCGACGGCTATCGCTCTGCGTCTATATGAATCTAATTGTTGTAAAATTGTCCCCAAACTATTAATTTTTTAATATAGAAATATAAACTAAAATAAATCAATAAAAAAATATAAACAATATTTTGTTTCTATTTATCTTGAGGAGAGTGATTATTTTAGAAACATCTGAAATTCGCAACAAACTGTCCTAGTTATTTATCACGTAGGAAATTCTCTAAAAAATGATTAAACGAAACGCGGAAAAATTTGAGCGGTTAGCTGATGAAAACGAGACGATGAATTTGTAATATTTTTGTCGGAACATTCGCCGCAATTTGGAAAGGTCTGCGCGTCGATGGCGATTCTCCAATTGTTCCGCAGACCACTCGATCCAACACGAGGTTCCTCACGTCATTGAGTTTCTCTCTGCGCGATAGGCTATCACGCGTATTCTTCGTGAATTTATCTCAATTCCCGCGTTCTCCTTATCCATAGATGTGATTGCAACGGCCGAGATTTTTCATCGATCTTTTTTTTCTTCTTTCGATTTTATCGTGGATAGAGTGTAATAAAAACCGAGGGGAAAAAGAACGCTGGAGAACAAGTGGATCGATGCATAGGTATACGTGGAAAATTTTCGTACATCGCGCACGCACACACTAGATACGAAAATTGTTTATTGCTATTTCTATTCTTCTCGCATTTTACGAGATGAAAAAATCCGCTCGTTCGAGTGGGCGTGGAATCCAGTGAACCGGAAGTGCCGATTTTTCTCTTGGAACGTGTTCACGAGAGATAACGAGTGAAAAAGGAAGAAAAAGAAACAAGACAAAGGTTCGATTGATCGATCGATCGAACGCGCCTCTCTACTCTATTATTCACGTACGATGACGACGATGACGACGTCGACGACGATGATGACGGCGCGTACGAGCGAGGAATATTGTGTAACGCACATGTCGCTTTACGACTGACAGACACAAAAGCTCGTTACGTTTTGCGATCGGAGACAGAGGATGGAGATACAGAGAGCATTAAATAGAGAGACGAGACGCGTGAAACAAAATCGAGAATTCAGTTACTAGAGTGCAAGAATTTTTGTTCAACCTGTTGCCATTTCTGCCAAATGAGTACCCACTAACGCGAATCGAATTTTCCTTGTAGCCTATTTTGACAAACGACCTCTCATGTTGAAATTTATTGGGAAATTCATAATTCTTTTATTATCGCGCTGTTCGAGTCAATTCGATTCCACAGCAACGGATATGTGACCCCGTCCCTTAAGGCATTCCTTTCACGAACTCGAATATTTACAAATTAACTGATTTTCGTCTACAATGAATTAAAAATACGTCACGGTATACTGGTAAAATTTCAAGCCAAGTTACCGAACTTTTAACAACAAATGACGACCTTAAAAAGTTTCTAATTTATACGGCACTTTATGGAGATGCTGGACACATTTTTGTCTAATAATTTATATGCTGATCAATGTAGATGTCTGATACAAACTGCTCAGCGCGTGAAAAAAATTCTAACGATTTCGTAACGACGATAATAAGAGGGGGAATGTTTGAAGAAAATATTAACGATAACACTTCGAAAAATGTGACTAGCAGAATTTTGCTAACCGCGACTTTACAGGAAAAACGTAAAAATTTCGGAACTTACAAAATTTATGCGAAATTTTTTTATTCTAATTTATCGTCGGGTATAATAATTGATTGTAACTCATTTTTATTGAGCGTCACGGTAATTTACCAATGATTCAGAAGGGCTCTGCGTATGCGCTCACAAAATACGGCCGTTCGCGAAAGGAATACCTCAAAAGTATAGGCAAAGTCAGTACACACATCGATAGATGTGTATCCTCACTTAGATGTATAAAATTGAATGGTCAGAAA
This sequence comes from Ophion ellenae, assembly GCA_963210295.1. NCBI lineage: Eukaryota > Metazoa > Arthropoda > Insecta > Hymenoptera > Ichneumonidae > Ophion > Ophion ellenae. The sequence goes on from OY723395.1 coordinate 14,762,132, forward strand.
AAAAAGATCGTCTTTTGTAGCGAAAAATAAAAGCTTTTCAAAAAGCGTGAAACTAAAAAACATCATGCGAATATCGTATGTTTTCACTCGTCCCTTGACGCGTATCGAGCGAAAGCCACGATAAAGCTTTTTTCACGACAAAGCTCTTTTCACGACAGTTTGCGCATTTTCGGTCTCGGGTCTGAAACCAAAAAGCAGCCGGGTAAAACGCGTATTCGATAACTAGATCAAACTCGCGCGTAACAACGTCGGGCCAACTGTTCAAACGTGTCGTCCAACTGTGACGGGTGTAAATTTCGACGAATTATTTGCCCGAGTAATGAACATCGATGATATCATAGGATTTCTTTTTTTTTTCGGTTTTATTGTTTGCCTGGTAAAATATTGCTCGCGCAGCGCTTCATTAACGTCACCATTTTGTTGGCCTGACGAGCACTCGTATACGGTCGGTTCTTTAGGCGCATTCTTATACGCTAAGACAGAGGCAGCGAGAGAGGGAGTAAGAGGAGAGAGAGAGTGAGTGGAAAAAAACTGCCTCGTTCCTATTGCTTTTTCTACGTCCAGCCGAACTCCATGTCCTCGATTTTAATATTGAGCGCCTCGAGGGACGTGTCGATCGGTGAATTCTCGAAATCCTCCTCCAAATTCATCTGCTGAAGAGCGGCGATCTGGGCGGCGTTTCCCACGAGTAGAATTTGAGTCTCGTTGTCCGTCGAATCCTCGGCAGCCGCCTCGGCTATTTCTATCTGGCCATCCTTACCAACGGTTATTTTCTGTGAATGAGAACAGAAGCAATAAAGAACATAAAGGGGGAAAAGCAAGAAGCCTCACCACGTATCGTCGTGCAAACAAATTGATACGGCGATCGACGCGGCTATTGGCTGATCTATGTCGGGCAATAAACTCGAGTACGATACACAAAGAGGTGACACAAAAGTGTGTCGCTGGTGTCGAAAGTCGGTAAATTCATAAATACGACAATAAAGTTCAGCAGGCAAGTATTGCCATTATAAATTAGTCATTCGGGTACTTTTCCCAACCTTCACAAAAATTCCACTAATATTATTTTTCCTAGAATTGTGAAAGAAACGAGAATCTGCAACGGAGCAAAATGTGCTTTCAAAGAAAGCCACGAACTAAAGACCTCTTTGATGCATTACCACGTATCGTCGAGCAAACATTGGGTATGAAATGTCCGAGTGCCTCAAGTATCAAATTTCATACCCGATATTTCTGATATTTCACTTCAACGTTCGTTAGTTATTTTTTATTAATATGAAGGTACGTCATTACTTCGTCATCACTTCGACAAGTCGAAATGTCGCGGTTATTTTCGAGTATGAGTTCCGTTGTAGAACTAAAGCAGCGCAGACAACTCGAAGTGTCAACCAAGTGTTTGGCAATGACGTGACTAATGAACGCACAGTACGTTAGTTTGAAAACTTCCGATCTAGCGATTTTCATCTTCAGAATTAACCACGCGGGCGAGTTGAAAGAAATCGGCAAGAAAGTGGAAATCGAACATTCCATACTTGACGACCTAATATATTGGGGGGAAAAAACAATGAAGCATCGCAGCCGATTACAGAGTTTTTCCAAATTTTTCTGTTGGCATACAATTGGCCACTCACGTTTTGTCTGTTCGTCTGGCGACTGGTGACATTTTCCGCGTGGACGATATTATCGGAGGTCTCGGTCAGATAGATGTCCATACCGTCGTCGCCTTCGATGAGGGCGTGTGCGGTCCTCTTGTGCATGACGAGAGTGCTGCTCTGTCGATATCGCCTGAGGCATATCTTGCACTCGAAGGGCCTTTGCTGAGTGTGGACCAGCTGATGTTTGTACAGACTAGAGTATTCGGTGAAGCGACGATCGCAATTCTCCACCGAACACGCGTACGGTTTCTCGCCCGAGTGTATTCTCACGTGATTCTTGAAATTTGTCGCACTTGCGAACGCCTTGTCGCACTGCTCGCACTTGTACGGACGTTCACCGGTGTGCGTGCGTACGTGAACTTTGCGTATGTTCGAGGTCGTGAACGATCGTCCGCAGCCGTCGAAGGGACAGAGGAAGGGTCTCTCGCCCGTATGAGTTCTCACGTGTTTCAACAAATCACCCGATGTCTTGAAGCCCTTGTCGCAAGATTCGCTCGTACATTTGTAAGGCTTTTCACCGGTGTGAGTGCGAAAGTGCGCTTTCAGACTGTAACCCGTGGAAAAAGTCTTTTTGCACTTTGGATGTGTACACCTGTAGGGCCGCTGACCCGTGTGAGATCTCTCGTGTACCTAAAGAAAGGCGAAAGATTCGTTGCATGCTTGAAATTGTCACCATTGAACTTGCGCATTAAGGAGAGATATGCACCTAGATGGTCGAGGTCGAGGATTTAGAAGCTGTGAACATTCCATCGACCGTAGAAGACCTACACTATGAGCCTGGTATCGATGATTCCTTGTAAGTTGACAAATTTCATGATTTATTCATTCCCAAATTTGCAAACGCGTTTTTTCCAAAACCACGTTTTTCAAATCGGTACCCAAAATTTCTCGAAAACCAATGAACCGATTGCCTTGAGGTTTTTTGTGGTTATTCTATACATCATTATCTAATACTTGTCATAGGATTTTTTTTCCGTTACTTACTTTTTGTTTTATAAGCAAAATAATAACTAATTTTTGGCCCAAAAATCACTATTTATGTTCAAACGTCCGCCATTTTGTCATAAATCGATATTTCCAAAATCGGCTATGACAAGTACTAGATTATAGTATCTAATTTAATAATCTTTTTGGTTTTTTTTCAGATGATTTTTGAAGAAACGCCAGTGGGTACCGTATACGCAGATTTTTTTACGACGCTCCAAGGATCATACAATATCCTTGTATATTTTTGATATTTTTAAATAAAGAAAATTAAGCATATTTTTGAATGTATATACTTTTAGATAATTAAAACCCCCAATCCGAAATTTCAATTAGTTTTCCTTGAAAAAATTCACAAAAATGACGTTTTTTCCGGCTCCTAGGTGTATATCTCCCCTTAAAAAATAGTCATTAGTAATGACCACGGGATTGTAACGTCCGAATTAGAGGAATAATCATCACAGTGATTTTTCCTTAGGGATAGGTAACATGTTTTTTTCATTATTCCCGCCAAAGGGGGAAACACGTTACGCACCGGTCGACAGATGTTGACACCGAGTGTGAGACTCCATTTACGTGTTTACCCACTAAAACCCCTCCTCCGTTGCACATGCTTGGACACCAGTGCCCGGGCATGTACAAACATTGTCCTTTTAAGGTGATAGTAGAAGGATAACCTTTGCTGGTTTGGGTTTCCTTAGATTTCGCTCAAGCATCTGTGACGTTACCTTGAGATGATGGGGCGTACTGTAAACTTTGCCACATCCCTCTTGAGGGCATAAATGCTGACTCCTAGCCTTGTCCTTCTTCAACTTTGTATCCTGAATCTCCCAGAGATCGTCGCCCATGTCAACGTGACTGGTGACCATGTAAGTCGTGCCGTCGATCAATTGCAGGTAAGTGTTCTCAGTCTCCTGAGAAGTGCCCGCCTGAGTCTGGAGGAAGGTCGGTATTTCGAGCTCGAACTGTTGAGTTTTTCCATCGCCGAACTCGGACAAATCTCTGATCAGTATAGCCCTGGCGTTCTCCAGATCCAGCGTTGGCTCTTTGTACTGCTCCGTGTCTGGAAGCAAAGCGCGTCACGCTAAAGTTCCAAACAAAGCGCGAAACCGATGCCGAGATAAAAAGTTTTCTGGTCGTGCGACCGACCAACCGTCGCTGTCCAAATTGTTCGTCACGTAAGCCTGAGTCCCATCTGGGAGAGTTATGGCGGTGAGGGTCGCACCGAGCAGCTTGTCGTCCACTATGACTTCCTGGATCTGCGCGCCGTGAGAATCCTGATTGTTCACCATCACGGACAGACAGCCCATTATGTCTCCGGAAGTTTCCTGGAAGATTGTACGTAACGTTAAGGGGAGATGAAAAAGATCATTGTTCTTCGATGGAGCTGCTGTTGCATTGTCTGTAAGGATGGATCTTTGGAATACAAAGGTGCTTTGAATTCCGGATTGTCAACGCGACTGGACAAGAATGCATAAAAGGACAAGGGTCTTACGCCTAAGTTCTGCAAGAAAGCGACATCCCCGCGTTTGATGAGAGTATCGTCGGGTGGTTTCGGATCATCCAACGGCATCGCAACTCTGTTCAAACATTGAGCAGCTATAGTATTATCATTGATCAAGGACGCTGGACCTAGCGGAATGGATCATTGCTGGAGAATCTCCAATTTCCAGATAACATCGAATCATACTCAACGATCATCAACACAACAATTTTTCGGCACTTTTCTGTTTATCTCGTAACAGCAGTCACGGTTGTGTTGGGTGTCAAAAAATTTCGGGCTCTTAATCATTTTCAAAAATGAAAATTCGGTAGGCGGCGGTGAACGCTTGAGCGAAAAAAAACAAATATATGTATACATAAGGCATCGTGTGAAACTCGCCATTTTCGATTGCGGCTATAACAACAAGATATGCGAACAAATTCTCGTATACTTGACATTGTTGTAAGCTCATTTTACTTAGGAATCCCGAGTTTCCGGGATCCCGTGACATTTTCTCATTCTATTGTTGTTTTAGTTTCGCACCGCGGTTGGATCGAATTTTCGACGCTTCGCACGTTTGATATGCCAAAGAATCTTGGGAAATATTACCCATAAACTCGGCCCGCCCGCGAAAACCTTCGGTACGCTTGGGATTTTCACGATACGCCGAGCGGGCGACAGCGCGCGAGAGCCCGAAAGCGCGATGCTTTTTATCGATCGACGGTGACATCTAGCGGTACATCCAGACACGAGAACGATCTTTCTTTCTCGTATTCACTTTTCGTCGGTAAGAAGAACATCGTTATCTGCTAATGCCGTGAAATTTCCTTTTCGATGATTACGTTAGGGAAAACATACATTTTTTTATGAACTTTTGTGACTACGTGCGCAAGGGGGAAACAAATATATATTCGGTTTCTTTTTTACTCACAAGAGTAGCGAGCAGTTTTGCGTTGATGAAAATAATAATATTGATAATGGCATTCCCAATATTAGAAATGAGAATTGTTATTTCATTATTGTATATAATTAATATATTACAATACGATACAGTAATAATGTGATAATAATAATAATGATGATGATTATTATTATAATGATAATTGTAATGATAATAAGAAAATATATGAAGATAAACTTTTTTACTCTCCGAGGCCGTACATCACTGCGTCGTTGATGATTAATTTCGGTACGTCTTCGACATCTCCTTGTTTGACTTCCGCTCCACTGACATCGAGCCCAAGTCACACAGTATTTTTCTCAATAAAAGTGAAAGTAAAATCAAAATTAAACTGTATGAGTTTTGATAAAGTGATAGCCGTCTCTGATTGTCGGAAAAGTAATACTTCGTAATATATCGGTATAATATAATACTTATTTTATGTGCTACGTCTACGGGGGATCAAGTGATCCGTAACGCATCTGAGTGCGCGGAACTAAAGCCATGCCTCGTCGTTAATATTACAGATATTGTAGAAAGGCGCGGTAATCTGTTCTCTTCGCTTTATACGAGTGCAGATTTGCGCATACACGCTCGCATACACGGGAATAATAAATTCAACAGTTGTGAGTGCGAGAAAATTGGATAGGAATATTTTCATGAATTCCGTTGCTTTTTTTTACGCCGGAAAGGCACTTACAGCTATGGCGTCGAATTATTCCTCGAGAAGGAATCGAATATCGAGGAATAATTACGCACCAGGAATGATTGAAATAAAAACTTCAAATAAAAGGGCACATGGAAAAAAAAATCTTTTTCCAACCTTCGACACGCCAACCCTTGTGAAAAAAATCCAAATGGCGATTGCGAGAATCTCGTCATCGTGTCTGTGGACTTTCGTTAACACGTACATACACACTTATCGAGTGGTTGCGCGCGTGATATAATTTATTGCCGACTGCGGCCGCCTAATGACGGTGAAAGGATAATCGACAGGATCGTCCGCGGCTCCTGACAAACGAGCATACACATGTACACATCGACGTGCCGTATAACAAGCGAAAAGGGCGTAAGTGCGACATAACTGAGATTTTGATGCCAGATGCCAGACCCGCCCTTTTGCTCGTCATTGAACGACACGGCGAGGGAGCGCAACATAGTGTTTGCGTCAGTTTCTCGCTACCATTTGCGAATTCTTCGATGTATTACTACCGCGGGGTGAAGTTGAGTTCGAGCGGATCAAGGCCTGCATGCCGATGATGTCATCAGGACTCTCTCCACGGAGCCTCGAATTCGGCAATTTATATGGGCAATTGGACGGCAATTCGTCAGTGGTCGATTTCTATTTGGTTTTCGAAAACCTCTAGGCTTGTTTTTTTAATCTGGCCCCGTCGAATGTCCTCGCTGACCTCGGAGTCGATCAATGTCCTTTCCGAACAAAAGTTTTGTCGGATCGTTTATTTTTACCTCATTATAATAATAGAACGATGATGATAGTTACCATAATAATAAGAATTATATATATATATATATATATATATATATTATATATATATATATATATATATAATTATATATATATATATATATATATATATATATATATATATATATATGTAAATAATATATAAATAAATAAAATAATAATAATGATAATAATGACAAAAATAGTAATAATGAAAAATAGTAATGATAATTTTTCAATATTCTTATTGAATCTTTTATTCTCAGTATGAATGAAAAATAGGTAATTGTGGTCGTAATAAAATAATCATGAAATAATAGACCGACACTGATGGAAGGTCTATTAAGCCGAACCTCGACACTGGTCGAGGTTCGGTTCCAGCGGTATATCGAGTTAAGGAATCATCACAGTATAGAATTGTCAAAAAAATCGATTTTTTTGTATTATCCGATAGTATGCACGGTTATAAAGGTTGTGTTTAATTTTTAGATCGAAATTCGAATTATTTCAGTCGCTACAGCCTTTCTTAGAAAACAACTTTTTCTCCACGGCGTTCACTCACAAAGGGAGAGTTTTCAAGCTATCCGTTTGAATTTTTCACAGAACGTTTTTCACGCCATTCCTTATGTTGCTATGGAAGCTTTTTATTTGGAAATATTGCTATGTATTTTACGAAAAACTGTCGAAAAAAGGTCCAAATTTGATACTTTTTGTTCAAAACACCGCTATTTTTTGAAATTTCACTAAATAAAAAACCTCCGTAGGAACATGGCGACTTTTCTACAGATTAATAATCATTTTGAAATTTTCGTTTCAGATAAAATTTGCGGCCGCAATCCTGACCACCATGGGACACCTTTTTTGCCACGCAATTTTCCGCGAATAAAAAAAATAATAAGCAATAAATAAAGAAATGTTTAAAAAATCATTTTGTATTCTTTATCGGTGCTTTATTTTGTAAAAAAAATTAGACCGATTAGATTATCCTATCCACCTAAAAAAAATCGCGAAAATCGGCTATTTTTCGGGCGGTCACAGTGTGATGATTCCTTAAGGCGAGAGCCTAAATTAAAAGGTGAAAAAAATCGTTTTTCGGAAATCTATTTAGAAGGGAAAAAACAAGCGAGTCCGGTAAACATTGAGGTATCTTTTCATGTTTATCTGAAATGTATGAAAAAAAATTCAACATGAAACAATAAATGACTGCAGATTTATCAACCTATTCCATGTGCGTCTTGTCACTGCAATCCCCAATCGGCGGGAAAGCTGCAGCTCGTAATTCTTGACTGAAACAAAAAACCAATGAAATGTTCAATTGTCATATATTTTTCTTCTGAATGTGAATTTAAATCACTGAAGGTGAATTAAGAAAAAGCTGAAAAAATCATGAAATTATAACTTTTCTCAGGTTTGAAAGAAAAAATGTGATTAAAAACAACGCTTTAACATGCTATAAAAATTATTTAAAAATACTTTTTCAACGACTTTTTTAATTCACTTGGAAGAGATTTTCATACTGAAGGAAATAAACTTTGGTTTGACTCAAGAGGTCGTTTAGTGTTTTTGCTATCACGCCCGCCAATTTGGAAAAATAGTGAAAATGAAAACTGGAGAAAACGCGCTTTGAAGGGTTACCCCCACTTGCGATTTTGAAAAAATCGATTTTTTTTTATTGCATTTTTTTTAAGTATAAGTATCTGAGAATATATCCTGAAAATTTCAAGTCGATCCGAACAAAATTGACTGAGATATGAGCGTTGAAAGAGAAGAATCCGCGTTGAAAGAGCGTTGAAAGAGAAACTTTAAACTCGTTTTTCTCAAAATGGCATTTCTGAAGTCGGTGACCAAGATTACTCGAACACTAATGAACCGATCTTCTTGAAATTTTGCAGGCTTATTTAATACATAAAAATGTAGTCTTTAATCGTTCGATTTTTTTTTTCGAAAAAAAAATGGCCGTTTTATAGCCAAAAAACGGCCGTTTTTTTCGTTAAAATCGAACCATTAACTTTGACTGTCCGCCATTTTGTGAAAAATGAATATTTTTTAAAATCCTTCGACTAAAGACTAGTTTATACTTATATTTGACTAAATCCATACGCATTTTTTTCTTCAGATGATCCACTTCGCCGCAATGTTGGTCACCGCAAACCGTGCATATAAAAACATTATTTCATTGACGGTCATTTGCCACTAAACAATGTAATATTTTTCAATAAAAAAATTACTGAAAGTTCTTCAAGATGTGTTCTTTAAGATGGTATATTGATCGATTAGAAAAGTTTTGTAGTTTTCTTTAAAAAAATTCATGAAAAAGGCCTTTTTGGCGCTACAAGTGGGGGTAACGCCTTAAAGTTTTCAATTCAGTATCAAACATGTATCGCTTCTCTGCTTTTGGCCTTGTATCTTCGAAAATATTGACAATTGGCCTCTGTAGCTTTGTAAATGTACTCTTGGATAGTTTATCCATCGATTTAAGCAATAAAAAAAACGATTTTTCGTACCTTCTAATTCAGGCTCCGGCCTTAAGCGGTACTGTGCATGGCCAATACTCGGGTATAGATACTTGAGTAAAACATCTGCGCGCCAGAGAATCGAACGAGTATGTGACTGTCTATACCGGTACGGGTTTTCCTCGGTTTCCCTGTACCCTCGGCAAATACGGTATAGTGTAGCTTAAGACGGCTGTGGACGCAACGGAATTTCTGTTAGATTAGAGAAGCGTGGGTAGGGAGTAATAGGAATGGATTCAATTGGGAAGGGTAATACGTAAAAGCCCACAAGGTATACCTTGGAACTCCGAAAAACTAATACAATAATGATAATGATAATAATAATAATAACCGCAAGTCAGTGGTCAATTCAATTGGATTTTCGAAAAAGCGTCGGTTTTTCTAATTTTGGGTCCTTCGGATCGCCATCCTGACCTCTGTCGATCAAAGTTCTTTTCGAACGAAAGTTCCGTACGATCGTTTATTCTCACCTCGCGGAATTACCTTCTCCAGTATCCTTCCACCCACTCTTCGCGATATGCTCTCTTCACTCACCTATTCGTTCAAACATCTCTCGTCTCCCAGATATCCGAGTGGGGTACATACGAAGTAGGGGGATGCTGGCTACTCGGTTAACTATTCATCGCGACATTCACCCAACGCGCGGCCCCAAACTGGATCAGTTTCGTATTTAGAGTCCTTTCGCGAAGTATACGTATCCCGACGCGATACTCCACGCTCGCGATTCCACGTTGTTCACAGTCTTAATTGCACTCGAAAGTTGAACCGTCTTTTTTCCTTTTAATTGGAAGCAAAAGTCTGAGAAGTGTGTATAGATATATATATACGGATTCGGAACTGAGGAAATCGAGGAAGCTCGAGTTTCCCGATTTCCTTTGATCGTCGATCCGAGCTTGCGATAATTAGCATTGCGATGGTAAGTTTCAATCGATCGGGCCAACTATTTTTTATGCCCGCCGTTTTTGAGGAATTGTTGCGAAACTTTTATCGCCCTAGTGTGTATCGCTGACTGGATTAATTTTTTTTAATGTGCGTGTGCGTGCGTGGGGGGGGGGGGGAGATGCGTGTATTTATTAATTTTCAATTACATTTCTTTATCGATTTTTTTTCCAAATTATCAACGTTACATAAATATTATACAATATTCATAAACTTATAATTAATTGAATTAATTGTGTAATTATTTATAACAAAGTATGTAAACATATATATTTATTAATTTTTTAGTAACGTCAAAATGTCATTTATAATAATTATATCACAAATATGTGGATCAATCTTGCATCTCTTCTTAATTATTGCGAGCTGCATGACCAACTTTTTCTCCGTGAAGCAGATGAATATCCTTGACAAGCTTAACTCTAATTGATCGCGTTACAGCTAATAAAAACGAATTCAAAGGGACCGAAATAATTCTTTGATGCAACAACTTTGGTACATTGCGCCTTTGGTCCGCTCCTAGAAAATGGGGTTTGAGCTTGCGTCGTTGAAAGGCAACGAAAATTCTGTCTAATTTCACACCTTCATTATAATCCAAAAAATATTTTGCAGATTTCTTGTATATCGCTGAATCAGAATCCTCAAAAATGTTTGCGTGATTTTCGTAGCTCGAATCTGCCAAAAGAAATTTGGGAAAAAAGAGGATCATTCTCGTTGCATTCCAACAATGCGCGCTTCAACGGCGTCCTGAAAAGTGGTACGATCAGAAATAAAGGATAGGAGTGAAATGTTACATGTCTCAAGATCGGCAAGTCTCCATTGATAACTAACTCTGCAACCGAGAGTAGAGTGTATATTATTATTTTATATAACTTTCCCAGCCCCATGGTGATATGTAGAAACGTCTTGTTCTCTCAGACTGTCTCTATAGGCATAAAATCGCAATCACGTAATATCCAAGCAGGAATCGGAGGGAACTTTGGTTCTGTGGATTGATGTGAGGTTTAACCTCGGCAATACATTTTTTCATGGTTTTTCATCGGAAAAACCATGAAACGATTTACCTAATGTAAAAAAGAGACAGACGAGACGATTCTTATCTGTTTCTCTCACTCTCTCTTTCTCTTATTTATTTCAACGACGACAATTAAATGAATTGTCGGACAAAGCCGTAATAAACGTTGAAGAACGAGTCTCTCGTGTTTTGCGTCGGTTTATGCGTTACGTTCTATTCTCGTATAGCGACTCCTGTGCTCTTACGAGCGCCCTCGTACTTTACATACATGCGCGCGCGAGATAGCTCGAAACGCACAATTTTCTCCCGCGTTCGCCTTGCACCTCGCAAACGGGTAATTCTCATAGCGCTTGGGATTGCGCAAGGAGTCGTGAAATTCCTACGAACAAAAATTATTTTTCACCCTTGAACCCGGCCAATTTGGAGTTATCTCATCATACAAAAACAAATGGTCCATTGCTGTGAAGAAAGAAATAATTTAATGTCAAATAACAAAATGAATAAATTAAGTTCTAATTTAAAAACAACCCAGGCAGAAAATTCTGTCAAATTGCGAGTTCAATTTTATTCTTCTACACTAAAGCAACTGTCCCAACCAATTTTTCGCAAGCGTCGAATACAGCCAATAATTGATCGTGAAGAGGCAATTAACGTTTATATATACGGAAGCATTGTCGTCGCGTTTTTCACGCCGGGGTTGTTGTCCCTTTCTCCAAAGCGCAAAGCTGCTCGAGTACTGTATCGAGTTACCTATACGTGTCTCAAATGGTCTGTACCCACTGAGATACGTGTGCAACACAAAGCAAACGAGTTGGAGTGTGGTGCAGGATGCGGTCACGTGCAGTCCCGTGACTTTACTCCCACGGAATGGCCTCACGCCTAAACTCCCCCCACACGTAAATCACTGCTCTTATTCGTGGAGCGTGTAATCACTGGCGATTCAAAGCTCAATGTTGATACGAATCTTTACGTATAAATTTGAAAAAAACAAAACATCAATAGTAATGATACCAGATAATTTTGATCTTTCCATCGCGAATAAATGACAACTTTTATTCAGTTTTCGTCATGGTCCAAGTTTCTTACTTTCTCGTACTCGGAGAATAATAACGATAATATTTATTAATATAATTATACAAGGGGGAATAATAATCGTATTTGTCATTATTATTAATACTATTATTATTGTACAAGGGGGTATAACACTAAGTGTAATTGGTGTTATAATTATTATACTTATTATACACTTATAATAATAATTATTATTATCATCATTATTACAAGGGCCACGTAACAATACGTAACGCAATAATGTTTCAAAGATTTAAGAATAAAGGGAATAAATTGTAAATTCATTGTCGAAATTGTGTTCACTGTTTTAAAGTACAATTGAGGGGTCTTCTCACTTTAGACGTTAAAAAAGGCTATTTTCGCAATTTTTGTTGAGGATTTTATTAAAGATATGAATATATAAGTGATGGGGCTTGATAAATAAAGCCTTGAAACACACTTAAAAAAAAATTAATTCATTTTTATTCATTTTTAAGTACAAAAACTATAGTTTAAAGTAACGTCTCAAAAATAGGTGGGCTAGGTAGCTCCATCACAACTCCATCAACGGCTTGTCTGAAGTAAAAAAATCAAAGTCCATTAGATTCAGTATGACACCAGCTACAAAATTACCCTCGGATATAAAGTTTTATCAAAAAATAAAAATATGGTAGATGAAAAACGGAAAAAGTTTAAAAAACGCGTTTTTTCGCAGTTTTTCGCAAAAAAAAGTGAAAATCAAAATTTTAAAACCATCAAGGGTCATCTTGTTGCGAATCATGCTTACAGTATGTGGTTCAAATTTCAAGAGAATCGATTTATTAGTTTTAGACATACGTTGGAGTTAGATTTTGAAAACGTTGTTTCGAAAAAACGCGTTTGAAGCTTATACTATGAAAAACTCTTACCTAAACTTAATCGGCAATTCCTGCACCGACCAAAGACTCTTCTGATTGCTCATCATCGTCGATTCCTTCAAGTCTTGCTTGCTTTCGATTGTTTGAAATTTTCAAAGTGGACTGGCCTCTTAATAAATACACTCTCGACATACATAACAAAATTTTGATTTATTTATTTATGTAATCCAAACAAACTTTAAGCGCGTTTTTCTCGAAACAACGTTTTTTCGGCGGCTTGTTGATGAAATCTTCCAAACTACTAAACCGATCCTTATGAAATGTTAACCACACATTCTTTACAACTATAGCTACATCGCATTTCAAGATTTTTTTTAAACTTTGAAACTTACTATTTTTTTGCGAAAAACGGTGAAAAAACCCCTTTTTCTTTGTTTTTTCCAAAAATGTCCGCCTTTTTGTTATTTTTGCATATATCAAAAATCGTATGATATACGCTATAGCCATTAACAATTTTTTGGGACATTTTTTTACTTGAATAAACACAAATTTTTTTAAACGTATTTCGAAAGTGTACTTAATAAGTGTAACACCTTTTCTATCAATATCTATAATATAAATCTATCAAAAAAATGCATGAAAGAAGCCTTTTTTTAGCGTCTGAAGACCCCTTAAAGAATGAGTCGAGATCGAGAGAGCGTTCAAAATGAACGAAGAAGAGTTTCTTTGTAAAATAATTCGTGCAACTCGGAGTTTCATCCCTGATGCATGTTCAGACGTACATGTGGATCCACGGGATCGTAAATCCTTCGATTGTTATCGGGTAACTGCGGGATCTGGCTTTCTCTCTGTTTTTGGGCCAACGCGATTGATGTTTTCGAGCGAGTTCCCTTTATACCCCGTTCGCCGTGTGTCACTCGAGCTTGGAGTGATAAAGCAATAATGCACCGAGTAAAAATGGCGCAAGAATTGCAGGAGCGCGGTACATTGCCGTGACCGATGGCAGAGCAACTGTTTATTCGCCCCCTTGCGAACGTCAACAGGTGTCCTGCTTTTACCGGATTTGCATTCGACGAAAAATCTGAATTTCGACGGTGAAATTTCTGCGATAAGTTTGAATTTTTTCACCGTTGCCCGAAGCCGTTGCTCGATAACCTTTTTGCGATTCAGCGCAAGGCTAAACGTTTATTTTATTTTTCTCGGGTGTACTAACGATGCCACTGTAGTCCGCAAGAATAAATACCTGCCACGGGCGCGATAAAACTGGTTCGTAAATTTTTGAAATGGTTAGATACAAAAAAGGGACAATGAGATCTTATTTTGCTGAACGTTGTCTAGGCTAGAGAGATTGCTCATTGGTCACGTGAAATCACCGTATTTATGAACTGGTTCAACCTCGATGGAAATACAGATAGATACATGCACGTACATGTATATAGGTGGGTAGATGGATATATACATGTTGGCATAATAATGATCATTATTCTTACTAACATAGGAAGAATGGAAAATAATTATAATTATAATAAAATAATCATTATGATGCAGTCGAACCTCGATAAACGAAGATTTGTCTATTCCCTTTCGATAGACACTCGAAACCTTGATAACACGACATAATAATATACATTGTGCTCTAATTGCTTGTAAAAATTGCTCTAATTTAAACCGTGCTTTCTTGAAAAAATATCGCTATATTTATAGTATTAATAATTTTTTGGTATGGAACATTTTAAGAAACATGACTTCGCTATAACGTAAACTCGATGTAACGAAATTCCCTAGAGATTGGTTATATCGAGGTTCAACTGTAATATAATAATAATAATAATTAACGAAATAACAATAATAATACAGTTGAATCGACCGTTTTTCAGCATTCTTATTAAAACAGTAAGAATGAAAAAGAATTATAACCGTAATCAAATAATCATTAAAATAATAGGATATTAAAATCGATACTGGTGACCGGGCGGTTGGGATTTGGCTCTGGCGGTACTCCGAGTTAAGCAGCGTTGTTGTGGTGTAGCTTAAGGTAGCTGTGGACACAACAGGAGTTAGGTTAGATTAGAGAAGTGCGAGTAGGAAAGGGTAATACGTAAAAACCTAGAAGAGTATAGGTTGGAACTCAAAAAGAATACAAGAACAATGATGATAATAGTGACAAAAATAGCAATACAGTTTAAGGCGGGAGCCTGAATTAGAAGGTCCGAAAAACACGGTTTTTTTATTGCTTAAATCGATAGATAAAGTATCCAAGAATCTATTTACAAAGTTATAAATATTAAAGTAAATATTATAAGTTATAAAGTAAATATTTTCGTAGATACAAGGCCAAAAGTAGAGAAGCGATTGATATTTGATATTGATATGTCCTCCCATTGAAAACTTTGAAGCGCGTTTTCTCCATTTTTCAATTTCCCGATTTTTCCAAATTGGCGGGCGTGATAGCAGAAAGACTAAACGACCTATTGAATCGAACTGAAGTTTATTCACTTCAGTATGAACATTTCCTCTAAGGGAATTGAAAAAGTCGTTGAAAAAGTCTTTTTAAATCATTTTTATAGCACGTTAAAGTGTTTTTATAAACATTTTTTCTTTCAAGCCTGAGAAAAGTTATAATTGAACGATTTTTTCAGCTTTTTCTTCATTCACCGAGAAGAAAAATACATGACAATTGAAAATTTTATTGGTTTATTTGGTTCAGTCGATAATTATGAGCTGTATCTTTCCCGTCGTTGGGAACTGCAGTGGCAAGACGCAAATAGGCTGATAAATCTGCAGTGATTTATTGTTTCATGGTGACATTTTTTTGATACATTTCAAATATACATAAAAAAATACCTCAGTATTTACCGAGTTCACTCGTTCTTTTCCTTTTTTTTTTTAATTACCGAGCCTTAATCAATAATTTTTGTTATATTCTTACCAAGATAGTAGGAATGAAAAATAATTATGAACATGATTTAATACTAGTTATAATAATAGAATACCGATTATTATAATGAAAATAGTAATAATAATAGAGTTGAATCGATAATTTTTCCATACTCATGATACCTTTCGATCGTATCATTCCATTCCACCATTATGCGTTGGACCTGACCTCGATGCGAGCGCACAAAAAAATGCATAATCGCGAACTCCTTAGAAAGTATTCGCATTAATACCGGATCTACGCAATAATGCGGCTAGAGTTTTCTGTGCAACTTAAAACTGATTAATTTTGTACGGATATGTTCGGGTTTCGAAAAAAAAAATAATAATAAAGCGTTTAGTGTTTTGTGTAAAATATAAAACTGTTCGATTTTGCGTTACGCGTTGTATGTTCGACAGATAAAATTGGTGGGTCTGCTGTTATCGATAACTGCAACCATAGCAGCGCCGATAGCGAGCGTGCACGTAAAGTTCGTCTCGCCCCCGCATGTCTACGAGCATGGTCTCACCACGGACGGTGAGGAATTTGCATTAGAAATAAAATATGCCGTTAAAGTTTCCATCGTTGAAATGCAATGGAAATGCTTTTTAATTTCCGCGTTCTCCATTTTTATCGTTATCTAAAATATTTTTCCATACTTTATTCTGTACATCTCTAATGAGGATTTAAAAAAAGTTGTCCGTAGCTTTAACCTGCCTAAAGAAATGTGCAGTTAGAAAAAAAAATATTCCGTTGCATCCCAAGCCAAACATCAATATAATAATAAAAGTGTAACTCTCTAGTACGGCTGCTTTTTGAGTAATGAAATTACTCAAATAATTATAATTATAATATAATAAAATAATCATTATAATTATTGTCTTTTGGTTCAGGTGGTAACACGGTCGCGCAGAAATCTTATCTCTCCGTTGGACGAAGAATCTCCAGACAATTCGGTATGGAAAATAATCGCAGAGTAGATTCATCGTTCGACCTTACCGGACTCGCGACACGTATCAATGTTCTTTTTTTTTTGTGACCTTCAGGCCAAAGGATCGAGAGGATCATAACGGCAGAGAACGCCGAGGCCCTCTGGCCAGTTGGTGTTTTTTTGGGTCCGATCGACATCAACGATTTGGGATTCAGTTCTCAGGACTCCGAAGGCAGACACGTGACCCCGGATTTCTCCAATGGACTGGGTAAGGCACCTGTTTCTCACATGCCAACAACAGAAAATAGGGTGTAGTTCCGAAAACGACGTACCTCCGATTAATTTGGAATGTACCCATGTATTTTGACTCGCGAATTACGAATATGATCGTGAAAATACCCGCGAATTTGATTTTCAAGGTCAAAACTAACGAAAACTGATTTTTTAACAGTTTTTCTATTTTATTTTGATCAATGTTGATCTTAGAGAAAAATGTTTCCAACAAAAGTTGTAGCCTTTAAAAAGATTGATCTTTTATGTTTTATATAGTTTTTGTCTAAAACCACTCAGTTTCGAGAAAAATGGCACAATGCTCCAACAAACACAGTTTTCTGAACTCGATTAGTTTCGACCTTATCTACTTATGCACTTTACCGCGGGAAGATTGGAGTTTGTTTGTTGTGATGTGTGCTGAGTGTTGTTTGTTGTGTCGTGTGTTCGGGTTTGTTTACGTTAGATGTGTTGTATGTTTGGGTTTGTTTGGGTTTGTTTGTTGTGTGTTGGCGGTTGTTTATGTATGCGTATTGTGTTAAAGATCGAACTGCGACCTTCCCGCGGTAAAGTGCGTAAGTAAATAATATCGAAACTAATGGAGTTTGGGAAAATGTACTCTTTGGAGCATTATCCCATTTTTCTCGAAACACATTGGTTTTAGACAATACTTGTATAGAACATAAAAGATCAATCTTTTTATAGGCTAAAACTTTTGTGGGCAACATTTTTCTCCAAAATCAACATTTATTACAATAAAGTAGAAAAACTTTTAAAAAATCAGTTTTTGTGAGTTTTGACTTCAAAACTCAAATTTGCGGGTATTTTCACTATCATATTAGTGATCAGCGGGTCAAAAAACACGAGTACACAAAATCCCACATTAATCGGAGGTATGTCCTTTTCGAAACTTGATCCAAAAAGTACAATAACTCATCATTGAATGAAATAACGAAAGAATGCTTGGGCTGATGGAATTTTGGATTGGAAAATCGTAGAAATTCCGGATCCCTTGTTGCTGCGAGGTGAGCTGGCAATGAGAGCGATAAAATATCTCTACGGGCGCGGGGAATTATTCTTCGCTGATATTCCGCACGTACGTGCTTTGCTGAGGAATCAGGAGGAGCGTAGACGAAACGGCCTGGACGGCAATATACTCGGGAGCCTCAGACCCATTTCGCCTTTCTACAGAAGAATAGCGAATTAAAGCACATTCGTGTGAGAAGTTAAACAAAATACAAATCGCACACTATATATAAATCTCTGCATTTACCTTTTGTGTATACGCGAGTACATAACAAAAAACGAACTCAGAATGAACGTTTGGGTGATTTCTTTTCTTTAATTGCCGTATCCATAAGAATAAAAAAGATACAAGCAACAAACACGAGTATCTTCGTGGGATTTTGTAAACAACAGAGGCACGAGACGACAAACATTTCGTTTCATCCTGACCATTGTTTAAATGTAAAAAAATCTTACTTTAACGGACAAACAATAAACATCGATTTCCATGCGTTATATTTACAGTGGGAAAAAATCGTTCGCAAACTCTGCAGATCGCGATCTCTTCCGCGTTGAGTTATTTTCCTAAGATTCTTCAAATTTTCCACAACCACCAGCGTATAACGGAGAAACTTAGGACAAAGGACGTCAGGAGAGCCGAGGACTTTGTGGCAATGGGTGACCGGTTGCACAGGTCACCGAGGCACAGGCACATGTAAACTTTTTTGTTGTCCTTCGTCGTATAGGCGCATCTCTCCTCGCCGTCGTCGGGACCACGTTGGAAACACATTCTTTGGGTGGCTGTGCCGTACTCTGAAAAAAAAATCACACGTAAAAAAAAATTATTTCATCTTCATTTTATTCTTGAGCATTGGTCGAATGATCTTTTTTTCTTGATGCCCGGTCTTGGTTTTTGAAAAATATGTATATATGTGCAAGAATTCGTTTGGTTTTCTCACGATCTCGTGTGAGTCGGAGATAAAAATGCGAGTGAGCGTACCATTGTTGAGACTGGGATTCTCAATGACTTTGCCACACCATCCAGACGCGCAAGGTACCGTCTCGACACCGTGTTCGTTCTCGATCTGCGTGGAATTCATTGTAAAAGGGTCCTTGCACGAGCCAAGGTCGCCTCTCGATCTGCAAGCGATGCATCTTCGAAGCAGACCTGATATCAAAGTTCGACTAATTGCAGTTGCGGTAATACAATTGTTTCAGTTTGTCATTATTATTCCTGTACACGTGTGGCGTTATTATACTATCCTTGCAACGTACAAGTAGTATTCATTGCTTGTATACCCCCTTAAGGTAATCCTATCGCTTCACACTAGTCATACCACTGATCATACTTGAGACTTGTAGAATTTATATTTTTAACATACGCAAAAAAAATAATTTGTAATAGCTACAATTTTCCATGTGTAAACTGTTTAATGAATGTTCACATTTAATTAGAAAAATGGAAAAAAATAGTTATTCGAACGATTCGCGCAGTATTTCTAGGTTTGATATTTGGCAATATTGGTTCTATCTCCGTCTCTTTTTACTCAACCAGGCGAATTTAACTTCCATGCTTTTCAACGTCGATCTGTCAAAACAATGTCAGGTGCGGGAAATATAAAGCATTGCATTCGAGCCACGACTGGTAAAAAGCGCGGAAAATTTGTGTCGGCGAAATATGTCCGTTAAAAATTAACGCGTTACCCCCACTTGTAGCGCAAAAAAAGGCCTTTTTCATGAATTTTTTTAAAGACAACTACAAAACTTTTTTAATCGATCAATATACCATCTTAAAGAACACATCTTGAAGAACTTTCAGTAATTTTTTTATTGAAAAATATTACATTGTTTAGTGGTAAACGGCCGTCAATGAAATAATGTTTTTATATACACGGTTTGCAGTGACCAACATTGCGGCGAAGTGGATCATCTGAAGAAAAAAATGCGGATGGATTTAGTCAAATATAAGTATAAACTAGTCTTTAATCGAAGGATTTTAAAAAATATTCATTTTTCACAAAATGGCGGACAGTCAAAGTTAATGATTCGATTTTAACGAAAAAAATGGCCGTTTTTGGCTATAGAACGGCCATTTTTTTCGAAAAAAAAATCGAACGATTAAAGACTACATTTTTATGTATTAAATAAGCCTGCAAAATTTCAAGAAGATCGGTTCATTAGTGTTCGAGTAATCTTGGTCACCGACTTCAGAAATGCCATTTTGAGAAAAACGCGTTCAAAGTTTCTCTTTCAACGCTCTTTCAACGCGGATTCTTCTCTTTCAACGATCATATCTCCGTCAATTTTGTTCGGATCGACTTGAAATTTTCAGGACATATTCTCAGATTCTTATACTTCAAAAAAATGCAATAAAAAAAATCGATTTTTTCAATAGCAAGTGGGGGTGACCCCTTAAATATGTGTGGAAATTCGAATGAGTGAGATGAGGTTAGGACTACAGTCAGCTGTTGCCTTTCTGTCACGTCCCTTTATCGTAGCAAGTGGTAATACATCCAATACCGGAAGTTCAAATTAAACTTGATATTACATAAAAATTAGGTCAATAAGCGTAATTTTTTCTGAGACCATTGGATTACTACAAGTGTTAAGTATGTAAATCTGATTATTTTTAAGAATCTGACGAACCCCCACTATTATATACACCTTTGTAGCGATCGGAAATTGGGTTTTTGTATGCCGTCTCGGAATTCCTTCATAAAGACACACAATTTTAATATTTGTTTTCTCTGTAATTAGGTCGATAACCGACCCTGATATTTTACAGAGACGATAAGTAATATATTTAGTGAAGGTGAAAAAAAAATTATGAAAATCCTATGGATTGAAGCTTGGCGACAGAACTACCTTAACCAGACATTGTTCATACCATTATGCATGTTTGAATAAAATTCCAGAACAGTCTACTATTTAGATTGGAGCGACCGGAAATTGGGTTTTAGTATGTCGTCTCAGAATTTCACAAAAATACGCAATTAAATTTTTTTGTCTGTTATTAGTTCGATGACCGACCTTGAAATTTTACAGAGACGACTATTATTGTATTTAGTGGAGCTAAAAATAATGAAAATCCTATGGATTAAAGCCTGGCGATAGGATTACCTTAAGGGTGTTTACATTAGTGGCCTTCCTTTCACTTTTACATACGTGTTACATGGGATTTCTTACTATCTTAAATTAATCTTAACATTGTAGAGTCTCGAATTGCCTATCGTAATTACATAGTCGTTTCATAGTCTATTTCCACCCCCCTGTTCTTTTCCAACAATAAGGTTGTAATACCTTATTGTTGGAAAATAACAGGGGGGTGGAAAAAGTTCCCTTTTCTAAAAGTTGTCTCAATTTGATCCTTTGGTGGTAATAAACGACTAGAATTTTTATTTCTATTTTATGAAATCGATAAGTGCCATAAAAATGCATCCAAATTTCACGATTCAAATCCCCGCGCGAAAACGCCAGCCGCCATGCTGCTTCGTTTCGTGACGTCACTTGCATAGTTGCCAATTGTGAATAGACTGAAAAAAATGCGTTCATCCATCCAAAATTCGGTTGGTTTAACAAAATTGTATCTTTAAATACGTTCAACTTGATTTTTGATTGGCATAACAAGCGATTTGTCAGCAATCTTGAGAGCGAATTCTCGATTTCGTCGGATCGTCGTTTATTCCTGATAATTTTCCGATACTAATAACCGTGCAAAAATTTATCGGGCAATCCCCAGATCCTATTACATCCCTATAGGGATTGGATAGGGACGCCGCACGAATGAGTTCACATTGGAACCCAAGTGGATACAGAGCTATTCCACGATTGACGTCGTTTGAGATTTTTTTAATTTGAAATTCTCAACCGGAATTTGTTGGATCTCCCAAAAGAAATTATTCTTTCGCGATACCGTGCAGAAATTCGTTAGGGAGTTCCAAGATGCACCCACATCTCTATGGGTATTTGTTGTTACACCGCACATAGGTAATCCTCATCAAGATCCAAATGGAATCTGCACTGTTCTCCTATGAACGCCGTTTGACAATTTTTTCCACGTGCGAATAAAAAATATGTGAAAAGTCACGAGAAAAAACTTGGCCGGTTGAAAGATAACCTGCACGCTTCGTGAGCGCTTACGTGTGTGATGCTATTATGTCAAAGTGCAGTAAAATAAATAACAAGCGATCGTTACAGTAGATTTTCGGTGATCTGATTAGAATGCATATTTAAGATATTTTTTTTCAGCGATTTATCCTTCTTGTCGGATAAGATTTATACTTTTTTAAGATCCACTCATTTGGTATATCTATATAGTTCGTTTATAAAATACCACGTACAGAATGCCGATGGGATCCAGCGAAAATTGTATTGCATACTGTTCGACAATGTGGGAATCCTTGAGGATTCAAATTGGACTTGTACACTGGATTTCTATAGGAATTCCCGATTAGAATCCAATGTACAAGCGTGACGTTTTAGTATAAGGAATCTAATTGGACGATCCATTGGATCCTTATCGGAAAGGGAGAACAAGTATGGGAATCCAATTGGATCCCCACGACAATTACATCACGGGTGCGGTGTCTAAAAAGTGTATCCGGTAGTGACTCATGCCTAGGAAAAATATTATATACGAAATCTCTCTCTCTCTCTCTCTCTCTCTCTCTCTCTCTCTCTCTCTCTCCCTCTCATTAGCCAACCCACGGCTCTTTTCGTTTGCCAATAAATTTATAATTTGCTTAATTTACAAAGTGGGATTATTATTTCGTGGGATCTTCGCGGTTGTGTTCACTCCAACAGGTTGTTTGGAATGTGGCGAAAGTCTTCATATACACCCATACATATATACATGCGTATATTTTTACTATCTATATTTATTAAAGAAAAGCAGAATGAGGACTTACCGTTTGTTCGATGAAGGAGACAAAAAATCGTTATGAAACACACGAGAATTTTCGAATTCATTTTATTAAATCGACTAGACAAAAGTTGAATGATTTTCTTGGTCGAGTGAGACACCAGTCTTTAGCTGTCTACACGGTGAACGGCCATATTGAAACGCACGTAATATACTGAAACTTCTTCCAGATGCCAACAAACGTCGTCGTCCTTTCACTTTGTCCGAGACTGTGTGAGTCGAGTCTCTCACCGACAAAATAGGTGGGTATGGAAGGTTTCATTCTCGTGGCGGCGCAATCATGAAGTATACTTTGTCCGATACTTGGATACGGTTCTATACACGTAGCGCGTGCGAGATTTATGGGGAAATAAACAAAAAGTTGATACGAAAAATGGAGAGATTTACGTGTGCACGAGGTACACACTTACGTCTGCATATTGTACCTTACGTTTGTATATTGTATATTGACCAAGCGCACGTTTTCAGTCGAGTACGGAAAGCACTGGGTTTTTCTCAAAAGCTCAGGTCTCGGCGAGTATCTGCTAAAAATGCGCATTTCCTTAAGCTTTGGGGGATTTTAATGAGAACTTTAGGTCCGGAAAAATAAGTGGTGGATTCGTGTTCAGGGAGTCAAAATACATTGATGTAAGCACGTACGAAAAAAAATGTTAAAACTGCATTTTTTTCATCTCCGGCCAAAAAAAGGGCGACTTGACTGAATCATTCGTAATTTTGTTGCTTTTTAGATTTTGGACTCGTCTGTGCACGCGTGCCCTTTCTTACCGATTGCTCTTGAAATGTCGCTTAAATCGTGTAGCTGCGATCATTTTCCGATTTTTGGCAGATTTTTTAAGTGCGATTATAAATTGTTATCCCTTTGCCTTTGTTCGACTATTGTTCTAGTGAATATCCCGGGGAAACTATTCAAAATATCGTGACGAATCCAACGGCATTCTCTAAGTATATGAAAATCCTTTTTAAACCCCCCATTAAGTAGGGTAAGAGCATCAGTATCCAGCCCCGGACCCGTAGTCGGCCACTTCATATTAAATTATATCTAGGGTCAAAGTGGGCACAGTGACAACAGTGGGTACACTGAATCTTTTTCGTTTCTCAGAAGTGGACATGTATATATATGCGTCTTTTTCACATTAGAACCGTTTGAACCTGTCTGTGAGTTGCTTCCGCGCAATTCGGTTGTTAGAGGTGATTTTATAGTATGTGTGGTGTCAAAAGTTGAAAAACCAGCTGAGTTTGTGTGTTTTTTGCTTCTTTTCCTACACTGAGAAAAAACACATTGAATCAAAAAAATATATTGGTTGATCCAAATAAATGTGCTGCTGCGGAGTGCCACCGATATATGAGATTGTTTCACTACTATAAAATATTGGACAATGTGATTGATTTAAATAACATATTATTTTATTTGAAAAAGCTCTTCTGTTCACTGAATATCTACATTATCCTTCAAATAAAATTATATTCTATTGAAATCATTCTATATACAATCCGTAGATGTATTGGATGAAATAATTAAGCGATTGCTACAAACATTTTTTACTTCGTACAAAAATATAATCAATAGAATTAATTATTTCTTTACTACATCGAAACGAATATGCCATGGGACGTAAGTTTTTCAATTTGTTTTAAATCTTAAATAAAAAGTGAGCATTAAAATGACCATCCACGATAATAGTGGAGAGAATATCAGATATCCAATGGAATATCCATAGAGAGAATATCAGGTATTCAACTGATTAGAACAGATACTACACTTTGATCTTAGCCACAGGCCAAGAAGCTATACTCTTTGGAGTTTCTCCAGCGTTTAAGTACATTTCCAGTTCGCGCTACGCTTACGAGAAACGAGCGCGCGTGCGGCCTCTAGCGGTTACTCCGAGAACTACGAGTTTCCTCACACCTATAATTTCGGTGGCGTTCGGCCATGATTTGGTTGAATTTCTTCAACCAAATGTGCAAGAAACAAATTTTACGGTCGCATAATTTTTGAACCAATTCAGACATTAGCTTAATATTCTTCAATCAAAATAAAATATTAATATTTTAACGAATAATGTACTTAAAATCAATATCGAATATGGTAAAAACAATAAAATAACATATTTACTCAATAGAAATTTTATTGGAATCAAACGAGCGAAATTCAATTTTTCTTGTGCACTCGAATCAACAATATTCATGTTATAAATTGAAACGCTTTTTTCGTTCGTTGCAGAAATTGCATTCAAAACTATATAATTTGTTCGCAATCATTTTTTAGATAGTTTCAATAATATATTGTTCTCGGCTGACAATTATCTTTTGAATGAAAAAAAAATTTAATTTTATCATGTTATTGAAGTCAATAGCGATTTGTTTGGACTAATAAACCCAATTATTTACACCAATAATTTTACAATTGAATCAACGAAATTTCATTCAATAACACCAATGATATTGGATCAATGATTTTTTTTTCTCAGTGTATCGCAATTACGTTCGAAGTCATTGTTCTCCCGCAATATACAGCTATATTGCGGTATTTAAGCATTTTGTTTGTTAACCTAACAAAAATAGAAACTTGTCAGTACCCGCTTTAGAAGAAAAGCGCGGATCGGTACACGGTGGTTCAATTTTTCGAGGTACACAGAGGTAAGTCATTATATGAATGTTTTCGCGTTGTGATTTAGATATGTACTGGACTACCTCATTGAGTAGGTACTCATTGTTGATTAATATTTAATAAATGATTGTGATTGATCTCATATTATGCTGTCTTTTTTATAATTTACTTGTTCAATAGTTTACTGTACAATACTCCCCGTTAATTTTCTTCAAATTTTGCTTGATTTTGAAATTTCGTTCGACTGTGAAATTAGACATGTTTCACTGTGTACACCCCCAAGTACACAGTGGATCAAACCCAATTTTTTAAAAATAGTTATTATCTCAATATCTATTGGGTTAAGCTGTTCAGTGTCTTGCAACAAAATGAAGCCATTGAACACACCTCACGTTTAGTCAAGGTTTCATTGAGATTGTGTGAACGGTTAGGCAGCTATAGACCTCTGAAAAAAATGAGCCACTGATCCCACTCTGACCCTATATATATTTGGAACCAATGTTAAAGTATAGGACCGGCTGACTAATGGTTAGGGGATGGGTTATGGTGCTCTGTCACTCCAATCGAATCGACGCTACAGCTGTTTAAAATTTCGCAGTTTCGGCGATTCTGGAAAAGTGGCCAAAAGGGACAAAATATTTTTTTCGACTTTTACACCATTTCAAGCATCTACCTGATGAAACATTTTCCGCTGATTACGAATATCACGGAGTTTTTCTTGGAAGCTCAACATTTCGGGGAATAAATGCGAAAAAAAACGGGTTTTCATACAACGTCGACGGTTTTTTTCATCCAAATAGAAGGTTTTGGGCAAAATGAGCGGTAGACTCGTGTTTACTAGGGTGGCATAAAATTGAGCTCCTTTTTTTCCCTTTTCTCACCATCCAATTATCTTCTTTAAAGAAACGAAAAAATTGTCGCGAAATCTGCGAGCGGTCGAAAAATATTTAGAGGTCGCTCAAGCCTCCCAAAAGTTCAAATTTTCATTAAAAAATGGATTTTTTTTCGTTCACTTCTCACTCATGAATTATACACTTTATAATTTTTTAATCAACCTCGCGCAAGCTCTAGCCGGTCATTGAATATTTAGTGGTCGCTCAAAAGCTTCGAAATTATCAATTTGCGCCAATTTTTTTTTACTCATGTCACTCACAAATATGACACTTTGTAAAATTTTCAAAACAATTAATGGTTATTCTTTAGAAACAGATTTTTCAAATTTACCGCACACTACTAACCCACGAATTATAATTTTTGTTCTCATAAAATAATTCTCTAATGCTCTTGTCCGTAATCAAAATTATAGATCCCCCGTTTTATCGGGTTAGAACTGTGAGGTAACTTTAAAAAAATCCGTTTCTGAGGAAAAAAAGGATTAGCTGTTTTGAAAATTTTACAAAGTGTTAAATTTATTGGACAATTGGAAATTTCGAAGCTCTTGAGCGACGACTAAATATTCATTGGTCGGCTAGAGCTTTCGCGAGCTTGATTAAAAAATTATGAAGCGTAAAATTCATGGGTGAGAAGTGAACGAAAAAAAATCGATTTTTTAATGCAAATTTGAATTTTTGGTAGGTTTGAACGATTTCTAAATATTTTTTGACCGCTCGCAGTTTTCGCGACATTTTTTTTTCATTGAAGTAGATAATTCGTTCGTAAAAAAGGGGGAAGAAATAGAGCTCAAATGTGTTCCACCCTAGTTAAAATACATTGGTGTAAGCACTAAAGAAGAAAAAATCCATAAATGTATCGCACCCCGGCAAAAAAGGGTGGCTTTACTGAATCGCTTGGAATTTCGTTGCCCCTTGGATTTGAGAGTCCTCTTTGTGCTCGTTCTCTTCGCAATGGATTACTCTTCAAAATGCCACTGGGCAGTTGCAGCTGCTACCGTTTTCGATTTTCAAAGTTGGCCCATCGATTTTCGCCTATTTACTTTTCCTTTGATTCTTTTTTTGCCATTTGTCAAGTACACTTTCCGGGCCGACTCATCGAGTAATCGGGATAAACTAACCGACATTATCTAAGTCTCTCAAAATCCTTCCAAAATCCCCCTTTAAATTTTCGTCACTTACATATTACCGACGCTACGACCATTTGAATTTTTCCCCCTTAAGTTTTGTGGTTTCCGGAAAGGTAGCAAAAAAAGAAGAAAAAACCTTCATCCTCCACTACATTTTATAAGTTTATCCGATCGCAAATTCACCGCTGATTGAAAATATAACTGAATTTTTTCCGAAAGCCCGAAAAATGTACGGGAAATAAAAGAAAAACCGAAAAAAAAAGATTTTTTAACAAACGATACAAGAATAAATAACTAAAAACGGATCATAACGACCATACGGGTGAGCTAAATATCAAAATTTAATAAACAACATAGACCAACCTTCCGCTCATTCGTCTTCGATTTCTTTATAGTCTTTAAACTTAAACTTGTCCCTTTCCCTGCAAACGATAAAGAGCCCACCGCAGTAGCAGAAAGACGTAAGCATCAGGATAAATCCGAGATATCCCGCGTGGCGAAAGAACGCTGAAAAACAAAAATGAGTGCGTCGATAGAAAGTTCTCGTATGTCGCGGAGCCAACACGTTAGTTATGTATTTTCATAAGAGCGCGTCGAAGCGTGCGCCGCCGTACGACCCGGCCCGACCAGTTGCCGAGACTGCCACCAGATGGGGCTGCGCGACGAAAAACGACTGCGAAACTTTCTCGCAAGCGGTTGGACCCTGTGTCGAGTCGTATATAACACCGTAGCCCGATCAAGCTAGCGTACTTGCTTCGGCAGTACATATACTAAAATTGGAACGATACAGAGAAGATTAGCATGGCCCCTGCGCAAGGATGACACGCAAAATCGTGAAGCGTTCCACATTTTTTGAAGATTTCGAATTTGGAAGTTTCATTTATATAGATGGGGAATTTAATTTTTTTCAATCTATGGCACAAAAGAAAAAGCCTGACGAAACACCTTATTTTTATCTTCAAGGTCAATAAAATTTATTTTTAATTGTTTTTATTTTTTATCATTATTAATTAGTAGAAAATAATTTATAAGCATTTTAAATTACGGAAGTATTTATAGAAAACTTATTTTCACAGGCTTCACGTGTGCATTTTATTTAATTAATTCTGATGCCATGTAAATATGTTTGTAATATGGACTAGTGAGAAAGTAAAGTAACATTTCTATATTTCTTTTAATTAACGTGTGAATTATTAGCGCATTATCGATCAAGTTTTGAATTAATAGTGTATTATTATTTAATGTTTGACTTAATAGTGCATTATTAAATCATGTTTTAATTAACAGTGCATTATTGATGCATGGTTTAATCAATAGTGCAAAAAAAAGCTGACGGAACACATTATTTTTATTTTTAAGGTCAATAAAAGTTATTTTTATTGTTTTTATTTTTATCATTATTAATTATTAGAAAATAATTTATACCCATTTTTTATTTTGACCCTTTGAGCCCTTTTGACAGGCTTCATGTGTGCATTTTATTTAATTAATTCTGATGCCATAAAAATATGTCTTTAATATGGACCAGTGAGAAAGTAAAGTAACATTTCTATATTTCTTTTAATTAACGTTTGAATTATTAGTGCATTATGAAACAATTTTTGAATTAATAGTGTATTATTATTTAATGTTTGACTTAATAGTGCATTATTAAATCATGTTTTTATTAACAGTGCATTATTGATGCATGGTTTAATCAATAGTGCAAAAAAAAGCTGACGGAACACATTATTTTTATTTTTAAGGTCAATAAAAGTTATTTTTATTGTTTTTATTTTTATCATTATTAATTATTAGAAAATAATTTATACCCATTTTTAATTACTGCAATATTTCTGGAAAACTTCTTTTGGCAGGCTTTACGTGTGCATTTTATTTAATAAATTCTGATGCCATGCAAATGTGTTTGTAATATGGACCAGTGAGAAAGTAAAGTAACATTTCTATATTTCCTTTAGTTAACGTGTGAATTATTAGCGCATTATCGATCAAGTTTTGAATTAATAGTGTGTTATTATTTAATGTTTGAATTAATAGTGCATGATTAATTCACGTTTGAATTAACAGTGCATTATTAAATTATATTTCAATTAATAGTGCATTATTGATGCATGATTCAATCAATAGGGCATTCGATTATGAATTATTTTTCTTAAACCTATATAACCAATGTTGTCGGCATTTCGCTAACAATTATTTTATGATTCTTAATTTTTTCTATCTGTATCGAGGAGAAAATTGAATTTTCGTACCCCTCGAGAGAAGGCGGGATTTCGAGACTACGCGTACGCTCACTTGCATCATTCTGACATCGTCCGTGTAACACGTGTAATTGCCTTCCTCGTCGCTCGAAACATCGATAAGATACAGTGTCGAGAAAGTATCGACGAGTACTCTAGGCTCGGTGTCCTTTTTCCTAAAGGATTTTCCCATGCCCTTTTTCAATAACAGGGAATCCTTGCGCCACACAACTTGGTTCTCCATACCGGAGCTCAAGGTAGGGAAGAAAAACATCGAGGGTAAATACGCGTGTACACGCGATTAAAATGATTATGAATTATTTGTTATTTCTTACTCAGGACAGACTATCGCGATGTGTGCACCCTCAGCGAGAGTGAAACGTTTCTTGTACTTGAACTTGTCTTTTTTAACCTTTTTCACGCGGGGGCAACTTTTGCATTTCTCCTCGAGTATAAATTCCGGCAGATCCCGCGTCGCTCTGCTTACAGCCGTAAATTTATCTGCCAATAGCTGAGACCTCGAGAAACAAAGACTCATTTCGAACATTTTCAAAGCGTACGCGATTCTACGAAATAATATTTTTCCTAATTTTACCTGCACGCAAGGATAGGCGATTGCGAGAAAAAAAATAAAATTTCGGAATTGCTCGACGCTTTCAGAGTCTGCGGAACAAAAGTACATTCTGCATGGAGAGAGAGATTTTTCAAGTAATTTCTGTCATGAACGAAAAATTCACTTTCGTGGTTTTATCCTTTTGAATTGTGCAAACGTTAAGGGGTGATATGCAGTCAGAGGCGTGAAAAACCAGCATTTTCAATAATTTTTTTTTTTATAGTAATTAAGTTTGTTTTACAAAAGTGGTTACACAGATTTTCTGTGTTATATTTCAACGTGACTTGTACAAATTTTCAAAAAAAAAATTGATTATTTATGAAAATATCGCCATCTTTGTCGGACCCCCTTCGGCATGTAGTGCTTTGCGGTGATCAATATTAAATTTGACTGGATCATCTGAAATAAAAAACCAAAAAAAATCATTAGGTTAATAATAAATCTTTTCCTTAATCAAAGTTTTTTTTTCTTTTTTAAATGAACAAAATAGCGGCTTTCGACAGATAACTTTCGATTCTCGACCAAAAAATCGCTCGTTTATTGTTTAAAAAAATAGAAATTTTCAATGAAGATGAAAATCCTTCGATTAAGGACTAGTTTTTAATGCTATCAATAAGCATACCAAATTTCATCAAAACCTATCGAGTGGTTTTTGAATTATAGTGGTCACCGACTTGAAAAACATAGTTTCGAGAAAAACGCGTTTAAGGGGTTACCCCCACTTGCGATTTTGAAAAAATCCATTTTTTTCATTGCTTTTTTTTTAAGTATAAGTATCTGAGAATATGTCCTGAAAATTTCAAGTCGATCCGAACCAAATTGACTGAGATATGAGGGTTGAAAGAGAAGAATCCGCGTTGAAAGAGCGTTGAAAGTCAAACTTTAAACGCGTTTTTCTCATAATGGCATTTCTGAAGTCGGTGACCAAGATTACTCGAACACTAATGAACCGATCTTCTTGAAATTTTGCAGGCTTATTTAATACATAAAAATGTAGTCTTTAATCGTTCGATTTTTTTTTTCGAAAAAAAATGGCCGTTTTATAGCCAAAAAACGGCCGTTTTTTCGTTAAAATCGAACCATTAACTTTGACTGTCCGCCATTTTGTGAAAAATGAATATTTTTTAAAATCCTTCGATTAAAGACTATTTTATACTTATATTTGACTAAATCCATCCGCATTTTTTTCTTCAGATGATCCACTTCGCCGCAATGTTGGTCACCGCAAACCGTGTATATAAAAACATTATTTCATTGACGGCCGTTTACCACTAAACAATGTAATATTTTTCAATAAAAAAATTACTGAAAGTTCTTCAAGATGTGTTCTTTAAGATGGTATATTGATCGATTAGAAAAGTTTTGTACTTTTCTTCAAAAAAATTCATGAAAAAGGCCTTTTTTTGCGCCACAAGTGGGGGTAACGCCTTAAAGTTTTTCGATGTGGATACGGTATTAAATGTTCGTAAAATTTTGAGCTCGATGAATGAAGTTAAACTTTTTTTAGGTATTTCGATCCGCTGAATCCGAATATCACAATTTTTTGCCGAAAAGTCGAGCATTCAATTGTTTATAGCCAATAGTTAAAACAATTTTTAAAAAAATTGAAGTTTTTCGAGGTGAATTATTTTTTTCTTACATTTTGGGCAATTTTAAAACGAAAGTCTTCTTTATAAAATTTTGCTGAAGTTCATAGTTTTTGAGTAATCAATTTTTGAAAATTTCTGAAAGAGTTTTCCAATTTTACACTTGATTTATGTATAGAACTACTAATTAAAAAATTACTTACATCGAATCATCAACTCCTGGCCCATACAATAGGGCTTCTGCCGATGTGGAAGCTTCCAAAATATGAATTTGTTGTTGTCTTCGAAGCATTCTGCCTTCCCGGGTATTATCGTTTGCGCGTGTGTCAGCCGCTACCTGCCATGGGGACCCGACGCCCCTTCACTAATTGTGGGATATCCCGGAAACTATTCATCGGATTGACTTAAAATTTTCGGGGAATATTTTCGAAACATCATACTTCAAGAAAATGTAAAAAATTCTGACTGCATCTCACCCCTTAAGGGGTCTTCTCACTTTAGACGCTAAAAAAGTCCATTTTCATGGATTTTTTGGATAGGCTTATATTATAGATATTGATATAAAAGTTGTTATACTTAATAAATACACTTTCGAAATACATAAAAAAGATTTTTTTATGTATTTATGCAACCCAAACAAACTTTAAACGCGTTTTGCTCGAAAAAACGTTTTTCGACGGCTTGTTTATAAAATCTTCGAAACTACGGAACCGATCCTTATGAAATTTTAACCACATATTCTATACAACTATAGCAATAGCGCACATCAAGCATTTTTTCAAATTTTCATATTTACTATTTTTTTCCCAAAATCGTGAAAAACACGTCTTTTTTCTTTTTATTTTTGCATATATAAAAAATCTTTTGATTTGTTTCGTATGATCCATCTCCGAGATTTCGTCAACAGCGCAGACCTACAATTGTTTTAGGACATTTTTTAACTACCATTTTCGTCTATAAATAGTGACTAAAATAAAAAAAATTAAAATTTTGTAATGCATTTAGAAAGTGTATGTATTAAGTGTAAAAACTTTTATATAAATATCTATAATATCAACGTATCAAAACAAATGCATTAAAATAGCCTTTTTTTAGCGTCGAAAGTGAGAAGACCCCTTAATTAAATCCTGTCTAAAATTACTTTTGTCAATTGGAACTTGGCAAAGTGAAATTGGTCGTTCGCGGTAGTTAAAAATGTCAACTTCAATGAACCGAACTTGATTATTGACGCGGCTTTTAAGACGACACTGAGCTCGGCTAGTTTTAACGCCTCTCTTGCGAACACATCGCTCGCAGGGACCCCAGGGGGTCCATTCGGAGACTAATTCCAAAGTAACGCCTGACTCACGTATTTCCACCAGGTGACTCATCCTCGATACCTAAAAAGAACGCAACAATAGTCACCCCGAAATTCGTCATTCGAACTTTTCAGCCCCTAATCAACACGAAAAAGTTTATCGTCTTGCATCATGCGAAAACCGAAAATTTCTTTTCTATTTTTATAATTTTCATTATCCTACAAAAATTTTTTTGCACATTTACATTCCTGATCTCTAAATAAGCGACTTGAAAAATGATCGAGGGACTTTCGTACGGAAGATTTGCCAAAAGAAACTCGAGCAATTGAAGAATAATGATTTTCATTGCATTCCAACGATGCAAACTTCAATCTCATAAAAATGGCTCACTGCAAATCGGTTCGTCACCGGTTGGAGATTTATTTCCCGATACTTTTCCCAATCGCTGATATTCCCTCTGGACGCTTCCACCTCTTCGCTGACTTTTTCAACGACCTCGATCCTGTAATTAAATTTTTTCTCCGCTTCCTGGCCATTCTTGTCGCGACAGCGGTAAACAGCCGCGTCGGAGTTCTCGAAGTCTTTTATAACGAGGGAAAAGTCGTGAGACGTGTGCACGCGATTATCGGACATGTTGTTGTTCATTCCAAGGTCGACTTCCGTCTCGGGCTCGCTTTTGTATCGGTCTTGACGATACCAAATTCTCGGGTGCGCGTCGCTCGGCTCATTGCTGCATCATTGTGACAGGAGTTACCATTTTTTAAAACCATCCTCTACGCCGATTATCCGACAAATGATTCATCCGGATACGTGTATTCTAACCAAAAGTGACACTCGAGCAAGAGTGTCGTATTGATTTGAGCATCGACCAGGAGATACTCGTCGAGTTCTTCGGTCGTTATCAGTCGCTCTTTCTCTCTGCAATGCCTCTCGATATCAGGACGTACGTCTATGCCAATGACGAAAAGTGCCCATAAAGTACCACAGGTCGAAAGCCAAACTCCGCCATGGGCCATTTCGTTTATGTCGTGAGAAAAAAAAACCGATCGTTCAAATTTTCGCGCCAATTTAAAGGCCGCGACTGCGGAACGCTGGAACGCGGCGAGTTGTGCGGCGGAGGGGGGAGGAGCGAGCCTGAGCGAGCCCCACTACTGGGCACGAGTTGCGCGCCCGGTCGCGCGTTGTTTGGCGGCGTTCGGCAGAAACACGCGCGCACCCAGAATGCATCAGACCCCCCCCGACGTCAACATGGCAGACGAGATTGAAAGTGAGTGAAAATTTGTTCCAACTAACAATCGCACTGGTAGCCGAGTCTTTCGAGCACGGGGCAAACGAGCGCGGTGTAATTTCGTCGTGAATCACGAGGGCTCACGTTAGCCAATTTGCAACGGCGGTTCGTTGGTAAAAGTGCGATTAATAAAGGTCACGGTTAAGCAGCGTATACGCGTGTCGTGTACTCGGTGTGCGAGCAGAGCCCTCCGCGACGTATCGTCGGGTTTCAAAATTTCAAAAAAATCAGCCAATGTACGCGTTTCGAGCGGGAGACAACGACGCGACACGTTAGACCCCCCGAGAATTTGTTTTTATTCCGCGACTCGTCGAGACCGAGTCTCCAAAACTTGCCATCGAACTTAAGCGAGAAGGAAGAAAAGTTTAGCGGAGAAATTTACGGGAAATCACGACGGGGCGGGAGAGGGGCGGTCGAACGGAGCGGTGGGGGGCAAGGGAAAATCTTTCGAACGCGCTCTCGTATGTGCACTGCTCCCGTGCTGTTGACATACGAGTGTTGCCACCACACAAATTTGGTTATGTCGGAATACGGGATCAAAAAATTGTACACGTCCTATCACCGGGAATTTCGTACGGCTCGTCAAACTTTGCGGCCGTCCAAGTTCTCGGAACGTAATCGTCAAGGAAAATCGGCGCGTAACGCGGACGAATGGATTGAACGTTTGTTTCTTCAGTCATTCTCTTTTCCCCCTTTGCTCTGTTCGAGCGATTAATTTTTTTTCGAGCTTCGCCTTCATGATTTGTTTGTCATCGCTCGTCTTCTTTTTTTGTTCTTCGACATTCCAAATGTACGTAACTCGCGGAAGTTTCTCATCAAATGCAATTTTTGAGACATCGTCCCTTCTACTGTCCATTTCACTTCGTAAAATAATTTTTTTTCTCCTTTTACTCGGAGACGTTTTTTAGGTTATTTCGTGTGAGGACTGCTTGGAATTTTGAAGAAACGTGATTGAACGTATTTTCGCAGACGAATCCGCGGAGACTCTGCTTTCGATGAAGAACGGGGGCTATCCGTCGTTGGACGAGATAAAGCAGGAGTTGTGCGACGAGGATTCAATGGACATCGACGATCACCGGGTATCCAACAATTCCACGGATTCCCTGATGGACGTGGAGGACTCGGAGCCGACGCCAGAGTTCGGACCGGCGGCCCTGGGACTACAGAGAGTGGGTACCAAACCGCCGCCGAAACCGAACCCTCCGACGCAGCCTGTGCAAGTACTCAACCGCAGAGGCATGCCGGCGAGAATAAGGAAGAAGAATAAGCTGTTCTACGACGATATACTGGTGAATCATCCGCATCACAGGTGAGCATCGGAGCGGTCGCTGGTTTAGGCTCCAAAGTCCCTAGGCGTTCTACAGACCGGGTTGTCCTTTTTGCAGAATAAAGAAGGATCCTTCGATAATGGAGATGAAGATATCGCCCAAGAAGATGACCAGACCTTCGCCGGCGAAGAAGTTGCAAAAGCCGCAGGTCGAGGCGAAGAGACACACGGCGGCGCCTGTGGCACCGCCGCCACCTCCTGTGACAACACCCATAAAGCAAGAGAAGGAGATGGAGCGGACGGCGCAGCCAGGCTCGCCGGATCGCAAGATAGGTCAGAAAATCGGAATGCGGTTGCGCAATCTGCTGAAGCTGCCCAAGGCTCACAAGTGGGTGTGCTACGAGTGGTTCTACAGCAACATCGACAAGACCCTCTTCGAGGGCGACAACGACTTCATGATATGCCTGAAGGAGTCCTTTCCGCAGCTGAAGTCGCGCAAACTAACGCGAGTCGAGTGGTGCAAGATACGCCGCATGATGGGAAAACCGCGAAGATGTTCGCAGTCCTTCTTCGAGGAGGAGAGACGCGAGCTCGAGCGCAAGAGGCAAAAGATACGAATGTTGCAGCAGCGTAAAGCCGGGGACGTGAGCAGTTTCAAGGACCTGCCACCGGAAATACCGCTTCAACTGGTGATCGGTACGAAAGTCACGGCCAGACTGAGAAAACCTCAGGACGGCCTGTTCACCGGTAGCATCGACGCGGTCGACACGAGCAACAACACTTACAGAATAACGTTCGAACGCGCGGGACTGGGAACTCACAGCGTGCCCGATTACGAGGTACTGTCGAACGAGCCACCCGAGACCATAAGCGTCTCCTCGTTCGCTCTTAATTTCCGACCGAGGCACGTCGCCTACGTCCCACCAGCGCCCTACGCCCTCAAGGTTCGATCGCCCCGGCTCAACAATGACCCGCTCATATCTAACGCCGCGATACCGACACCCAAGAGAGCTCACATCGGCGGCACCATGAACGGATATCCTCTCAAACTTCTCGAACTCATGGTCAGGGTCAACAAGATACTGGCAGCTAAGAAGATAAAGATACAGAAGCTACGGGAAATGAACGCCGAGGCGGAAAAACACAGATCGCTCGGCGAATATTTACCACCGGACTTTGAGAGACGATACGCTGGGTAAGTCGTGGAAAATAAAGTTTGAGTCTGCAAATTGAGGTCGCAAATATCTTATAAGAATCCGTAGGAACGTTTGAGCGATCTTCGCAGCCTAAAACGGACCAAAAAATTGCATGCAAACTTAAACGTTGTAGCCAAATACAGTTGTAGTTTGCATAATTGGAACGCAACGATATTTTGCCTTTATTTTTATCATTATCCAATTTTTTTTCTTTTCGAGGTCGTAAATATCTTATAAGAATATGCAGAAACGTTTGAACGATCTTCACAGCCAAAATAGGACAAAATAAATTTGAGCAATTAAAGATAATTCATTTTTCCTGCGTTCCAAGGATCCAAACTTCAATGTCGTCGCAAAATAACGTTGAAGTTGGTATCGTTAGAACAGAACGATATTTTTCAAACATTCTTAACATTATCCAAAACTTTTTGTTGCAAATTGAGGTATATTCCTGATAAGAATACGTAGAAACGTTTAAGCGATAGTTCACAGTCTAAATTAGCCAAAAAATTGGAGTGACCAAAAGAAATTAATGTTCGTTGTGTTCCAACGATGCTTCATAGCAAAATAATTAAAACAGGGTAATCAAATTCGAGCTACATTTCAGTCACGTTCAGAATCCATAAGCGAAACCTTTGAATTTTTCAGAATCGTCGTGGATCTGGAAAAAATGAACGCGGCACTTCAAGAGTTCCTCAACGACATACAAGAGCTCTGCCAGGAAATGGCACCGGAGCCGAGTATGGCGGCTATGCTGGCCCCCTCGCATCTACGAGAAAAGTGTCGCCAGGAGGCGAGCGACATGGTCTCTCGGAACAACATCATCAACGACAAGGGACCCTCGAAGATGAATCAGCTAGTTACGGATTTGACCGCTCTTATGCTTCAAGTCAAGGTAACATCGATACGAACATTTTTCTTCCCCTCTCTTTTGTCTATCGTCTTGAAGAACCTTCGTTGTATAACTTTCGCATTTTCCTCAGTGCCTCTCGGACTCGGATCGCAACGCGTACGAGCTGAAAGTGCTGCAAGGAACGATGGAGCAAATCAGATCACGCCTGACGCCACAGAACGAGCAAATCTTTCAGAATTGCGTCGAGGTTCACATGCAGCGTATACAATTGGGCCTTGGACAATTGGGCGCGCTAACACCATTCATGGCGCAAAAGGCTTAACACATCACCACACACACAGGCACACACACAGCGTACACAACGAGAGAGAGACAGTAAATTTTGTACAGTTTGATTTGGCTGTATAGAGCACGAGTCGCGCGGAAAAGAGTCGATTGAGGGAAACGTTCTCTTTTCTACTCCACGTACAAATGTCTAAAAAGGAATGGCTGTTTTATTTTATTTTTATTTTTATTTCTTTCCTTCGTTTTCTGCATAAAATGCACGGGCTTTGCGTCTCGCGGTATTTAACGACGTTCTTTTGTTGTATTTTTATTTCGAACGAATCAAAACTGTCGGAGACGCGGTAAAAAGGATTTTTCGCGATCGGAATCATCACAAATTTCAGAGGTATATTTCGTTTCGATCAAGCATCCAGATGGTTCAAAAATTCGCGGCGCATATAGAGAAATGTTTATTTTAAAAAAAGAAGAAAAATATTGATGAATCTAGAGTAAGCGATTTGTAAGAGTCAATGGTTAGATTAAAGTAAGACTTAAAGTAAGTACGGATAGAAACATTGTACATTAATATTATATGATTCTAAGCTTAATCGTTTTATTGGAGATTCGAATCGATCGATATTATTAAAGTCCTGAACATTACACCATGCACCTGTTACGTTTATCTTCTTCTCACCTCAACGACGAGCAGCAGACAAAAAGCGTCGTTGCGTCTGGATAATCGTTACTTTATTTATATATACAAATGGCTATATAACAATTCTCGTCTTTTGGGTTACATCCAGTTTTTTTTTGTTGCTTTCGACCAGTATATCGCGATCGACATTTTTCTAATGTACTCATCACCGCCCCCCGCAATAAAACGACAACGACCCTGTAAAAGATTCGGTGGAAAATAAGAATATATCAGAGCCACGATGGTCGGCGAAAAAAATTGCGAGACCAGGCACCTTCGAAATGAAAAACCATTTAAAACACTGCGTCGAGCCTGGATCACGTAAAAAATACGAGTATTCCCCAGATTAAAAGTAATCTGGACAGACAATTGTAAGGTGAGTTGACTGTGTTCATGATTTGTCGCGGTGGAGAATAAGTATCTCCGATGGTTCTACACCCGAGCGCCCATCTCTGTTGGAGAAAAGTTCGTGTAAAAAAAGAAAATACCAACCAACTTAATTTGCCTCCGCTCGTAACAAATGTTAAATTTTGGCCAACAACGAACAACCGGATTCTTCCACTGATTCGTAACAAACAAAAAAAAGAACAGAAGGAAACGACGAATTCGTTCGCAACGACAAAAAAAAATCGTACGGGTGCGTATCTCGTCTCGGATTAGCGGCGCGTTGGAAATTCGCATATCTCGTCAAACCTTGGTCACCGCATGATCGACTTATCCTACTTTTTTTTTCGCCACCATTCGCACCAAGTTAGTCATCATCCGTGATTTTTTTCTGCACGTGTCCCAAATCGTGGCTTCCTGTAGGATCCTTTTACCTCACGTTAAATTCTCGAAAAGCTATATTTGCGCGTCTATTTCTTGTTGTTGTCGAGAGTCTCGATGAGACTGTCCGCGTCTTCGGCCGTTTTGACCCTGAGCAAAATAGGGGTCGGCGGTGGCTCCGAATCCGGCAACGGTAGACAGACCAGCATGACGGTATTTTTGTTCATACGTTTGGTTGGTATCGACGTCGTCAAGAGGGTATTCAACAGAAGGTTACCCAGGGAATTGTCGGCTCGTACGATCAACTGCGTTTTGCCGTTTGGTGTCTGCTTGAGAAACAATACTCCCACTCCCCGATCACTGAAGTTGCCGTCCTTCTTCACGAAGACCTTGCACCTGGAGAATAAATGAGTTAGCATTCATATGCGTACATAGATGCATGCAAATCAAGAAAAACCTCCAAAGACGTTCCTAACAATCGTTTGTACCTATACGCAACCCAAACGACCCAATATTGCTTGGAAGGTGGAAAAAAAAGGCCGAGATGTTGAATACAATATTCCGCGATTATTGGTGAAGCTAAACGAGAACATTACCGTTTCTCGAAGAAAGCGTCCTCTTCGGTGATTGGTTTGAAATCAGGCTTGGGTGGTTCGTCCTGGTCCTCCTTATCTTCGTTGTCGTTAGTCTCGGGTGCCTGGGCCGCGACGACGTGCGATCCAAATGAGAAGGGTTTCCCACTGAAAAAAGGAGACATCGATTGGTATTTTGGATTTGTAAGAGGAAGTGAACCAGACAAAGACCGTCGATACCTTCCGAAGCTGAAGCCTGCCGATGCTGTGGAGCTCGTGGTTGCGCTCTGGCCAAAGCTGAAAGTGGCGGATGCGGTGCTCGATTGTCCGAACGACCCGAAACCCGACGATTTCTCAGCCTTCGTCGTGTCAGCGTCGTCGTTCACTTGCGGAAGGCTCGTACTTTTGTTCAAGAAAGGATTCTTCTCGGTGCTGATATTGCCGAATATCGGTTTGTCCTTTTTGTCCGTAGTGTTGCCGAAGGGCGACTTGGCCTCTGATTTAGGAGCCGCGTGGGTGGGACTCTTGGCGCTCCAAATGGTGGTTGCAGACGTCGTGACTGTGTCGAAGAAGCTTGATTTTTTCTCAACCAACGAGGACTCGTTACTCGTTT
Organism: Ophion ellenae; assembly: GCA_963210295.1. Lineage (NCBI taxonomy): Eukaryota > Metazoa > Arthropoda > Insecta > Hymenoptera > Ichneumonidae > Ophion > Ophion ellenae. Next base: position 14,802,954 of record OY723395.1, read on the forward strand.
TGTCGATAGCCCCACTGGTGGATATTTTGGAACTAGTGGCTAGTGGTTTTTCCGGCAATGGCTCGTCCTCGGCTTTGCTCCCGGAGACGTTCTCGTGCGCGTGTTTGGCCTCGATCTCCTTGATGTATCTCTCGTAATCGCGAAATATCGGTGTTAGAATGCAAAATGGATTGGAATCGACGTGCGACTTTATCCACTGGCTAACGCTCTCGTTGAGTCCCTTCAGTTTGGCGAAGTAATCCGAGGATTTCTTGAATATTCGCTCCTCCTTGTCGCTTGTTCTCGGCTTCTTCGAGTCCTGACCTGCCTCGCTGGAGGCCTGATCGTCGCTGGGTCCATTCGTTCCGTTCGCAGATGTCTTTTCCGCTCCGTTGCTCGCCGACTTCGCTGCGGACTGCGTCGGTGCGCTTGTCGTTGTTGCCGAGGGAGCCTCGGTCGTCTTCGCCTTTGCCAAGAAGCTGAAGGGCGACGCGGAAGACGCGGGCGCTGCCGTCATCTTGAATCCAGCGAACGTGCCGAATGGGCTTTTCGTCGTTCCCTATCGGGCATTGGAATTCGTGAAACACGGTTCGTTTGGACAGACGGACATTGGCGTAGCGTGCAAAGTCGTTTATGCAACGGTACCCCGAGTAAACCAAGGGATTCTCACTTGACCAAAGAATTTTGTACAATGAACGCTTCTCCACCTATCCACAATTTAGATTCAATAATTTTATTTAGTAAACTAACGTCTCCGCTCCTCGGAAGTCTCCTACGCGCCGCTTTCACCACCCTCTTTTCAAGAACTTCTTGCGACGCAGTGACGAACGTTCCCGCCTCTTCCGGCTCCTCCTCGTTGTCCCAATTGTCGTGATTCAAGTCACTCGTCGCCGAACGTTTGCACGCCATATCCACTCGACGTAATGGATCCTGCGAGTGTAAGTATGCTTTTCTATTTTTATTATTATCAAAAGCTTTTTTTTGTTGCAAATTGCAGCTGCAAATCTCTAATGAGAATATCTCAAAGTACTCCAATGATGTTTATAGCCTTAATCGATTAAGAAGAAAGCCATCGGAACGCTGCTGATTTACTTCTAGACTGATGTACTTTCGCTTGCAACAGTGACTTTCAAGACAAGTTAAGACAAAATAAGGTTAAAAATGATCTGATTACAAACTCGTAATTATCAATCGAGCATTCGTGGTAAGACTGGGTACGCTGAAAGTTTCCGATTATTTCGTCTTCTCTCTCGTGCACAGATCTCGAGACGCTCAGAGTCTACAAGACGTTTGGCGCGGGACATCGCTTTGTAAACAAACATCGAACGGCAAAGTGGCGAGGACGTGAAAAAAGGGAGGATGCGAGGCTAACCTCTGTTCGCGCCTTGTACCGACGCGACCGTTACATTTGCGGTATTATCGATTACCGAAACATTCGCATAATCGCGAAACGTTATTAGACTTACCGTTCCTCGAGATAGCTCGTTTATTCGTTTCTCTCTCTCCTGTTACTCGTACAATACAATTCGGAGGCACTTGCACCGTAAAAATGCACCGCCAAATAATCGGCCAAGGTAACGAGCCTGTAATGATCCGGATACAGCACTGGAATTCCGGAGGGCCCGCGAATCAGTCGCGCGCGGGCGATTGCGCGTACGGGTGGCGCTCTCGGGCGGTCAAAGTTCGCGGCTCGCGCGCGCGTGCTCGAAAGCGGAAGGAAAAAAATCTACGCTATTCCACCGAATTGGACGCTGAACGACTAGCCCGGGATCATCGTGTTTGCCATCTTGTTACTTTTTGATAATGTTCGTTGAACCTTTTCACTCGGCAAATTATGCAAATACCGGGAATAAGATTGGCTTGATCGCATGTTGGATGGCGCAATCGCGTGAAGTGTCGAGAGCGGCGGTTCCCGCGCCGCAGGCGCTTTACAGTCTTTCAATGTTCCTCGATGAACTGCGAATAAATAAACGAAAATACGCCCGCTCGACTGAATGAATCCTCTTTACAGTGTTTGTTGAAGGATCAATTGATTTGCCGAAAAATTAACGATCAATGTGCATTCACGCGTTCGAATCCTCGAGTTACGGCGTACGATACGGTGACACTGAAATGCAATCGCGTATATGTATCGAAATGATAATGACAATCAGGGCCGAATTCAAAGGCGTGGAGACCCTGGGGCACCGAAAGGGGAGGAATAAATTAAATAATTTATTGTGAAAAAAAACAAAATCCGTTCAAACAACATACATTGTTTAAAGTAAAGAAAAAAGGCGTTTCCTAACATGAGCTAAATTCCATTACGATCATAATATTTTTCCATTTTTTCCGTGCGCATAAGTTCATTTTAGGTGTCGAATCATATATCTTATAGTGTGATATAGTGTGATTATGTACTATACATTACACACGAGTTGGACAAGCAAAAGTTTTTTTCTCTTTTCATTTATAAAATTTTAAGGCAAACTATTATTAAATAAACTCCATATAACGGCCGGTGTAAGGGTTTGGCACTAAGTACTTCCACAGCCATTTTTTAGCAGTTGTTAAAAACAATATAATAAACTATTTTTTTCCGGACCCACCGCCAAATTTTAAGGAATGAATGGTTGGCACGTTACACCTGGTATTTTGAAAACTAGAACTCAAGGATTCTTTTATAGCGAATTCATCATGTTTGAAGTTTTTAAGAAATTATTTTGATAGGCATACGCTTTGAAATGTTATTTTAAAAAGGGCTTCATGGAAGTGTGACAGCCTTTTTTAGTTAGATCTTTGGAGTGTTTTGTTTCACCAAGTCTTGCGTACCATTCGTCAGTAAATTTTACCTTAAGATTTACCTAAAGCCCCTGTTATCCGCCCTAATCCGGCCCTGATGACAATGATACAAAGCGTAACAGGGTAACACGCACAGTAATACCAGGAATGTGTCGTCACATATAGCTGTGTAATAACACTTGATTCCGGCGTTCCGTGCAACAAGCAATCTTATCGTGTAGAAAGGCGCGAGGGAGTGCGCCAGGGGGCGCTGGCGTCGCTACACAGTTTTGCCATACACCCCTGGGCATTGCACTCTTATTTTTTTTGCTCAAACATTTGTCGCCGAAACGCAGAAACTTGAGAGGCCGAGTTACTCAATCGTAAATTCAAAAGCTGTCGCTCTATCCCTAGTCATAGAGGCTAAAACTGCAAACTACCTCATTTCTCTTTCCCCTATTATCTGCAAATCTGTATTCATATGAGACGTAAATGGTACAAAGATCATAACTTAATGGTCGATTTTAGGTCAAGACGATGGATACGACGCTGTGCCAAAAGCATTGAGCGTTGCCACAATACAGCGAACTTTTGCATGGCCGTGCGGATCGGGCGAAAAAAAAGAGAGGGAGAGAGAGAGGGAATTTTCAAGGGTCTACAGATCGCGTGGCACGCCGTTGACGGCGATGGACCTCGAAATCGTAACTACACGGTCACTGCCGAGTTTGAAGTACACACACACGCACAATACGTGTACATTTTGAACAAACAGGAAAGAGGGGGGGGGGGATTGAACTATATAGCCGCGAGTACCCCATGTAAAAATTAATTCCCACCCGTAAGTGAGTATGTTTCTCTTAAAAGGTCACGAAGCAGTTCGCCTCGCGCGAGGATGAAGAAAAACAATAAATGGGGAATTTTAACGAAGCGGCAATTATTTTGACAAACGTGTGTATCGAGTTGATAAGTTCGTCGCCGGGAATACGTGTATATACCTGCATCGTGTTATAATTTACAAACGTATTTGGTCGCGGAGTGGGGGGGGGGGTCGGAAGAGCGTGAAGCCGGAGGGTTCGGAAAGCGGCCGCTCTGGCCGGCGGCGCTTGGGGCTTGGCGAGTGGGCCAAGCGGGGCGCGCGCGCGCGTGGTGGGGGTAAAGAGCAGGGGAACAAGTGCCGGATAGAAGCGGCGGGGAGGGAGTAGCACGGTTAGAATATTTATAGTAAAAATTGCACTCTGGTGAGTTTTTCGTCACTTTGATCGATCTTGCAGCGGGGGGGTGGCTGGTTCGTTCCTAATTTCTCGTATATTTCTCGGGTGTTTCGTTTTTTCGTGTTGATATTCGAGGAGGGAGCCAGAGCCGGGAGAGCGCGCCCGCGCTCTAGACGACTATCTCGATAGTTACTACACATTGCCGTTTCACTTTCTCTGTCTATCTCGCGCGCTGTCTCGCTCGCCCTTCTCATTCTCGCGTGTGGTTCACTTTCGTCGTTCCTCGTCTTGTTACTCGTCGCCGTCGTCGTCGTCGTCGGAAAGAGCCCGGCGAGAGCGCACAGGAACGCGAGAGAGCCCGCGACGCGCTTCTGCAACACGCACGCACAAAATATCGTCGCTGTGCTACACTCGAATACTTGTTACGCGGCGGACTCGCGAAGAGAAAATCTCACGGAGTTAAGAAGAAAAAAGGAAAAAAAAACTTTTACCCTTACCGTCAAAATTGCGGATAGAGAAACAAAAACGCATCGAACTCTCGCTCTCTCTATCTTACTCGCAGTGTGCCTGTTTGTCGGTGTCGATGTGCGCGTGTTTATTTTTTTCTCAATTCATTTTTCCTCCGTGCTGAAAAATTATGGAGATATCAAAGGGACTTCAGTTGGAGATACAATCGGTGCAGAGCAAGCTGAACAACGCCATACGCGATCATCAGGTGAGCAGCCCCGCGTATATACAGTGTTGTTTGCGCGCGAGTGTGTGTGCGCTGTTTTTTTTGCCGTACGGATAAAAAGAGATACAATGAATCCTTGCACGTATACGTGCATAGTCGTATATTACGATCGAACGAGATATTATTTTCGGTGTTTGTTTGCCAATTCGCAGTATCCGAACTTGTAATTTTTTTGTACGTTCAAACATTCATTTCACTTTCACACTTTTTTCTCTCCTTCGCAGTCATTCACGCGTTGTTCGGTCGGAATTTTTCTCGCCAAGTTTTCGGTCTTCGAAGGGGAAACTTTTTTGGCCGTTAAACAAGTGCTTTTTCTTTGAACTTGGTACTCCTTCGAAGTGCTAAACAGGCATACACGCTAAAAATATTATGCAGATGAAATCGTCGCGCATTTCCGTCAATTTTTTTTCTTTCCTTTTGTTTCAATGGCTACTGCGACCCAAGAGCAACGATGCGACAGTTTTCTCTTTTCGATCTGTTGAATTGGCGTTCTTTTGTTTTTGTGGGTTGCACCCCCCACCCCGCGGAGACGAAGAAGTTTCGCGAGACAAACGACATTGATTTGACGCGCGCTGTATCGTGGCTGCAATTGCAACGGGAATTTACAGAAACTGATAAACAACAGTGACAACGATAATTGGATGTTCAATTATCCATCAACATTGTTTGCTTTGTTCGTTGTTAGCGTCACTTTTTTTTCTTCATTTATTGGCGAATTATTGGAAAACTTTGAGCTTTTATATAATATGACGATACGTGGGTCTGAAAGGATATTGTTTTTTTCTATATTATAAAAGTCGGAATGCACACGCAATGCTCGCGATCACTTTGAAAAGAGTCCTCGAGTTTCGGAGATCTCTCGAAGCTCACCTTCGCGATCTTGGGTGTCTGTGGCGCACTAACTCTTGGCGAAACTTGTCTCACTTAAAACTTTTTTTTACGGCTTGCGTTCTCGTATCGATCAGCACCGGGTTCAATGAAAATTAACTACGAATAGTATTCGAGTGTAAAAGAGTTTGGCGTCATGCATTGTAGTTGAATTTTCGTATACGTCAATTTGGTGACAGTTCAGAGGCGGTTTGATGTCTCGAAGTTTTGTTGAAAAAACGTTTTCCTCGGGCGATGACTTTGGTCCGGTGGTCGGAGGGTCGGGGTGTCAGGAGGTCTCAGGCTCGAAACTCACGGTGCCTTCGCCTTGCCCGCGAAAAAAATACCTCGAGTCGACGTCGGCCCCGCACTATCAGCTTAAGGGGTCTTCTCACTTTACACGCTAAAAAGCTATTTTCATCAATTTTTTTATAGGTTTATATTATAGATATTGATATAAAGGTTGTTACACTTAATAAATACACTTTCGAAATACATTTAAAAAAATTATTTATTTATTTACGTCAATATTTCTAGACGAAAATGGTAGTTAAAAAAATGTCCTAAAAATTGTAGGTCTGCGCTGTTGATGAAATCTCGGAGATGGATCATCCGAAACAAAAAATCAAACGGTTTTAGATTCAGTATGTTAATGGCTATAGCCCGTATCATACGATTTTTGATATATGCAAAAATAACAAAATGGCGGACATTTTTTGATAAATCAAAAAAACGTTTTTTCACCGTTTTTGGCAAAGAACAAAAATAAATATCAACATTTAAAAAAATCCTTGATATGCGCTATACCTACAGTTGTAAAAAATATGTGGTTGAAATTTTATAAGGGTCGGTTCAGTGGATTTGAAGATTTTATCAACAAGCCGTCGAAAAAAGTTGTTTCGAGAAAAACGCGTTTAAAGTTTGTTTGGGTTACATAAATACATGAAATTTTTTTAAATGTATTTCGAAAGTGTATTTATCAAGTGTAACAATTTTTATATCAATATCGATAATATAAACCAATCAAAAAAATGCATGCAAAAAGTATTTTTTTAGCGTCTAAAGTGAGAAGACCCCTTAACGTCTTCAGTCGATCGGATATCAAAAGCGATCGACACTGAAGTATAAAAAATTGGCCCTTTTACTATAACCAAATTAATCGCTGCAATGTTAGAATAAATTTAAGAACAATCTTAGGTATATTGGCGTTATTGATCGTCTGTACTTTTTTTCATCTTGTTTTGGAAAACGTGGGAAGATCTTGCGGATTAGGATAACAATGCTCAATCGGTAATATAATCGGGGATTGTTTTTCCCAGATAAGTAACAAAAATTCACTCGAAACAGGAAACGACGCAAGTGAAAACCTACTTTCCCAACATATCCGTCAAGTTTCGCACTTTGCTCGAGCGAGTTGATACTTGGCTGAAACTTTCATGCGCTCCTGGGACATTCGAAGATTTGAACTCGAGCAAAGTGGGCTCGAACAATTTCATTCCTCTTATTTACCAGATTGTTTTTTTACATTTCCAATCGACAAATATATCGAAGAAGTATTTTTCTAGCGTTTTTTCGTGTGACAATATTGGTTTAATTTATCATATTGTTAAATGTCGTTATGACGTTGAAGTTTGCGTCGCTGGAATGCGACGACCTTATTGTTTTTTAGTTTTTAATTTCGTCTTATTGAAACTGGCATCGTTGGAATGCAACGAATTCTTCTCGTTGCACATGTTTTTTTGGCAGATCAAACCTCCCACATTAATTTTTTTAACCCTCAATAGAACCAACCCAACTCTATCGAAAAATATTGTGGATAACAATAAAAATGGTGAAAAAGAAGAAAAAAATAATTTGCGTTGCATTCAAACAATGCAAACGTTGAACGCATCCTGTCTTCATTTTTATTATTATCCAAAGCGGTTTTTTTTTGCAAATTGCGGTTCGACGTCGCTAAGAAACAGACGTAAAAACTCCGGAGTGATTTTCATAGTCTAAATGGGTGAAAGAAAAACTCGAGAAATAAAAAATAGTACATTTTCATGGGGTTGAGGTTTGCATCGTTGGAATGCAACGAGAATTCTTTTTAATTTCTTATTTTCATTATCATCCAAAATCGTAGTTTGCAGATTTGTTGTCGATCGCTAAATAAGAATCCTAAAAAAGGTTCGTGTGATTTTCGTAGTTTACGACTGCCGAAGGAAAAGAGCGAAAAAAAATCATTCGCGTTGCATTTTAATGATGCAGACTTTAACATCGTAATGTCGTATACATATATATTATTATATGTATAATTAATGTATCAAATAATAAAACAATCCAAAGTACAACATGAATATATATACACTAGCGGCGAAAACTTTCCGGACGAAAATGCAAAATGTTCCGGAACGATTTTTCATGCCATTTCGCCGATAGTTGACATAAATAAATAAAATAAATGGCATTTTGAAGGGGCGGAATTAACCTTGATTCCGTTTTTTTTTTAATTTTTAATATTTTTTTTACGACTAGTACCTTTTTCCGAAAACGACCATTTTTCGCCTTTTTTGTTCCTTATCTGGTGTGACCCGTTTACAGACAACATTTTTTTAATGCATTTGATTGACCGGAATTATAAAGGAGGAAGCTCAAGCATCAATTTTGTTTTTTTTTTAAGTTTCGTACGATTTTTTTTTCTCAAGATATGATTAAAAAAAGAGACAATTTGAAAAATAACGTGTAACGCGAAAACGACAAGAAAATTCTAGGAACATCTCAAGATAGTAAAATGTTGAGTCGGTTTTCGTCGAGTTCGCCAGAATTTTTTTAGATTTTTTTTTCCACCTATTTTCGGAAAAAGATCATATGATTTAAATATCGTAACTGGAGAACTAAGAGGGTTGTGGTAAAATTTCAAGAGATGAAAATTTTTTATTTTTTCATTTTCAGGGCGATATAATAATTTCAGATTTTTTTTCCGTTAAAATTTTATAATTTTCTAGTCACATCAATCGATTGATTTTAACCGATTATATTGCGTTGTAAATAGGAAAATACAATTTTTTCCTCTCTTGAAATTCTCGAGTTACGGTACTTAAGGGGTTACCCCCACTTGAGATTTTGAAAAAATCGATTTTTTTATTGCATTTTTTTGAAGTATAAGTATCTGAGAATATGTCCTGAAAATTTCAAGTCGATCCGAACAAAATTGACTGAGACATGAGCGTTGAAAGAGAAGAATCCTCGTTGAAAGAGCGTTGAAAGAGAAACTGTAAACGCGTTTTTCTCAAAATGGCATTTCTGAAGTCGGTGATCAAGATTATTCGAACACTAATGAACCGATCTTCTTGAAATTTTGCAGGCTTATTTAATACATAAAAGTGTAGTCTTTAATCGTTCGAATTTTTTTTTCGAAAAAAATGGCCGTTTCATAGCCAAAAAACGGCCGTTTTTTTTCGTTAAAATCGAACCATTAACATTGACTGTCCGCCATTTTGTGAAAAATGAATATTTTTTAAAATCCTTCGATTAAAGACTAGTTTATACTTATATTTGACTAAATCCATCCGCATTTTTTTCTTCAGATGATCCACTTTGCCGCAATGTTGGTCACCGCAAACCGTGTATATAAAAACATTATTTCATTGACGGCCATTTGCCACTAAGCAATGTAATATTTTTCAATAAAAAAATTACTGAAAGTTCTTCAAGATGTGTTCTTTAAGATGGTATATTGATCGATTAGAAAAGTTTTGTAGTTTTCTTTAAAAAAATTCATGAAAAAAAGGCCTTTTTTTGCGCTACGAGTGGGGGTAACGCCTTAAGGCCTTAGGCCACAGTAACGGGTATAAAATCATGTGCGAATTTAATAGTTTTTTTTTTCGTATGAAAAAGTGATTCATTCATAAAATTGATTACACATCTATTTAGTATGAATATCAAGTTGTTAGAAAAAATGTATATTTTTTTCGATGTACAAAATGGCCGACTCCATTTTTTTTATATCTTTTTTAGGCGCTCCGCGGCGTGACATTTAGCATCTACAATTTTTTACCTACAACAAAAAACAAAAATTCTCGTCAATCTACATTATAATACCTAGAGAAGTACGTACGGAATTGAAGAAATATTGTTTTATTCAAAAGTTGTAGGTATTTGAACTTAAGAAATGAATTTTCAGTGAAAAATTTCGTTATAACTGCTCGTAAACTGCTCATAAAATGAAAAGTTTTCGATTATTCCGAAATTCCGTACGTCCTTCTTTGCGAAATGTAATTAGGAACATAACTTTGAAATTTAAAGTAAAACGAGTGAAAGTTGTTAAAGTTATTTGTAACGCCAATTGGAAAAAAGCTGTTTCGAGAAGTTTCGAGTGGTCGGCCTAAATAGAGGTATAATTCATTTGATAAGCGAATACCTTTTTCATACGAAAAAAATGGTTAAATTCGCACATGATTTTATACCCGTGACTGTGGCCATCCAAATGGCCACCAAATCATCTGATTTTTTACCGAAAATAGGTGAAAAAAAAAATTCGAAAAAAAATCTTAAATTCTCGCTAACTCAACGAAATGCGATTCAACGTTTTACTTTCTTGAGGCTTTCCTTCAATCCGTGTCGTTTTCGCGTTACACGTTATTTTTCAAATCTGCTTTTTTTTTTTAAATGAAAATATCTTTAGAAAAAAAGAATCGTACGAAGCTTAAAAAAAACAATATTGAAGCTTGAGCCCTTTATAATTCCGGTCAACGCAATGCATACGAATATTTGGTCTGTAAACGGGGTCCACCAGAACAGGAACAGAAAAGGCAAAAAGGGTGGCTTTCGAAAAAGGGTACTAGTCGTCAAAAAATAGTACAAAATATGTAAAAAACTGAATAAAGGTGAATTTCTTCCTTTTAAAATGCCGTTTATTAAATTCACTTATGTCAACTATCGGCGAGATGGCATAAAAAATCGTCCGGAACTTTTTTGAATTCTTGTCCGGGTACTTTTCACCGGTAGTGTGTGTGTCTGTGTGCGTGCGTGCGTGTGTGTGTGTGTGTGTGTGTGTGTGTGTGTGTGTGTGTGTGTGTGTGTGTGCGTGTGTGTGTGTGTGTGTGTGTGTGTGTGTGTGTGTGTGTGTGTGTGTGTGTGTGTGTGTGTGTGTGTGTGTGGTATTACCTATTATTACATACATTGCATTTTTTATCACGAATATATTATTAATCTATTGATTATAGATATAATAATGTACATGTATAGTGTATTTATCAATATGATAAATATATCCAATATTTACATATGAATAAAGAACGTGAACGACAAACTATAATTATCGTACCGAACAAGATGCCATATCAGTATCGACTAATTACGTAAAAAGTGTACGGATAACTTAGCAGTACGATAACACCTTCAGCGTGTTATGACACGAGTCACTCTCAGGTAAAAAGATTGATGACGTTGAAACTGCTTTCGTTCGAATGCAACGATCTATTTCTTCATTTTTGATTAATTTATTTTTATCAAAAACTTTTTTTTGTTGCAAGTTATCGTAAATGTCTAATGACAATACGTAAGAGTGTTTCGGTGATGTTCATAGACTGAGTCGGCCAGAATTTTTTTTATCAATCGAACAGAATGAACTTTCGTTGCGTCCCAACGATGCAAACTTGAAAATCATAAAAATAATGCGAGCGAACGAGGTTGATTGGGGAAACGTTAATATCCTCAACCCCAACGGAAAACGAGTCACGAAACGATGCTTAAAGTCGATTGTGTACTTTTCCGTGTTCTTCACTCGCCGCCTTCTTCCCCATCAAGGTTATTCGCGAGTATCTATGGATCAATGATCTCGAAGTCTGCCACACGCATCAGCGTTACCTCCTAATTTTTCGTAAAACTTTCTCGATTATCTGGTATCGGATCCTGCTGTTGATAAATACCGATACTCATGCTCTCACTTTTTATGTGTTTTTTTGCCGAAGATGAAGCGGTTTAAATTTTATCGAAGCTTTTCAAATTCGTTTAAGTTAAATTTTACTTGTTCGGCGAGAATTGTCACGTCTTTTTTTAAATTCGAAGACCGTGTGCGAGTGGAAAAGAAAAATGTAGTTTCGTTGCACGTCTTGAATGGCAATGGCGCTAGATTACGTTCGGTAACACGTTCACTTTGTCCCTCGCGAGCTTCTAGTTTCGAGCCTCTCGACTATATCTCGTGTGTACTAGAACACACACGTCAGTTTTTTCGTCTCACTCTCTCTCTTTCTGTTTCGCTCCTCGGCGTTCTCTATATTGCTCGTTAGAGCCACGCGACCAGAGAAAGAAAGAGCTTTACATAACTGGCTTTGGAGTTTTTAGTCTCGTGTGTATGAATCGCTATTCTCTGTGTTCAATTTCTAAACAGTTTTCAACTGACCAATTTTCTCTTGCATTAATTTCCAAACATTTATCAAGCGATGATTTTTTCACCATTTTGGTAATTATTTTGCGTTTTCTATTCGAAAACATTTATTGCCCATGGCAAAAAGGGAATTTATTTATTATTGTTTTTTTTTATGTTTCAGGTCTGCGTGGGGAAACTGAAAGATGATCCAAACGTAAGTCCGCATGCGTTCGTTGTTGGGCATAACATTTTTTTATCACAAAAATTATCACCGTAGAGAGGGAGAGCGAGAGAGAGCGATGCGATTAATAATTTATTTTTAGAATCCGGACATCCTCGACAGAATTCAAGAGATCGAGCTTCACATCATATCCCTGGGTCGTTGTCAGGTAAGCATTTTGTTTGGCCAAGAAAAAAAGAATCCCTCGTTACTCATTTCTTATTTTTACAATAATAAAGAAAAGAAAAGATACATGGCGTTGCAGTTTGCAACGTTTGAATGCAACGAAAGTTCTTTTTCATTTTGCCTTAATTTTTGTTACGATCACAGATTTTTTTTTATCCATTAAGGTCGTGAATCTCTACTGAATATATAAAAAACCGTTTCGGTAATTTTTGTGACCTAAATCGTCAAAAAACGGTGAGCAATATTAATTAACTTTCGTTGCGTTCCAGAATGATTATTTTTCAATGGCTCGAATATCATTTAACTAAACTTCGTGACGAAAATTCTTCAATCATTTTTACGCAGCTTACTTAGAGATCTAGAATATAACCGCAAAAAATATTCATTAGAACAATAATAATGAGAAGATAAAAAGTGAAAAGAATTTTCCTAAACTCCAAGGCCATGGAAGACGATTATTATATTTACATTGAGGTTCTTTTTTTTCGTATCATAAATATGCATAGACACTGGAGATATCGTGAACGATTGAAATAATTACTCGAACAATAGCAAAAATTGAAGAAAAAAAACAAGGGATAAATACAACGCGCGGTTTTTCGCGAATTAACGAGGGCCCATCTCTCGGCAGGACAGTATAGAATGATGGCCAGAGAGCAAGGTCGGGCACGCGACTCACCGAGCCGACCAGGTAACCCAGAAAACTTTGGTACCGGCTTGTGTTCCAACGCAGACTCGCGTGCTCGCGTATACGCTTATACATGTACTCGTAGGTTATAAATAAAATGACGGATCCTCGATAACGAATCGGAGGATAGACGAGTCCTTCGCGAATACTGGTGCAAAAAAAGTACCGCGCAAGAAATAAATCAGCACGAATAATATCATTCAATCATCATTTTTATATACCATATATGTCTCTCTCCGAACGTGTGAGTGAAGAAAATAGGGCATTACACCCTTTTTTGAAAGGTGCCTCAATTCGCTTCTTTGGTGGTAATAGATTACTACAATTTTTATTTCTATTTTATGAAATCGATAAGTGCCATAAAAATGCATTTAAATTTTACATTTCAAATTTGCGCGCGAAAACGCTAGCCACCATGCTGCTTCGGTTCGTGACCGAATAATAAATATAAAAACCTAAATATAAGAACACTAGTGTCAAAACACCGGGCAAGTTGTGGATTAAGGCCTTAGGCCACCGAAAGCGATTCACTCACAAAATCAATTACACATCTATTTAGTATGAATATCAAGCTGTTAGAAAAAATATATATTTTTCTTTCGATGTACAAAATGGCCGACTACTAGTATTTTCTTTTGTTATCTTTTTTTAGGCGCTCCGCAGCGACATTTAGCATCCACAATATTTGACCTAGAACAAAAACAAAAATTCTCGTCAGTCTACATTAGCACACCTAGAGAAGTACGTACGGAATTTGAAAAATATTGTTTTATTCAAAAGTTGTAGGTATTTGAACTTAAGAAATGAATTTTCAGTGAATAATTTCGTTATAACTGCTCATAAACTGCTCATAAAATGAAAAGTTTTCGATTAATCTGAAATTCCGTACGTACTTCTCTGCAAAATGCAATTACGAATATAACTTTGGAATTTGAAGTAAATCGAGTAAAAATTGTTGAAGTTATTTGTCACGCCAATTGGAAAAATGCTGTTTCGAGAAGTTTCGAGTAGTCGGCCATTTTGTACATCGAATATATATATATATATATATATATATATATATATATATATATATATTCCAATAGCTTGATATTCATACTAAATAGATGCGTAATTAACTTTATAAGTGAATCACTTTTTCATACAAAAAAACTTGTTGAATTCGCACATAAGGCTTTAAAATGCCAATTGATATAAATATGAAGAAGTGAGACTTGGTTAAAACTTGTCAGAAGAGATCCGAAGTCATAGTCCGAAAAAAACTCATTTGTTCTTTTTTTAAGTACAAATAACTATTTGACAATTTGCAATTAACCGTGACAAACGAGAATATATAGTTGTTGACGCTTTCATTTACAGGTTAGAGAGTAATACGTCTACCACTTTCTTTGTTAACTATGTCAATGACGTCACGTCGGAATCCATTATGGCGGCTACCGTTTCGCACGTTCGTTGAACAGATAGAAAAAGTGATAAAAAAAGAAATAAACGAATTATTTTGTGTTTTTATAAATTACAACCAACATTGTTCGATTGCTTATTGCGAAAACTGTTACTTATACATTCTTAGTATTTTTCTTACATAGAGTAAAATACCCTATTGCACACCGTTGCGTGAAGGTTAACGGGTTGAGGATTGTCATCAGAATTGTTTGCAGGGGAAAAACTTATTTTTCGACTTTGGGAGAGTTAAACCAGATAGAGAGAATGAGAGAGAGAGAGAGAGAGAGGGAGAGAGAGAGAGAGAGAGAGAGAGTCGAACGGGTAAAATCGACGAGACGCGCCTTTTGTCGCATCTCGGCAGCAAGACCACGAGGGAATCTTGGTCGCTTCCGCTAGTGCTGCTGCTGCAGTGTGACGCGCACAACCCGAAGAAACATCGATCGCTCGGCACACACGAGAGTATACTCTCCGTTTGCGCTCTTCTCTCTGTCTCTGTCTCTCTCTATCTCACTCTCGCGAAGACGTTCGGCAGGCTCGCGACTCGATCTATTTATTTCTTTCGTGGTAATCGCGGCACGGCCCGCTCCTGGCTTTTTCCCTGTACTCCTGTACATTCGGGACGATGTATAAATAATTTTTCTTTCCGTTCTTCCGTCTCCTGGAGCGCCTTCAGCGGGGGCTTCAATTTCAATCGACCGAGTTTACGAGCAAGATTGATCATTTTGCGCCCCCGAAGATCGTGCCAATTGAGAGTCCTTGGCTCCGATCTGACAATCGGAGGAACGAAAAAAGTCCTGCTGAACTTTTGTTTTGTTCGGTGAGAACTGTTTGAAAATCAATCGTTTCGGCGTTGATGACGGGCGGACGGAACTGATAAGCGAATTCTGCATCGTCGGGAAAACTTCGACTCGTCCGGGAGTGGAAAAACAGAGAGGAAGCGAAAAGTTTTGTATTTCACTCTGGAGTCAGGGAGAGATTCTCGGGGCAAGGTCGCTAGCGGGTTTTTACGATCTCTCTCTCTCTCTCTCTCTCTCTCTCTCTCTCTCTCTCTCTCTTTTTTCGATTTCCGCACATACCTCAACTTAACGTACAAAGTCCACGAGTTGTGACGAAAAGTTGTCAGAGAAGAAAGGGGTTACGGGAAATTTGAAAATTCCAGTACGCAGCGGCGCGCACGGAAGTAACGATTAATAATTGACATGTACTTATGGAGCATGGCCTCATAAACGACGGATGCCAATTTAGCGCGTCCGACTCGATAGCATGCTTTTATACGCCTTCTCTCTCTCCCCTATTCTCCTCTCTCTCTCTCTCCCTCTCCCTCTCTCTCTCCCCCTCCCTCTCGCTCTCTATCTCTCAACTAAACTTTTGGTGTAATTTCAACGAGCTAACTGAGAAAAGAGAGAGAGAGAGAGCGGGAATTCATCATCTCTCTCGTGAATTCTGAGCGTTGAATGCTCTTCGTTCCGCGGACTTGCTGATATCGAATTGCTGCCTCGTATCGAACGATTCTCTCGATTAGCCAGTTCCAGCGAGAAACATATAGCATAACACCACTCTAGCGGCAGAAAATAAGGCCTAACATTGACAATTTATTTTGGGTGTATGAAACAAGGAATAGGATTTCTTTTGAGAGGGTTTATTTAACACATACTAAATGCATTAAAAAAATGCATTATAATTTCCATACAATGCTATGCCATGCTAAATGTATTAAAAAAATGCATTATGATTTCCATACAACATGGCGGCGACAGAGTCCATCTTGAAAAACGTGTTTTTTACAAATAGCTTCACGGGAGGACGGTTTTCTCGTAAAGACCTGGAAGAAAAACCAAAAAATAATTATAATCTATCCATTATTAGCTATGGGACTACGTAGGGATTTTTTTATCAAATTTAAAAAATGGCGCACTTCGAAAGGAATAAATTGATTTTATGCCCAAAAAATAAGCAGTAAATTGTTTATAAAAAAGTTTACATTTAATTAAAAAACGGCTACGTACACTGGGAAAAAAATCATTGATCCAATATCATTGGTGTTATTGAATGAAATTTCGTTGATTCAATTGTAAAATTGTTGGTGTAAATAATCGGATTTATTAGTCCAAACAAAACGCTATTGACTTTAATAACATGATAAAATAAAAAGTTTTTTTTTTTCATGCAAAAATATATTGTTAGCCGAGAACAATATATTATTGAAACTATCTAAAAAATTATCGCGAACAAATCATATAGTGTTGAATGCATTTTCTGGAACGAACAAAAAAAGCGTTTCAATTCATAACATGAATATTATTGATTCGAGTACACAAGAAAAATTGAATCTCGCTCGTTTGATTCAGATAAAATTTCTATTTAGTAAATGTGTTATTTTATTTTTTTCACCATGTCCGATGTCGATTTTTAAGTACATTATTCGTCAAAATATTAATATTTTATTTTGTTTGATAAATATTAAGCAAATGTCTGAATTGGTTAAAAAATTATGCCAAAATAAAATTTGTTTCTTGCGGATTTGGTTGAAAAAATTCAACCAAATCATGGCCGAGCGTCAGCGAAATTATAGGTGTGAGGAAACCCGTAGCTCTCGGAGTAACCGCTAGAGGCCGCACGCGCGCTCGTTTCTCGTAAGCGTAGTGCGAACTGGAAATCTACTTAAACGCCGGAGAAACTCTAAAGACTATCGTTTCTTGGCCTGTGGCTAAGATCAAAGTGTAGTATCTGTCCTTATCAGTTGAATATCTGATACTCTCTCCATGGATATTCCATTGGATATCTGATATTCTCTCCACTATTATCGTGGATTCTAATTCTCACTTTTTATTTAAGATTTAAAACAAATTGAAAAACTTACGTCTCATGGCATATTCGTTTTGATGTAGTAAAGAAATAATTCATTCTATTGATTATATTTTTGTACGAAATAAAAAATGTTGTAGCAACCGCTTAATTATTTCATCCATACATCTACGGATTGTATATAGAATGATTTCAATAGAATATAATGTTATTTGAAGGATAATGTAGATATACAGAGAACAGAACAGATTTTCAAATAAAATAATATGTTATTTTGAATCAATCACATTTTCCAATATTTTATAGTATTGTAACAATCTCATATATCGGTGGCTCTCTGCGATCAGACATTTATTTGAATCAACCAATATATTTTTGTGATTCAATTTTTTTTCTCAGTGTACTCCCATAGAGAATGTAATTGTGAAGCTACTATGAAAATTTCAATTCGATCCATGCAAAGGTGTTCGAGTAATCCGTCCCCCCAGTTTGATAAAAGTGGTTTCGAGAAAAACGCGTTTAAGGGGTCTTCTCACTTTAGACGCTAAAAAAGGCTACTTTCATGAATTTTTTTTGATAGGATTATATTATAGATATTGATATAAAAGTTGTTACACTTAATAAATACACTTTCCAAATACATACAAATTTTTTTTAATTTATTTAAGTCCCTATTCACAGACGAAAATGGTAGTTAAAAAAATTCTGGCAAAAAATAGTAAATATCAAAATAAAAAAAACGCGATATGCGCTATAGCGATAGTTACGAAGAATATGTGGTAAAAATTTCCTAAGGATCGGTTCAGTAGTTTCGAAGATTTTATCAACAAGCCGTTGAAAATCGTTGCTTCGAGAAAAACGCATTTAAAGTTTGTTTGGGTTACATAAATACATTAAAATTTTGTTTAAATGTATTTCGAAAATGTATTTATTAAGTGTAACAACTTTTATATCAATATCTATAATATAAACCTATCGAAAAAATTCATGAAAATAGCCTTTTTTAGCGTTCAAAGTGAGAATACCTCTTAAAGTTGTACGAGGCGCCTGAAATAAGTCCGAGGCGCTGCGCCAAAATCGATAAATGAACCTTAACTTTTCTTTTTCGCTACAGGACCAATTACGTATTGTTTTCATGACCCCAAAGTATTTTCCAAGCAAAACAAAAACGATTTTCCCAAAATCCTAGAGTGGTGTTATCCCTTAAGTGTTTGTACATATATGGGCCAAATTTTAATTGAACTATTATATTTTTTTCACTGATATATTATATTTAATAAATGAATGATAAGTTTTTCAATTTTAATTATAAAGTATTTCAATTATAATTAATATATTTATTTACTTATTTATTTATTGAGGTCTCAATTAACTCCTGAGTTTCAACGTATACCCTTGCGGGTTTTTAAATAGGTACGACACTTCCTCTACGTCTTTTACGTCTATCACTCCCTCCACGCACTTGGCTAATCTAATCTTGCCGGGGGTACGGGAAAACTGTGGAAAACCCGTGCCGGTATAGACGGTCCTATATTCTGATTCTCTGCTGCACAGACTTTAAGGCCTTACCGCAGTAACGGGTATAAAATCATGTGCGAATTTAACAATTTTTTTCGTATGAAAAAGTGATTCACTCATAAAATTAATTACGCATCTATTTAGTATGAATATCAAGCTGTTAGAAAATATACGTATTTCTTTCCGATGTATAAAATGGCCGACTACTCGAAACTTTTCGAAACAGCTTTTTTCCAATTGGCGTGACAAATAACTTAGACAATTTTAACTCGATTTACTTCAAATTTAAAAGTCATGTTCCTAATTGCATTTCGCACAGAATTAAGTACGGAAATTCTGATTAATCGAAAACTTTTTATTTTATGAACAGTTAATGAGCAGTTGTAACGAAATTTTTCACTGAAAATTCATTCCTTAAGTTCAAATACCTACAACTTTTGAATAAAACAATATTTTTTTAAATTCCGTACGTACTTCTCTAGGTATTCTGATGTAGATAGACGAGAATTTTTGTTATTTTTTCACGCCGCGGAGCGCTTAAAAAAAGATAACAAAAGAAAATATTAGTAGTCGGTCATTTTGTACATCGAAAAATATATATATATATTTTTTTTCTCACAGCTTGATATTCAAACTAAATAGATGTGTAATTAATTTTATGAGTGAATCACTTTTTCATACGAAACAAATAGTTAAATTCGCACATGATTTTATACCCGTTACTGTGGCCCCCCCTTAACTCAAGTATCTACACCAAAGTATCAGAAGTATTGCCCTTCTGCTCACTGGTTGATGCGCCAGCTGGTGCGGTGCACGGATAAGCCGTCACCGCTCCAAGCATTCACCTTGCACAATGCTGCCTAACGGAGTACCGCCGAAGCCGAACCCTGTACATCCACCAGTGTCGGTTATCATTAATATAATAATATAATGATTATTATTTGTTAATTAATAGTAATAGTAGTAGTAGTATTTATTATTCCAGGTATACCACTTTAGGGTGTTTACACAGAAAGCCCCCCCCCCCCCCCCCCACCCCTACATATGTTTTCCTTCACAGAATTGTTTTATTTCTAAACCTATACTCTACTGTCGTAACGCTTTCAGTTTCTTCTGGCATTCGTTTCCTCATTTACAGTTTTTCCAATTAGTTACTCGAAGTGCTTTTTTAAACATACACCGTTCTGTTGCAGACCCCTTGGTTAGCACCGTCTGTATCTTCCTGTTGATTTGCTCTTCCTCTTTACCTTCTATTTTTTTTTCTAGTTTCTACTTTTTCTTTTTAACGTTCGTCCTTGGCTTTTTCGTACATACTTATATGCACTAAGTTTTCCATCTCTTTTTTACAAACCCTGCACTTTTTATTGCTATAATATTTCCGCCCCGGATTTTCTTCGTTTCCCACATTTCCACATTTCAATCTCGCCCAAGTTTCTTTTGTTTTGCTCACTATATTTGAATTCTCCCAATACTTCTCTACCTGTAATTTTTTATCAGTAATTCATTTGATTGATGATTAAAGTTAATAACACATTAATACTAAATCAATTCATATATATATATATATATATATATATATATATATATATATATATATATATATATAAACTACCGGCGAAAAGTTTCCGGACAAAAATTCTGAAAAGTTCCGGAACGATTTTTTATGCAGTTTCGCCGATAGTTGACATAAATCAATTTAATAAACGGCGTTTCGAAGGGAGGAATTCACATTCATTCCGTTTGTTTGAAAAAAATTTACGACTAGTACCGTTTTTCGGAAACGACCATTTTTTGCCTTTTTGTTCCTTTTCTGGTGGACCCCCCCGCTTACAGACAACATTTTTAAATGTATTCCTATTAAAAAAATTATTTCATTTTTCAAGTATTTCATTTTAAATTCAAATATGCAAAGATATTTTGATTAAAAAAAAGAGGCAATTTGAAAAATCACGCGTGACGCGAAAACGACGAGGATTCAGGGAAAACCTCAAGATAGTAAAAAATTGAATCGGTTTTCGTTGAGTTCGCGAGAATTTCTTCAGATTTTTATTCGAAATTTTTCTTGCACTTATTTCCGGTAAAAAATCAGATGGTTTAATTACCGTAGCTCGAGGACTTAGGGATTTGTGGTAAAAGGTCAAGAGAGAGAAAAATTCTATTTTTCTGTTTTTAACGCAATATAATTATTTTAGATGTTTTTTCGAAATTTTTTTCCCGTTAAAATTTCATCGTTTTCTAGTCACGTCAATCGTTTGATTTCAATCGATTCTATTACGTTGAAAGTAAAAAATACAATTTTTTCCTCTCTTGAAATTTTACCACAAACCCGTTAGTTCTCGAGTTACGGTGATTAAATCATCTGATATTTTACCGACAAAAAGGTGAAAAAAAAATTTCGAAAGAAAATCTAAAAAAATCCCCGCGAATTCAACGAAACTTAATTCAACGTTTTACTATTTTGAGGTTTCCCTTGAATCCTTGTCGTTTTCGTGTGACACGTCATTTTTCAAATTGTTTTTTTAAAACGGAAAAAATCAAATTATTTTTAGAAAAAATTGAAGCTTGAGCTTCCTCCTTCATGATTGCGGTCAAAGAAATGCATAAAAAAATGTCTGTGAACGGTGTCCGCCAAAAAGGAACAAAAAATCCGGAAAAATAGTCGTTTTCGAAAAACAGTACTATCCGTAAAAAGATAGTAAAAAAAAACGGAATGAAGGTAAATTTATCCCCTTCGAAATGCCGTTTATTAAATTCATTTATGTCAACTATCGGCCAAATGGCATAAAAAATCGTTCTGGAACTTTTTAGAATTTTTGTCCGGCAACTTTTCGCCGGTAGTGTACACACACATATATATATATATGGATCCTTATTACAGTAGTTCAATTGGCATAATTACCAACGAACACGTTGCAATCTCTGTCATGCGGCAATCTTCATGTATTATAGTCTTGAAGTTTGCATCGGTGAAATGCAACGAAAATTCTTACCAATTTTTTTATTTGCCTATTTTTGTTAATTTCCAAAAAAATTTTGTGCAGACTAAAATTCTACATCTCTAAATAAGCGACTTGAAAAATGATTGAGGGATTTTCATAACGAAGATTTGCCAAAGGAAATTGAAGCAATTAAAAAACAATTATTTTTTATTACAATTCAACATTGCAAACTTCAATCTCATCGTATATTCATAAAAAAAATCCCTTGAATAGGTTTTCTTTTTCCATTGGAATCTTTTCAATTCCTTTTCCCACGTAAAAGTTTCGACGTAACATCGTGTATGTTTGTGAGAGCCGGGATGTCGATCGATCGCACTCGAATGTTCAATTAGTTCGTGCAATTTCGAGTACGCGCGACCGCAACGAGCTTCAAACTCGGTGCTCGCATATAAATTTTGTATCGCGGATTCTGCGCGTTTTATAGAGGAGATCTCCAATCCCGTGGGACATTTCGAAGCCCGCGCGCGCCCTCACCATTCCGCCCAATAGCTCTAACGTTAGCATCGCGCCAAAGCCGGAGAGCTCGTTCTTATTGATCTTTGGGCTCGCTCCTCCGTTCTCTCTTTCTCCCGCGTGAGGTTCACGGTGTCGAAACCGCAGCCCCCACTTAAACTCTTGGACACGGAAACGGCGAGAGAGTCGCACCGAATACAAAAGATCCATCCTTACCTATGTGCTGCCTACAAGTATTTGGGGAGGGACACGAGACTCGTAAAGTTCTGCCGCGCGCGACGCTTCGACTTCTTTTTCCAATATGGACGACTCCGTTAACGGTGTCAAGGTGGCCCGGGATCGTGAAAATCCTCCATCGATCTCCGTCGATCGTTTTCACCTGGCGTACACTTTTCAAAATTCACAAGTCAATCAAATTATTCAAGCGCCCCTAGGTCTCTTCCGATCGTTTGGACATTGTTTATCGATTGGTCCAGGCGATTTTCGTTAAATTATTAGACACTCCTGGGCATTGGAGGAGGGGGGAGGTAAGTGAGAAAAGTCAAGCGTCGGGGCTAATCGAAAAATCCTTTCCAAGACCACGATAATACTAACGAGATTGCAATTTACTTCTGACTCGATCGGAAAGTTGTTCCGTGCTGAACTCCTACGGAAGTTACGTAGGTCTCGCGCGCGGCGAGCCGACCTTTCCGAATTGACGTATGAAGTTTTTATCGATTTTGATCCGAGTTTTTCTTTGTCAGCTTTGGATCAGGGCTGTTGCGCGAGGCAAATATCTTTGGCCTCTTTACCTTCTTGCTCGGAGCGTTCATGTCTTGAAAATAAAAACAAAATTCGCTATAAACAATTCAAATAATAACTCGAAAATAATTTTTTTGTTCCATATATGAATGAATTTGAAAATCAAAATATTAAGAATTTGAAGCAACTTTCTACGTGAACTTTATTGAATAAGATAAAAGAATTGCGAAATATTTTTTTTTACATAAATTTAAAAAGTAAAATGTGGACGTTACCTTCGTAACGACCACGATTAGACTTTCATTTAAAAAATGAGACAAGGTGTCTACATTTCATAGGCTGAAAAACGTATTGCAGTCGGAAAACAAAGACGCTTTGCGTAAAGAATCTACTCTTATCGCCAGGGATGTAAGAACAAGAGTGTAATCGCTCGGTATCACGTCAAATAATCACGAGTACGTGCAGACGTCGCGCTTGCACTCCATCGCGAACGTCTAAACTCACAAGTTTTAATGAGCCTCCGGTAATGGCTCCTGTCGTTCCTATCTGTTTTTTTTCGTGAGTTTTTTGTCTACGAAAAGACGCGAACGATCAACCTAATAGGAAGGTCTGCACATTGGCATTTTTAATTGATTATCTCTTATCTTGTTGATAAAATAATTATTATAATTTCTCACGGCTTTCTATTTATGAAATAATAACACATCAACAAAATGGTTACTCATAATTATTTTTGTTCAATATTATTTCATTTAGGTTTCCTATATTTTCTACGTATTTATTGTTAATATATCGAGACTTTCCTGTAAACGGGCGCAATTATTCATCAAGTATCAAAGTTTCAACCGTCGTTAACTTCCGAAAGTTGTGTGCTTATAAATTACAATCTGAGCCTGCAAATATTTCCATCTCTCTCCTTCTGTCTCGATGCTCATAAGAAGTATCAAAATAACAATCCGCTGTCAGTATTTGGATACTACAACGAGGGTCACGATTACGAAAGTGTCTTCCATTCTATTTGTCAGTGTTACCGCTCCTTACGTTCACGCATACATTGTCGTGGAAACTCCAAGTGCAATCATCGTAGTCGGGCTTTCAACAAAGTTTTCGGTTCCATGGGTTTTCGGGCGTTCCTGCTAGGTAGCACACGCGTGAGCGAGAAAGCTCCTACCTGCTCAAAAGTTACTTGGAATATTGTTCGCGAATAAATAAAAATAAAATTTACGGTATTTAGTTGCGTCGATAAATTTTCGCGGGTGAGCATCACATTTTCTACGCTGATTTTTTTTGTTTTTTTTTCCGAATATTTCGTACTATTTTCGGGCGGCGATTCCGGACTCTGTAAACCGCGAGATGAGAAGGAGAGAGAGAGGGAGAGAGAGAGAGAGAGAGAGAGAGAGAGAGAGAGAGAGAGAGAGAGAGACTGAAATACGCAGCCAGACAAAAGTATATACGCAACCCTCCCGTGGTTGCAGGGGTGGCGAATTCAATCAATAAAATAACTTGCATCAAGCGAACTTTTCTCTCAAAAACAGACACGCAGCCAAGATTGTACGAAACAAATTTCTCGCTAGGTTTTCTCGCGAAAAAAAACGACCCCGAGCCTACAGGCGAGATTGCTGCGGTGATGTGTGAATTAATTACGAAGTTCCTAGATGACGTGATTCGCATCATAGAAGCAAGCTCTCGTAAATTCGCCAGCCCGAAACTGGGGTTTATCGCGGGGCCGATGATCGATCGTACTCGACCATTACCTTTGGACGGCAGGGGGGATTTCTCGCATCCAGTAAACCTACTGTGAGAGAAGGTTCGAGAGTTCGTGGAAACCTGTGGATTTTGGTAACGACACCGGGGGGATGTAACGTGTATGTTGGTCCGATGACCCACGATACCCTCGACCTTAACAGAATCTAAAGATTTCATCTTTAGCGATATTCATCCACTATATGTCCGTGTTAATTATTCGTGCGAGATTGAAGAGTTTTGCTTTGGGCTTTGGGATATACATACGTACTATATGTGCAAATATATATATATATATATATCGTTTTTAGATATTTATTATAAGCGGCTTATTTATAATATCGAGAAAACATGATTATTATATAAGTAATATGATTAAAATCGATGTGTGGATTGGCGGTTGTGGTTCGGCTCCGGCGGTACCACAAGCAGAGCCGGATTTATACTTTTCTTAAGTATAGGTCACTTGACTTCGTGCCGCCCCTCCTATCTTAATCACTTGTATTTAACGAGGCCTTTTTAGGTGCCTCTAAAATCTGCCGCCCCCTAAAGTCTTCCGCCTCTAAGCAGCTGCCGATACGGCCTAAACAATTCAGGCTAAATTATTTAGGACTGACATCGAGTTAAGCAGTGCTGCGCATGGCCAATATACGGAGTGGTGACCGCTTAGGCGTACACCGTCTGGCGCATCAACCAGTGATCGAAAAGCCAATACTCCTAAGACTTTGGGTGTAGATCAGCCGTTCCCAATCCTTTTTAACAGCGGTCCTTAGAACCCCACCCGCGGTCTTGTTCGTCAGTTTTCTATCTTTATTTATGTTGTCCGCGGACCCCTTGCGACATGCTCGCGGACTCCAGGGTGGAAAACCCTCGTGTGGATACTTGAGTAAAAGTTGGTGCACTAAAGAATCAGAAGAATATGGCGCCTTTTACACCGATACGGGTTTTCCACTGTCTCTTCGTATCCTCGGCAAATGTGGTATCGCGCAGCTTAAGACGGCTGTGGACGCAACGAAAGTTAGGTTAGATTAGCGAAGTGCGGGTAGAAAGTGACAGGAAGGTAATCCGTAAAAATCCGCAAAGGTAAATAATATTAATATAATTTTAGATAATTACAAATTATATTAATATTAATATGTTAATATATACAAATTTTATTTTCAATTAAATTAAAAAATGTACAGATCATCTTTGAATATACATCTTTGTACACATTCTTAGTGTAAACAAATTGCTCAAAGAATCACTAATTAATATCATACTAATTATATCAATCAATTGTTTATTTAGCAATATTTGTTTATAATATGGAGAAAATTAAATTTGTTTATATTAATATTAGTATATTGACATGAACCAATAATAAAAGAAGCTTTTTTTTCTTCAACTAAAATATGAGGAAACGAATGAAATATTTTCGAATCAAGTAAATAAAAAGAGAAATTATAAATGAAGAAATATTTTTAAAGAAACATATAATATGGAGAAAGTAAAATAAGTATATATTAATATAATAGCGATATTTTTTTATTTTTATTTATTTATTGAGGTCTAATTCCTAAATTTATTGAGGTCTAATTCCGGAGTTCTAATGTATACCCTTGCGGGTTTTTATGTATAACCCTTTCCAATTGAACTCCCTCCCGACGCGCACCTCGCCAATGTAACCTAACTTCCGTTGCGTCCACAGCCGTCTTAAGGGGTTACCCCCACTTGCGTTTTTGAAAAAAAAAAAAAACGATTTTTTTATTGCTTTTTTTTGAAGTATAAGTATCTGAGAATATGTCCTGAAAATTTCAAGTCGATCCGAACAAAATTGACTGAGATATGAGCGTTGAAAGAGAAGAATCCGCGTTGAAAGAGCGTTGAAAGAGAAACTTTAAACGCGTTTTTCGCAAAATGGCATTTCTGAAGTCGGTGGCCAAGATTACTCGAACACTAATGAACCGATCTTCTTGAAATTTTGCAGGCTTATTTAATACATAAAAATGTAGTCTTTAATCGTTCGATTTTTTTTTCGAAAATAAATGGCCGTTGTATCGCCAAAAAACGGCCGTTTTTTTCGTTAAAATCGAACCATTAACTTTGACTGTCCGCCATTTTGGGAAGAATGAATATTTTTTAAAATCCTTTGATTAAAGACTAGTTTATACTTATATTCGACTAAATCCATCCGCATTTTTTTCTTCAGATGATCCACTTCGCCGCAATGTTGGTCACCGCAAACCGTGTATATAAAAACATTATTTCATTGACGGCCATGCGCCACTAAACAATGTAATATTTTTCAGTAAAAAAATTACTGAAAGTTCTACAAGATGTGTTCTTTAAGATGGTATATTGATCGATTAAAAAAGTTTTGTAGTTCTCTTTAAAAAAATTCATGAAAAAGGCCTTTTTTTGCGCTACAAGTGGGGGTAACGCCTTAAGGGATCATCACAGTGTACAAGTTTCAAAAAGTCAATTTGTTTTTCGCACTATCCGGTAGTATAAACGGTTATAAACATGCTGTTCAATTTTTGGGGCGAAATTCGAATTATTCCGGTTGGTCCCGCCTTTCTCAGAAAAACGGATTCGACCAGCCAGATCTGGCGCGGACGGACGCGTTTTTCTCAAAACGTCGCTTTTCAAAACCGTGTACACTCTCAATGGAAGAGTTTTCACGCTATCCGTCTCAAATTATGACACAACATTCTTCATGCTATTCTTTATCTTGCTATAGAAGCTTGTTTTTTTTAATCTTCATATTTTTTCAACGAAAAACTGCCGAGACAACAGGCTAAATTCAATTTCAAACTGCCGCCATTTTATCAATTTGGATTTTGAAAAAACCTCCATAGCAAGATAGCGGCTTTTGTACGGAATAATAATAACCTTTTTACAAATTTTGTTTTGGATAACATTTACGGTCACATCCGTGTACACCCGTCGGGGCTCATTTTTTGCGAAGACAAGCGTCAAAAAATGTAAAAAAATCTAAATAAATGTTTAAAAATGTATTTTCTGTTCTTCATGAGTACTTTGATTTGATGTACAAAAATCACACGGATTAGCGTTTTTTAACGATCGAAAAATAAGTCGCGAAAATCAGCTATTTTTCGACCCATTACACTTTGACCATCCCTTAAGGGGCTATACCAGTGTGAACGCTGAAAGTTTGGGTGATTCTCGGGATTTTTTTCGAAGAAAAGCACAATTAAATGTTTTGGAAAATTAAGAATATATTTGGCTATATTTGACCTATATTATATAATTTTTTCATAGAAAAATATTGAGATCCAAGCGACTTATGCGCTGCCTTCGGAGGCACCAAAACAAAAAGTTCCTCCACTGCTGACATGATTTCGGCCGATTGAGTAGCCGAAACCGAAAAAGGAAAAAATGTCGTTAAACTGGAAGGTATTTCCTGTACAATGACGTAGGATTTTCGAAAAATATCAAAATGCAACGAAATGGCCTAGTTATGAAAAAAAGTCTGTTTTTTGCATATAAAATGGTCGTTTTTTTCAATGCCAAATCGTCAATTTCCATCCAATCAAAAATATACTACGTCATTGTAGAGTAGATATATTCAAGAGTATTCAGTTCAAATTTCAAGTCAATCGGATTACAATCTCAGCAAATTTGAAAAATCTCATTCCGAGAAAAACGCGTTTAAAGATTTAACTATTGATTTTTGCAAGATAAAATGATAGAGATACGGTCTTGAAATTTTCACACGCTATTTTTGAAAGTATAAACTGTCGAAAATGGCAACAAAAAAAAATCGATTTTTTGAAAGTGTGACACTGGTATAGCCCCTTAAGGTATTACGAGCGCGCGCTTTTGATTTATATAGATTTCGTTTCAAATTTTAAGGCAATCCTATCGCTTCACACTAGTCATACCACTGATCATACTTGACACTTGTACAATTTATATTTTTAACATATGCAAACAAAAAAATCTGTAATAACAAAAATTTTCCATGCGTAAACTGTTTAATGAATGTTCACTTTTAATTGGAAAAACGAAAAAATAGTTATTCCAACGATTCGCGCAGTATTTCTAGGTTCGATATTTGGTTCTATCTCCGTCTCTTTTTACTCAACCAGACGAGTTTAACCTCCATGCTTTTCAACTTCGGTCTGTCAAAACAATGTCTGGTGCCGGAAATATAAAGTATTGTATTCGGGCTACGACTGGTAAAAAGCGTGGAAAATTTGTGTCGGCGAAATATGTCGGTTAAAAATGAAATATGTGTGGAAACTCGAGTGAGTGAGATGAGGTTAGGACTACAGTTAGCTGTTGCCTTGCTATCACATCTCTTTATCGTAGCAAGTGGTAATAAATCCAATACCGGAAGGTCAAATTAAACTTGATATTACATAAAAATTAGGTCAATAAGCTTAATTTCTTCTGACATTGAACCTGATTATTTTTAAGAATCTGACGGATTCCCACTATTATACACACCTTTGTAGCGACCGGAAATTGGGTCTTTGTATGTCGTCTCGGAATTTCTTCACAAAAACACGCAATTTTAATATTTTTTTTCTCTGTAACTAGGTCGATAACCAACCCTGAAATTTTGCAGAGACGATTTCAAATATATTTAGTGAAGCTAAAAAAAAATTATAAAAATCCTATGGATTGGCCTGACGACAGGGCTACCTTAACCAGACATTGTTCATACTATTATGCATGTTTGAGTAAAATTCCAGAACAGTCTACTATTTAAATTGGGAGATAATGCGTTTTTAAATTGCAACTTTTAACACTGCAGGGTCTGCCTTGAAATTTAGACAGGCAATTTTCCGCAAAAAATATTTGTCCCATATAATAAGAAGAAATATGGCAACACCGCATCGTTCGACGTATCCAATGACGTGAGTTTGCGCGGCACATTTAAAATAATACTGCAACACACACTTTTATTTGAAAGTAATTTTTATCCGAACAAAGTTTTTAGTTCTTTATGAATGAACCAACACTTTTATTTGTCAACGAAGATAATATAAACAATTTAAAATATTAATATTTATAATGCAAATATTTTTTTATGATAAAAGTTTTTAACTTTAGGAACTCGAAAATTATTTTTTTTCTCGAAATATTGAACAATAAGGTTTTGCGGTGTTGCCATATGTCTTCTTATTATAGGGGACAAATCTTTTTTACGACGAATTATTCTGTCTTTAGCCAACGAACGTTTTCAGCAAAACTGAACAGTAAAGGCAATCAAAACTTTTTTCACCCTTTCCCTTACTAGTTTGCTATCTAAACATAATTTTTATTGAAAATTTATACCCTTTATCTTTACCTATTTATACATCTTATCTCATAATTCAAATAGTCGATTGTTCTGAAATTTCACTCAAACATGCATAATGATATGAACAATGTCTGGTTAAAATTTGAAAAAAATCTACAGAAATCAAGAGCGCGCGCTCGTTTTACCTTAGGCATACCGCATTTGCGGAGGGTACGGGGCAACTCTGGAAAACCCGTACCGATATACACAACCCCTTATTCTTCTGATTCTGAGGCGCATAGACATTTTTTTTCAGGCAGCTACACCCACGGCCTCAGAAGTATTGGCCTTTCGTTCACTGGTTAATGCGCCAGCCGGTGCACGGCTGAGCGGTTACCGCTCCAAGTATCGGCCACGCACAATACTGATTAACTCGACGTACTGTCAAGGCCGAACCCCAGCCGCCCATCCACCAGTATCGACCCATCTTTGTATACATTATTTTCAATGTAGACAAATTGCTCAATAAATCAATCATCAATATCATATTAATGAAATTAGTTACATTTATTTACAAAATGGATGAAATAAACGAGTATATATTAATATTATTATATTAATATACACTAATCTTTTTTTTTCTCCACATTATAAATAAATAAATTGCTGAATAAATCACCAATCGATATCATTATTGTGATTTTAATGCACGATTTATTCAGCAACATTAACAATAACGTGTACAAAGATGTACAATTAAATTAAATTCATCTGTACATATGTTTTAATGTATATAGGTAAATGCAACGAATTAGTTTAATAAGTACATAAAGAACCGAGTCGACCAAAGGCAAACACGATTAAATGTTCGTTCTGTGATTTCATTTTGTTGTCCGTCGAACGCGCAGAAGCAAGTGATGCAACGCCTGCGCAAGGAAGTCGACGACTTCAAGACGGTTAACGCTAAGGATGTAAAAGTTTCCGTGGCTTCGCTGCTCGGACTCAACAACAACAACAATCACATCACGGCTTACAACGAGACGAGAAATGACGGAGTTTCGGAAGTCCGGCTTGTCAGCAATGGCCACGACAACGTTCGCCTCTTAAGCGCTAAAGAACATTACGAGGATGTCGTCCGAAACGGTGACGTCACGACTCGTCGGAACAATACCCTCAAGAAGTAAGTTGTTGTCTTTTAAGTTTTGTTTTCAATCACATGGATTTATAAAT
This sequence comes from Ophion ellenae, assembly GCA_963210295.1. Classification (NCBI taxonomy): domain Eukaryota; kingdom Metazoa; phylum Arthropoda; class Insecta; order Hymenoptera; family Ichneumonidae; genus Ophion; species Ophion ellenae. Next base: position 14,834,112 of record OY723395.1, read on the forward strand.
CGACGAAATACGAATGGGTGATTGGAATTATGGAGGTAGGGATGAAATGAGATTTTTTGGGTTTGATTTTGCCATAGAGAGCGCTCGATCTCGGTGGAAACACTGTCCGCCGACGACGAGGAAGTAATCGAGGTCAGGGTCGAGAATAACAGTCGCGAGAAGGAACGTCAAATGTCGGAGGAACCTCTGGAGGAGCGCAGAATAAAGTGCACCGAACAGCTGAGCTTCCTCGAGGTACTCGGACTGATCACGACCCTCAGATCCACGGAACTGCAGAACCGACGAGCCGAGAGAAAACGTCGAAGTACGGCGAATCCTCAATTCGTCTACTCGAGCTTCGACATGCCCACGGTATTTAAAAAACCCGACCAGTTGATTCTCATTTATTCAAATAGGGGAGAGTCGTCCTGAGTCGGCCCACTGAGCCTTTTGTCCGAAAAGGGAAGGTAAATCGGATTTTATAGCGCTGCTAACCGTTTACTAAGTGCGCAACTAAGTTTCCGGGTTTTTTTTTACCAATAAAAAATCGACAATTTCAAGACAAACACGAAAAATGGTTCATTCGAAGTATTGTCCCTCGCTATTTACACATCTTTGCCATCTCTTTGGCAATACATAAATACCACGACGATAAAAAGACACGTCTTTGGACTGAAACTTTGGTAGCAGATCCCATTTCAGTGTTTTTATGGTGTCCTGGACGATGGAACTGCGATGGCACGGATCGTTGTGCTGCAATATCACACGTTCGTGTCTCGTGTCCCATTCTGGCCGTTTTTCGAGCAATGCGTGGTTCAAATTGATCAGTTGTTGTCGATAGCGATGCCCATTGACAGTTTCGCCCGGTTTCAGCAGCTCATAGTACACGATTCCTTTCTGGTCCCACCAAACGCAGAGCATTGTCTTTTTTCCAAAGCGATTTGGCCGTGCCGTCGATGTTGACGCTTCGCCAAGTGAAAGCCACGATTTTCTGCGTTTGGGATTCTCGAAATATATCCATTTTCCATCGCCAGTAACAATTCGATGCGGGAAACTCTTTCTGTTCTGCCGCTGAAGCAACATTTCGAAAGTGGCTCTTCGATTTTCCATTTGTCGCTCAGTCAACTCATGCGGCACCCACTTTCCTTCCTTATGATTTTTTCCCATGGCGTGCAAACGTTTCGAAATACATTGCCGAGTTACATTTAAGGCCTCGGCAAGTTGATCTTCCGTTTGAGTGTCATCTTCATCCAATAACGCTTGCAGATCGGCGTCCGCAAATGTTTGCGGTCTTCCCGAGCGCTCCTTGTCCCCAGTCTCAAAATCGCCACTTCTGAACCGCTTGAACCAATCTTCACACGTTGTTTTTGATGGTATATGTTCGCCGTAGGCCTCCTCAAGTAACCGACGTGCTTCAGCTGCTGTTTTTTTAGGTTGAAGCAGAAAAGCAATGTTTTCCGCAAATGCTGTTTATTTGGCACAAACTTTGACATTTTCGAGGTTAGAAAAAAGGTCGTTGTGTTGCGATATTTGTTTATATTACGACTGGGTATTCTTAACAGATGTCCAAGCTACAAAGACACCCAATTTCAGACCTGTATGCCGAGTACATGTGTCGCTAGCGCCATCCATGTGTGAAGCCCGGGAACTTAGTTGCGCACTTAGCAGTTGCGTACAGCGAATTGCCTACAATTCTATGTCACTTAAGAAAGGTCTAGTGTGCAGTCGCAATGCAGTGCAGAGTAAAAAAGTACATCTTGACCATTTCTCAAAATAGTGTTCCTGAGTCGGCACCCCATTTTTTTCGCTCGAATGCAGGAAAACCCGCAGATTTCCTGAGTTGCAACAGGAAATCGACGAATTAGAACCATTTGGAAGAATAAAACATGCATTTTTTGTCCAATTTGATATGGAAACATTTTTTCGAGTACAATGTTGAAAATGAAAAAAACATGAAATTTGAATTGAATGAAAAAAATACTTGAAAACGGGATGTTCACTCGCTATCGTCGTCAGATTTGCAGTACGTGGGGCGTACCGAACTTTGTAGCGAACGCGAACGCAACTGCAATCCACTTGTGGAGGACTGCGGAGACTGGCGGGTATCACGCTTTTGTGTATGCGTTTGAAATTGCGTCCCATGACTATGGACCAAAAACACGGAAAATGCAATAAAATAACAGAAACAATACCAAAAAGTAACAAGATGAAAAAAATTGGTGCCGACTCGGGACCACCTGTTTGGTGCCCACTCAAGACCACTCTCCTCTAATATTGATTATTTTGAAATATCGAAAAAAGATAAAATAAATATTTGAATTCTTTGCAAGATTTAATTTTTTTTAACGTCGATTCCATTTTACAGGGTTTTCCCCTTTATTACATTCCCTACGACATTCCACTTTATCATTTAAAGAAATTATATTTATTTACACAATCATAAAATGTCTTATACATGACAAAATTGAGAAATAATTAAAAACTAATTATTTCGGCTGTGCGAGTGAAAAAAATCAATTTCAATGACAAATCTTATTTTTTCAACTGCTTTGAACTTTAATTTTTTCCAGCCATCACAGCTTTTTGGTCTCAATTTTGGCCGACTGCTCTTTTCTTTTTAAAAATAAAAATAAAGATTACAAACTGTTTTAACAATACCGAAACGTAAAAAAAATTGCAGAAAAGAAAACGCCACAACTATTTGCAGTCAGCGGGCAACAACGTGCCTCAAACCCGTCAAACGACGGCGCGTTTGAACGGACCGTCGCCGCCGCCGATTTGCACCAAACCGCCAAATGTGATCGTACCGCCAAAATCAACGTCGCCGCCGTCCCGCGGCCTGTCGAAGTCTTTGATACCGACGCAAAAAGCGACAACCACGAGGCCGAACATACTACGAAACATGGCGGAGAGTCGCGTTTTTCCCAACAAAATGACGAGATTGGAGAGCGAGAATGGACAACTGCCATTGACGACCTGCACGACGCCGACAGCCACGAAAACGAGCCAGTCAATGAGTAGCAAGGTCGTGCACTTTCCGGGCTTACCCTCGGGCCTCACCATCGAGAGAATTGAGAACGATTCGGCTGTGTGCATAAACTGCAGGAACCCAGGTGAGTGCCTCTTGGTTTTTGGCTCGACAGCTCTCCGTCGGTAAGGCAGTTGTCTCTAAATGAAACTCTTTAACCTTGTATATGAATACATACATATTAGGTAGTTGAGTATGAAGTGTCTGATTTCTGCGCTGCATTAGTTCGAGGACGGAACTCATATTCGAAAATAACGCAAATTTTTTACTTATCCATGATTACAAAATTCAATGTGCAACGGTAATTCCACAGATATTGACACACCTAAATGTGCGCTTGAAAGACCGATGACGTACCATCACGAAAAAAAATCCAACAACTGTTTAAGGGGTTAGGACACTCTAGGGCCGAAAAAATAGGCTTTTGGAGGACTTTTTATTTTCAGAAAAACTACAAAATAAATCGAGATTACAAAAAAGGGTGTTAATCATACATCAGAGACTGAATACAATAATTTTTTTTGACGCGATTAATTTCAAAATGGCGGCAGTGCAGCGTTTATCTCAAAACTGCATTTTTTAAGTTGGCCGGAAACATAACTCAGACAATTTTCAACCGATTCACTTGAAATGTTGAATATATCTTGAAAAATACATTGTCTATGGAAGTACGTAGGATTTTTTTTCATATTGCACAGTTCTTTTGTTATTAGCAATTATCTGACGAAATTTTTCACTTTCCAAAAATTAGCCTAAAAAATAATGTGGAAAAAAATTATCCAACGCGACATCTGCTCGATATTTTGCAGGGACGTTGACCAACTGTGACAATTGCGAGGCGAATTATCACGTCTCTTGTCACTCTATATCGCCGCCACCGCCGAGACTTTGTCCAAAATGTGCTCTCAAAACGATGGACGCGACTGGCCTGTTAAAGAAGAACGACGAGCTTGGTAATACCACTGCGGAATGCAAAAGAAAAATCTCCATTTTCGCCTCAGAGAGCACATTAACGATAAACTGATTTTCAAAAAGAATTCAAATGAGCAAACCGAACGCTTTTTTGCGTTTGAATTTCCATGCGATTGACAAAAAAGTTCTTGTACTTTGGCAAACGAGCAGCTGTTTGTTTGGCTCCCCTTTGAATTTCCCCTTCTCATTCTCTTCCCTCCGGCGGAAAGAGTAAAGGGTAAATCTATGGGGGTTTTGAAAAAGACAAAAATAAACAAGGCCGTATCCCGTGGGATTGTAATGCAGAGAATTACCAAATTTTAGATATTGACTGCAAGGAGATAACGTGCCAGGGTCGTCGGAGACTTCAAAGATCGAGTTACCAGTTCTAGAAACAAACCCAAAAAAACAAAAAGCGACGATACGCAAAAGTGGTCCACGTAAAGCGCTACGAGTACGTCGAAAGCGAGCCCAGACCGCGAATACGAGACTTTTTGTCAATTTGAGAAGAACTTTTTGGTCGATCACGTGTGTAGGCTGCAAACAAAAAACAACAACAACAGAATACACATTTAAAAAGAAATCACAAATCCACGTACTCTCAATCCACGTATTGAACGTGAAATGTCTTGCAGAGGAAAAAGAGAGAGAAGTATATGAGCACCGTGAGCGAAACTCGGATCTGAGATTGCAGGTTTACGAGTTGGAAAAGCGATCTCAACTGCTCGGCCAGTCGATTCAGGTTCGTCCTGTGGGCCTGCGTAGAAAACAAAAAACCAGATACGATATTTTGAACGTTTTTACACGTCGAATCTTTTGGAATGCTCCTTTTCTTTCTAATGGTTTTCTAGTCTATTTTTGTTGTTTATTCAAAACATTTGTTTATTTATTTATCAGTCTCAGTGTTTCTCGTCGTACTCTAATCGATACGGAGACATTCCGACGCTTTTATTGTCATAAAAAACCTGCAACCTCTTTAGTTTTTCGTTCTTTTATCCGCAAGTATTTACCTATTTTTATCGAGTAAATACCGACGTCGCAATGTTGAGACACAGTCCTCACATCTCGTAGTTCGCCACATTGACGAAATTCAATACGGCGATATACACCGTATCGAATATAGTTTCAAATTTTTATTTCGCGAGTACGTTAATTTTTTTTTCTGCACAAAAAGCATGTCTCCCGTTTAAAAATGCCTCGTGTATGGTGCGATGTTATATTTATTCTTATCGAAATTGTGTCTCGTGTCGACGGAATTAACGTGAATTTGTTTGCTCTTCGTTAAGATATATTTTCGCAGAGTTCGAATAACAATTAGAATTGACGTCACATTGATGCATATCGGTTTATATCAATTCATATATAAATCATATATTTGCGAAGAAAAAAATATATACGTATTCTCATATAAAAATAATATATGAGTAAAAAAACTGGAAAATCAACATTTTGAAAAATCATTATACAAAACGGCTGCGGTACGAGACACAATACGCAAAATTTTGTCTTCAGACGAGCGCACAAGCGAAATTTACGTTTTTTTTTCTAACGCACATATATTTTGAGTGCCGCAAAAACAAAAAATCTAAAGAACGAAGGAAAAAAGGCCAGAGATCGTTATTAACGCGTCCTATGGATTCTCTGTTGTCAGCTGCAGCATCGTACGCGCCAGGAGTTGCTGGGAAAGCAGGAGAAGAGCCAGAGGTCGATAAAGCGTCTCGTGGATTTTATAAAATTGGTACAAATGCGCGGCAACAGATCGTCGGTGCCAGTTGTTGCATCAACAAGTTATCAGGCTCGACCTTCCTCATCCCGATCGCGCCGAACGCCATCCCCGGAGCGGCAATTACATTGCCAAAGTCCAGTGGCCTCGTCGTCGACGAGTCTGCGTCGTTCGTCGAGTCCGACGGCAAGGACAGCGTGCGCGGAAGTACGGCCAACGCGGGAAAATTATCGTACACAACAACGATCGTCGTTAACAATCACTTGTCAAGATCGAGCGTTACCTATGTGCCGCAGTCGGCCGATTCCCTCGGCGGAGGGCTCTCCTATACCTACAAATTGCCGATCTACGAGCCCCAAAAGTCCCAAAAGTACAACGATAGACTCGCCGAGGCAGCAGGAGAGAGCGACGAGGCTCGTACGATCGTCGAAGAGCCGTCGCGACGTCATCAGGGCGAGGGAAAGATCCTCGGAAGGGCCGCGATCCGGGGAGTCCTTGAAGATTCGCGAAAAAAGATCGTCGACGCGACGACGCTCAAGGAGCAGAAACAGCAGCAGCGCGAACTCGGCAAGCTCACCGGACGTCTCGCCGAGTCGATCACGCGCGGCTGGAAGAGATCGTCCAATCGAGCAGTCCCGGGACTCACGAGAATCGTACAACCCAACGACAATGGACGAGGCCAACGATCAGTCGCGCCTGACCACGCTAACCTCGACAACTTGGATGAATTACGGGATCGTGCGTGCGTCGACGGAAATGCGCGGGGCGAGCGTCAGGACGGATCGAGAAATTCCAACGGAACGACAACACCACCATCATCAGCCAACGAGGATCGCAACGTTGCCGTCTTCGACGACCACCCAGCCAATCACGACGATAAAGACCAGTTCGTCGAGGGTGAACGCGAGGCCGCCGCGAATAAAACGGAGCGGCGCTTCTCCCGCGACGACAACGAGTACAGGTCCGTCGCTGATAAATTCCACTCATTGTTCGCAAGCTATAACAAGCCCGATAACCTCACCGATCGTACTGACCAATCGAAGCTGCGCAAAGGAACGTCGTCATCGCGAGAGATCTTCGACGACGAGGGAAGAAACAGCCACGGAGACGAAGACGGAGACGTCGATGATGATGACGACGACGACGATGACGGCGACGGCGACGACGACGACGACGACGACGACGACAACAACAACAACGACGATGATGACGACGGCGACGAATTCCAGCGAACAACAATCGGGCCAGAACGTTTCCAGGTCATTTCATCAACCGAACACGTGAAATTGGAAGAAGCGCATTTATCAGCGCCATCTAGAGCAAAGTTAACGCGAAAGAACGAGAACGAAGGGACGGCGGCGTTATCGGGAGCGAGCCTGAACAATCGTCTCTTTCCAAGTCGTCGCAGGACCACGGAAGATCGCACCGGGCACGAGTTGCTCGAAGCCGCGAGACTCGAGCGTCGTCCGATCCCGCGGATTCTCATGAGGTCCGACAGAAAGAGTCTCGACTCGCGGGACTTGCCGCTTTTCCGAAAGAATCGCGTCGATTCATTCGTCCGATTCGCCGTGGAAGGCAACGAGGAGCTCGCTGGTATCGACGCCACGGCTTCCTCATCCGTCGGTACGACGGAGACCGCTTGGAACAAAGCGACGATACCGAAGGACGAGAAGGAGGGCGACGGGAAGCCGAGCGATGGCACGGCGGGCGGTGACAATTTGGAGGCCGACGAGGAGACCGAGGACAACAAGGAGGACATCGAGGACGAGGAGGACCAGGACTGTCCGATAATCGACGAGGACATAAGGGAAGGGGCGATCGAAGAGCTGCGCATCAGCAACGTATCGCCCGAGAGTATACAAGTTCTCGAACAGTTCGAGACTGCTATGATGCAGGCTGAGAATGCTGATAAAACTGCCAATCTTTAGGATAATTAGGATACGAATGTCCAATTTCGTCTTCGTTTTTGTTCCATTCTTTTTTTCTTCGTTGGAAACGAAGTATCTCTGTTGGAAAATTTGTCGAGAATGCAAAATGGCGGCGCGTGTAGAAAAAAACAATAACGAGCGTCCGAAAGGATCCGATCACTTGGGATTTCTCGATATTATTTTATTTTGCCGTAAGCCAAGGGCACGTTCTCGTTTCGATATTCGAAGCTCGTGCTCGAATTCGTGGCCCCGCGTCGGTCAACGCGGAGATCCTCGCAGTAGCAATTAAAACGATATCTTGAAGAAAAAAATAAAATATCGCGACCAAAGTTTAACAACGATCCTATCTCGAGTTATCCGACGCAAGAGCACTCAGATATTGTTACCATAACGTATGAGCAGAGCTCGAACGAGGCAAACGTCGTTTGAGGATACTTTTATAAATAATTGGGACTGGTTCTTCGGAAACGATACGCTCGTGTGTTCGTTGCGCGAGAATTAGCATGACGGATAATCCTGAGAAAGGTGAGCCCATAGCTCGTTAAAAAAATAGGCGTTTTTTAAATGTCGACGACACGTTGACCCGCACACGAGAAATGTTGATTTTTAAGATATGAGAGAAAATATGACGTCAACGTGCGCGATTTATCTCGTTTCGCCCGATCGGCCTAAATATCGCGGCAAGTCGCTCGTTTTGTCGTTTTCATTAGCTCTTTGTTTTTTTTTTTTTTTAAATACACCGTCCCAATTGGAGCACGAATAGAGGAATTTATAACGCCAAAAAAATGTTCTTCCCAGTTTGAAGTCTGAGATCGCTCGATGCGTAAAGGGACTTTGTTTCGTTCCCAAATAATTACAAGCAATTATTTGCTCGTCACGAACGACTGAGCCCCGTTACTATGTCGTACGTAAATAATTATTAGCGCGCGGGTAAAAAGAGCGATTGACTTGTACCTCCTACGAGTGGACGAGCATTCCGTCGGGTTGACTGTAACAACGTATCGATAGCAAACAATGGGGCCAGTGGAGATCGGCTATTCGTGGAGGAAGAACATGCACATATCGTTCGTGAGAAAATAGCGGTCCTGATTCGACGGGATATTCTTAAGTGAATCTCGAATCGCTGTCAGCCAGGATTTTTATACGAAATTCTCAGAGCCGAGAGATTTGAGAGTAGAAGTAGAAATACGGGACTTCGTCGAAAGCTTGTTCCTACGTAAAAGAAGGATATAACGATGAAAAAAAAATATTCCTGAAACAATACCAAGCCATATTACCATACTGCCTTAATAGTAATTTAAAATGGTATTTTTCCTCCTCCCCTTTCACTTTTTTTTTTCTTATCCACGGATAAGTTAATTGCGGTAAAAAAAAAACGTGTTAACCGATCGACGATCGAGGTGTCAGTGACGAGTGTACGCGAAACACTGACTGAATGAAGGGGCGAACGAGGATCCCTCTTAGTTTGATAGTCCGTAAGTGTATCTTCCATTTTTTTTTCTTCGTTTTTTACAACACCGTTTTATGAAACGCGAGAGTGCCCGGACCACGGGTATGAAAAGTGCCACTCGACGCGATTCTAACGACCCGTAGTTTCGTTTTCTTTCGCGCGTTTCGTCTTTTGTTCGTATCTCAACGTTGCATTACGAATGTAAACTTTCTCTTCTGTACGACGACGATGAGCCCTCGGTTACAAATATTGCGAGATGATATTTGAAACACGACTGTGCTGACGATTGTTTTGCGACAACGTGTGTAGACGAAGAGTGTGATTGTCGAATGACATAAATAATTCGTATTTTTTTTTCTCCGAATAAACGATTTGAATGAAACGAGTCGATGATGAATTAATTGCGAGCAAAGCGTACGTTCAAACGCAATTCCGAGCGATCACTGAGGTTTGATCAGCGATTATATTCGTATCCTGAAATAGGCTTGCTAAAAGCCCGATCAATTGCCATCAATTACCACGCTAGGTCTCTTTCTCTCACAGAGAAACGTCACAGGGTTGCTCGCGACTGCGAAGTATAGTCATCGGGCAAACGGTTGAACGATTCAATATTTGACGGCACGAGTGCGGGCTGAGCGAGTGAGGGACCTGTTCAAACACTCTGTGCACAGAATTTTGAGCATCGGTCCCTCCGTTCAAACTATTCCCCGCAATTTACTTAACTAAAGCGAGATTTTTCTTCTCTATTTTCTTTCTCCGGCAAATCGATTGAACCGTTCCTCGCGGGTGATTCGCGCGGCGTATACGTGACCGGCTAATAATGGGAGAGAAGGAGAAGAGCGAGAGCGAGGTAGGGGATGGTACGTCGAGGCTAATTGTAAATCGAGATTGGCTCGCCAATTTGGCGTCCGGAAAGGGACGATGAGAGAGGAAGCATTTTTTTTTTTTTACGGGTTAGCCGAGTGTCATGAATGCTTTGTTGGTAGCTCTATAGATATATCTCAATCGTTCTATCCGCAACGAGCAATCTCTTTTTCCCCGTATCATCCCTCTTCCTCTTTGATTCTCGTTTCCGCTGATAATGAGCGGGGTGTCTATAGTTCGAGCGGGTTTCTTTTGCTATCGTTTTCTCGCAATTTTGGAGTCAACGACACGTGTGTCGAATCAAACGTGCAACCTTCGTGCCACTCCGTTTTTCACTTTGCCTTCGCACGAGGTCACTCTTTATTTTCAATCTTTAACATCCACTTCTCAGAAACATCTGATAGTAGGTCATTAAGGGGGGAAGACCATTTAGAAGGTAAAAAATTAGGGTTTTTTCGTGATTTTCTTTTTTCATGTTAAGAATACTCGTGGAGATTTGTAATTTTGTGTGCTTTTTATTTGATATTATAATAATAATCGAGTTTTATTTGAACAACTTGCTTTACGAGTTCTTTGCAAAAAGTTTCCGATTTGTTTATACGCATTTTTCTTACAACTACCTTGGTTCTATGTTCTACGCAGCATACTCCTTTCCCTCGTAGCTTAGCTCACTTTTTCTCAATTTACTCCTCATCTCCATCGCTTTCAACTCCCTCTTCGTCTTTGCGCATTTTTTTTACATACTTTCTCTATTTCTCTGAAATACTGGCATATCCCTAAATTTATCTTTCCACTCAACATGTTTATAATTATAAACATGTTGAGTGGAAAGATAAATATAGGGATATTCCTCCTTATCGCCACCTAATCCACTCCTTGCAACCACTCCTCAGCTTCCTTCCTCGTTTTTGTCCTTACAAGTTTCCATCCTTTTTCACATATTAACACGTGCTCCATTGTTTTATTTTTTTTCTTGCAAATTCTACGCTTCCAATCCTTTTCCCCCTTCTTTCCGGCCCGCCATATATTTCCGGATCTTAGTCTTGGCCACATTTCTTTAGCCCTACCCTTCACACCCTCTTCCGCCCAGTACTTCCATGGCCTTTCCTCATTTTCACAGTATATTTGTAGTTGACGATTTTCTTATTCTTTCCTCCTCCTCGTCCAAAATTTTCTTTTTTAGGCATCCTAAACCTTTTTTCATCTTTTCATTGTTACTACGCCCTCTATCCCCATATCCTTTAACACTTTCTCCAAGTTCATTCCCGACTTTGACGGCATTCCATTGTAAATTGCGCTTACTTCCTCCATCAAACAGATTTTTGGCCATCTTGAATCTTCCATCCTCAGAACCTCTCTTATGTACCTAAACACTCTTCTCTTATCAAATAGGCCATTGTTGGCACACAAAGCTCCCTTCACCAAATATAGTTCGGGGTTATTTTATTTACTCCTAGCGTCATTTTGCAGTACTGCTCTGTATTTTTATTTGATATTTTAAGTATGCAAAAATATTTCATTTTTTTTGAATGGAAATTGCCAGTCGTGTACATCGATGTTCAGAGGAAGTCGCTCAAAAAGTTTCCGCACTGCTGGAGTTCGCCCTCGCGTTGTAATTGTCTGAAACGAAAAAATCAAAATGATTCTTAAAGGTGATTCTTAAAACTATACAACCGATTTTTGTGAAATTTGTCACAAATCTTCCTTGTACCATCAGTTTGTCAGTGAAACTAAATAATATTTTAATTCTCAAAATGAAACGTACTTTTGCCCTTCAATATAGCAAAAATTTCATGAAGTCACAAAATTGACTTTAATAAGCTACCATTTCGTGAATTTTGCACATATTTCTAAAATCCTGCTTCACCGACAACCCTTCAAACACCCATACGTTGCCGGTGAAGCAGGATTTTAGAAATATGTGCAAAATTCACGAAATGGTAGCTTATTAAAGTCAATTTTGTGATTCTTCATGAAATTTTTGCTATATTTAAGGGCAAAAGTACGTTTCATTTTTGGAGTTAAAATATTATTTAGTTTCACTGACAAACTGATGGTACAAGGAAGATTTGTGACAAATTTCATCAAAATCGGTTGTATAGTTTTTGAGTAATCACTCCAGCAGTTGGCAAAAATACAGTTTTGAGAAAAACGTGCTCAAAGTTTCAACAAGGGAAAACTTAATTATTTTGATGTCTTACCGGCTAATCCGCGGTTCCAGCGCCATACAGGATTCCTTCTGCTTCCTCCCCGACTAGAAATTTTGATCCGGCAGCCTGAAGACTGATCAGGCCGTTATCAAGCTGTGGCCCGTGACACCATAGTACGGCACGTCTGATCAGTGCCGGAAGTCCCCCGAACCAGTGGCAACTTAGTCCGGACGAGAGTAGGCATCCTGAATAGGGTCAAGTACGGTAGCCTGTATGCCGCCGTAATATGGCGTCCATGGATGCCTGGTTACGGCACGCCTGATCTGTGCCGGCTGTCGCTCGGATCAGTACAGCCGCAGTGGGTGAATCAAGATTTTGAGGTTAGGTTTCGTTGACGTCTGCGATATGAACCGCGTGAATTCGAATAATCTACACTCTGCGAGCAGGTAATAAACATGGGCTAATTGTTTCTATACAAACGAACTGAAGCGATATTATTTAATAATATATAATTCAAACTATTCTTAATGGCAGAACTTAAAATACCTGATATATATATATATATATATAAGAATAAAAGCGAATTTACTTTTTTTGTCGAAATTACATGCGTGTGAGTTGTTTTCACAGCCCAAGAGCTTTTGAACACGGCGTACTTTCTACGTGCAGACGACGCGATACAAACGCGATACACACATGATCCACACCCTTTTTGGACTGAAAAACGCATATAGATCAAGTGTGTATCGCGTTTGTATCGCGTGGTCTGCGCGATACAAAAATCAGCGGTAAAAACGTAATTATTCTTGCATTGCAATGATGCAATCTTCAACGTCATACATACAATTATTGACATTCTTTAGAATAGAATTAGACTGATAAAGATAGGAAAGAAAATAAGAAAGTTCACACAAGTGTTAGGTGTATTAATAACTAAAGAAAAACATGTTTCCATTTGAAAAATTATTGATCCGTTATCCGTTGGATAACCTGCGTCGCTATCACATCACAAACTGTTCGAAGGTCAAGAGAATCATTCATCCGACGTCTTTAAGGCGTTACCCCCACTTGTAGCGCAAAAAAGGCCTTCATGATTTTTTTTAAAGAAAACTACAAAACTTTTTTAATCGATCAATATACCATCTTAAAGAACACATCTTGAAGAACTTTCAGTAATTTTTTTATTGAAAAATATTACATTGTTTAGTGGCAAATGGCCGTCAATGAAATAATGTTTTTATATACACGGTTTGCGGTGACCAACATTGCGGCGAAGTGGATAATCTGAAGAAAAAAATGCGGATGGATTTAGTCAAATATAAGTATAAACTAGTCTTTAATCGAAGGATTTCAAAAAATATTCATTTTTCACAAAATGGCGGACAGTCAAAGTTAATGGTTCGATTGTAACGAAAAAAAAAACGGCCGTTTTTGGCTATAAAACGGCCATTTTTTTTCGAAAAAAAGAATCGAACGATTAAAGACTACATTTTTATGTATTAAATAAGCCTGCAAAATTTCAAGAAGATCGGTTCATTAGTGTTCGAGTAATCTTGGTCACCGACTTCAGAAATGCCATTTTGAGAAAAACGCGTTTAAAGTTTCTCTTTCAACGCTCTATCAACGCGGATTCTTCTCTTTCAACGCTCATATCTCAGTCAATTTTGTTCGGATCGACTTGAAATTTTCAGGACATATTCTCAGATACTTATACTTCAAAAAAATGCAATAAAAAAAATCGATTTTTCCAAAATCGCGATTGGGGGTAACCCCTTAAAAGTGTGTCGAGGTTAGTGGCCATCAATTCGAACATTTGTTACACTCAATTTTCTGCACAAAAAATTCAATTACATTATTCGGATATTCTTGTTGTCAATACCATCACGATTTCTCGTTTTTACAAGTGTATCTTGGTGAAAAATCACTTCGAGGTCATGATATCCAGCTCGTTAGATTCGTCTGAAAATCAGTTACAATGTCTTGATAAAAAAAACATGTACCTATTTAAAACCATTGATGACAAAATTAATCTGGACAAAAATGAATTTTTCACTAGTGTATCAGCCCTTCGAAATCAATCAAATCACCTCCTGACATTTTTTCGTCACTCTAAAGGCAACGGAGATATTTGGGGTGGTCACGATAAATGGTCCACCCTGTACTCTCGGTCACCTCTTATTTTCGGAAGTGCAAAAATTATAACGTTTACAGATCTAACTAAGGAGATATTGTAGTGACCGATATTGCCTCCTGACCGGGATTACCCGCGTTTACCCAAACCTTACCGACTTGTTTCGAATGGTTTCGAATATCGTTTGAGTAGTAACGTTCATAGTGCCTTGCTGCTAATTCAAGCGTAGTTTTTAGGTGTATCCATTTCCGCCGCCGCTTTCAGCTCATCATAATCGACCTTGCTCTCAGTTCGCCCACGTGGTTCATAATGAAGATATTGCCAGATCGGAATTTCTCAAACTATCGACTAACTGTGCGTTTATTAGCCACATCGTTGCCAAACACATCGTTCACACTTCGAGTTTTCTGCCCTGCATCACGACGAAATTCATATCCGAAAATAATGCAAATTTTCTATTACACGGTTTACCAAATTCACTCTGCAAAAGGCAATTCGACAGATAATCACGAACGAAAATGTGCGTCTGAAAGGCTGATGACGTACCTTTCCACTAACAGGGAAAAAAAACCAAGAACCGTTAAAGTGAAATAACAGAGATATCGGGTATCGAACTTGGTACTTGAGGTAATCGGAGATTTCATACTTAACGACCTAATACGAAAATCCCAAGTGCACAAAACGAACCGCATTTTTCCATTTTCCAATGGCTGGTGGCTGGAGAGCGTGGAAGATGGAAATTGGAAAACGGATGATGAAACGAGGGGAGGAGGCAAGTGCCGTTCGAACAAACAATTGGCTAATGATATGTAAATAGAGCGAGGCTAATCAAGCGGCTGTACCAACACAGAGATGCACCCTTCCCATTTATCCCCGTTTCACTTACGCCCGTCGTGATGCGCGTGAATTTGCCCTACGATGATTTACCCCGTGTCGGCGAACCTCTATGGAAACGTAACCGTGTAACTGTATGGTTGAGCCCTATCGCACATAGATACCCAACCTGCGTAACATTATACACACGTGCGTCCATGTACGCGGATATATGTGCACTGGGGATCTTTATCTCGTGTGCGTTCGAATGTGTTGTCTCTTCTCCTCGTACATATTTAATCGTTGCACGTTAATTGCGCGTTGTTTGCACACACGGTAGTCGAAGTAGCCACCGTGTGTTGGCCCCGTTGCTCTGAAACTCGCCTCTTCTATACATATATTTTCGTTCGAGCGGAACATGCACTCCAGCCCTCTCGTCGCCGTTCTATAGGGCATGAGCGGAGAGGCTAGTTTGATTTTAATCAATTCACCTCTGGTGCTCGATAATCGAGTCAATCAAGTGTTCACTCCATCGAACTCTGTGCACACACGCGTGTTCGAGGCCATCGCGAAAAATCGCCGATAGTCTCGCGCGGTACGTATTCATGTTCGATAAATAATGACGTTTCCAGCAGCTGATGCTCTCGAATTATGCTATTACATTTTTAAACGAGTTTCAGACAAATATTGTTTGAGCGGGGGTTAAGTAAGGGCTAAGGAAAAATCGGAGTAGAAAATTCGTAAGCAGATGATGTTGCATCGAATGGGACCTTGCCCAATCCATTTGAACGAAGGTAAAAAATGGCCCTGCTAATTCTTCACTTCCAGAGACTCGTACTGAAAGGAAGCAGACGAGGAGAGAGAGAGAGAGGGGGGAGAAGGAAAGCGATGAAGGGAGAGAAAGAGAGCGCAGTGAGGAGAGCGTTAAGACGTCTGACAGTTGTATAAGGATAAAGCCGCTCACGCTGAGTGCTTTTATTTGTCGCGCGCCAGCTCGCAAGCTCAACTTCTCTCTCTTCGCTCTTCCTGCGCTACTCTTCCACCCTCCCTCCCTCTCTCTCTCTCTCTCTCTCTCTCTCTCTCTCTCTCTCAGCTGCGTGCCATTATTTCAAATCGATTCACTTTTGTTTGTTGACTCCATTAGAGAGCCGAGGCACAGCGCCTCGCGCCTGGCGTATATCCGCGTATATACCGAGCGAAGCACTACCGCTACACCGCACTTTACGTGCGTTCTACCCGAGCGAATATCGTACAGCTATACAGCCAACCTGCGCGGGGAGGCATCAATTTGGACCATCGCTTTGGCGATTTCTCGCTGGAAAGATAACGATCGTTCGCACATTCTCTGTACGTAATAATTCTCGGTGCAATTAAAAGCGAACGACGTGAAAAAATAAATAAAAAGCGATGTTTTTTGCTCTTCGTTTTTACGCCAATTTGATTGTATTGCCCATGTAGAGGTTGCCATGATTTGCCCAATGTTACGATCAGGCCAATATTGGGACCATCGTATAAGCCAACAAAAGAGAAATAATATTGGCCCATTACTGTTCCGCTCTAAACTGAAAATTGGCACAATATCGGCCCATCCCTAAAGCCTGTCCTAGCCCATCTTTAAAAACTAATAAACAGCCGTGATAGTTAAACTAAATTTGCCAATTTAAAAACTGGGGATACTAAAATACTGACAATTGCATTGGCCCAATATTGTTCCGTTATAAATTGAAAATCGGGACAATATCGGCCCATCGTTTAAAACCAATAAATAGCTGTGATGGTTGAACTATATTTGCCAATTTAAAAACTGGCAGTGCTAAAATACCAGCAATTACATTGGCCCATTATTGTTCCGTTATAAATTGAGAACTGGCACAATATCAGCGCCTTACTAAAACCTATCCGGGCCCATCTGTTAAAACCAATAAACAGCCGTGATAGTTCATCGACATTTGCCAATTTAAAAACTGGCAATGTTAAAATACTGGAAATTACATTTAATTAATCTAAGCCCTTTATTGGCTAACTGGGTCAGACCATACCTGCTTTTATTTTATTTAAGCCTTGGGTTATTCATTATCTGTATATTGTGCCAGAATAGGCAAATAACTGGCACGTCATATATTAATCGTCTATATTTTTTAGTTCAGTTTTTGTAATCAAGTCTTGGCCTATTATTGGCATTTGTAAATAACCAACATAAGTAAGTCAAATATGCCAATTTTGAAACCTGTCATACACGCAAATCACAATTTATTTCAAGGTTATTCCATGAAATATGTATCCATAAGGACCAATCTCGGGCCAATCTTGGCCCGATATAGGTTGAATATTTATCATGCACTCAAACAAACCCAAACAAACTCACGGCCCAATATTCTAGATAGACTAACTTCTAGATAGACCAACTGTGAAGGCCCATCATAGAGCCAGTGGTTAATTTCTACATAGGCCCTTTAAGAGGGCCCACATAGGGCCAAGTGCAATCACCAACATTGCCGCTACAATGAATTAAATCATTGGCCCAATAATTGTTGGCTCTGTTGGCCGATATCGGGCCGTTCTTATCATTTCTACAAAGGCATCTCATTGGTAAATACTCACGGCCCAATATTCTAGAAAGGCTAACTGTGAAGGCCCGTCCCAGGCCCAACGGTCAATCTCTACATGGGTGGAAAGAGTTATTGGCAGTACAAATAAGTCTCCGCCGTTTGACAAAAGATGGTCCCACCAGGAGGTTATGGTTGTAATTGTCAGATGTAAAACGTCATATCGTAAGATTGGACATCTGGCAAGACCATAACCTTGAAATATTAGCGATTTTGTATCGGCATCACATAATATTTTTCGTCCGAAAATGTCGACTTTTGGGCCGAATAAGCGTCATTTGCGGGAACTTTTGATTTACTTCGTTAATTTAAAGAAATCTGCAGCCGAGGTGCATCGGTGGAAGAGAAGTTGTCGTGAGTAGTTTCAAAAGTTTAAGAACGGTGAGTTTGACGTCGAAGACAAAGAACGTAGCGGAAGGCCGAACGTGTACGAAGACGCGGAAGTGGAAGCATTATTGGAGGGAGGGATTCGTGCCAAAGGCAAGAACAACTTGCACTTACATTAGAAGTGACTCGACAAGCAATTTAACATAGTTTAAAATCGTTGGGAATGATTCAAAAGCAAGGAAATTGGGTTTCTAATGAACTGAAGTCGAGAAACGTTGAACGCCAATTTTGCACATGTGCTGCTTGCCAGGCATAAGCGAAGGGGTTTTTGCATCGTGTAAGGTAGGTGGCCTAGTAATCGTCACCTTAAGCACATCGCTGCAAATTTATATAGAACTAGGAAAGTGAGTAAAAGTTATTTTAAGTCGTTCTCAATCAGTTTCTTTATTACGAAGAAGAAGGTCGTTGTGAAATTCCCGTGCCTGGTACAGTTTTTGAGAAAATATTTCATAAAGGTTATAAGATGCTATTGTACGAGTCATCGTCATGCCGCCATGATAGTTGGTCTGGTAATCGCCATGAGAACGTCCCACTAATCGTCACATGCATTCAAACTGCTTTGTGGCCTTGTGTACCTTTGAAAAAAAAATTGTTTTCAAATTAAAGTGATTTTAGGTGGATTTTTTTTAAAGACATCTAGAAAATTGGTTTTAAAACTTTAAGGGAGACTTTGTCCTTGGAGTGCCATATTTCAGGTGTTTACATTTTTTTTTTTTAAGGAAACGAGTAAAGCTTTTTGAGTGCGGTTTTTTCTTTGCTTTCATTCATGATATACAGAACGTTAAACATTAAAAAAAAAAAAAAAAACCAAAATGCCGGCTGTTGCAGCTCCGCGAAAACGGGTCCTCAAATCGCGGGAGGTAAACGGCTGACATCACTGCCCCCTCTTTGTTGATCTGAAACACAAATTCAAAGCATATTATCAATCTTTGACCCTTTGGTCATGGAAGGACGGATGGGTTTTTCGTTTAGTACAAATTTCGGAAAATGGCGGCAATTTAAAAAAAATCGAATTTTCGCGTTTTTTTTCGCATAAAAAGATAAATAATAAATGCAAAAATGTATCTCTCGAAAAAACGATCCGTCATTCCGTGAAGACATATTTTCTGAGTATGCTCTCCAAATTTCAGGTCGATATGTTAATTACAGCGGTCAGGAGAATGTCAGCCATTTTTAAAAACGTGTTTTCGAGAAAAACGCGTTTAAAGTTTTGTAATGTGTTTACACAAATGTGTTTATAATTACCGCTAATCGGCAATGCCTGGTCCATAGAGGCATCCCTCCTCTTCTTCTAGCTGCTCATGTTGAGCCGCTAACATCTCCCGCTGCATTTCAAGGACAAAGTCTCCCTTATGCGCGTTTTTCACGAATAAATGTTTTCAGAATCGGGCGGACTCGTAGGTCCATCATTTTTTGATCGATTGACTTCAAATTTCAACTATAACTTCTTAGATATATTTCATAGCGATGTACTCACGATTTTTACAATCGATTAACAATTGCGGTTTTTGGACACGAATGAAGGCCGTTGTTTCAGTAAAAAATGCGACTTTCTTAAAAATCGGCCAAATGTACAAAAATAAATATTTTAAAATAATCGGGTGTACTTCGGTAGCAAAACTCATGTAGATTAATGTGCGACTCCAACGAGTCCGCCCGTTGGAGATACCTACAAATATGTGAAATAAACCTCTACACCTCGTTTTGATTACCTTATTAGTATTTTTTAAAAATCCCAAAAAGCCTTGTTTTCCGACCATCCAAAGGTATATAAGGCCTTACCTAATTATGCGAAGGTTCGTAAGACTTTGTTGACTCGATTATGTCTGCATATAGAACTGCAGAATAGTTTTTACGCACTCTGTCACAAACTTGATGATTTTAATTAAAACATTTAATAAAAAGTTGGAAACATAAATTTCTCTTCCATAAAAACTATATTAATTTCAAGAACAAAACTAATTATTGCCTATTACGTGAGAATTATAATTTTCATTTATTTGTAGTTATTATAAACTAGTTTTTCATAAAATAATGTTTAATATTATTTCGATCGAGTGGTGTACACCTGTGTCCAAGACGTACCCAGTTATCGACATGGTCACGCCCCAGTAATCGACAACATTTATTTATATGTATATCTTTTTACTATCGCGAATATGTGTATGACGATTATTGGTCCGTGGATCCTTCAGACAGGCATTCTCAAATCACGCAAGATGTGACATGGTTCACGTTAACCTCCTAATAAAGAATTCGGCCGAAATGACAGCTCGACGTCGTGGTGGAATATATTTAATATGATTATTCTTGAATACGTATACTTACGGGTGTGCAAATGTAATACAACATAGTAAATACCTTCTGAGAGCTAATATAGCCCAGATCTGCCCGAAGGACTGATTTTTATCTTTAAATACTTATTTAATGCGTAAACATGACGATCACCCCATGTAGGGTGATCGGTAGTGGCCAACGATTGGCCGATGCGCGACGCCGAGTTTGCCAACATTGGCACTCGAGCTTGGCCCGATCATCGACCGAGCCTCGGATGATAAGAGCGGCCCGATATTCGCAATCAATATTGGCCCTAGAATGGCTTATGAGAATCGGCCGAGCATCGCGTAGGAGCTCATTCGAGAATCGGCCAACAATCAGTCCCCGTCAAGATTGCCATCATTGGCACTCGAGCTTGGCCCGATTATCGACCGAGACTTGGCGGATAATTGTGACCCGATGTAGATCACCAAAATTGGTCCTGCACTGCCAAAAAAAAAAAATTATTCTTTTTGTAATGTAATTCGTCATTACCTAGTCTTTCGAAACGATTAGTTCGAAGAAAATATTTCACCTATATGGGACTCGAACCTTGAACCTACCTACTCATAGCCAAGCACGCTGCCCCTATGCTACCGAGTGCTCGTAACATTTGAATCGCAGATATGCCATAAGAGACCAAATGGATTCTCATCATTATTTGTATCGCATAAACTATATCAATTAGTTAATATCATCGTGATAATTAGAGAGTGTTATCGACTGACATGTTGGAGAATTTCCAAACCTAACCTATATATATATATATATATATATATATATATATATATATATATATATATATATATATATATATATATATATATATATATATATAATTCCTCTCTCTCCACCCTCTCTACCCCCACAACCCTTTAATATGTGTGTTCCAATAAAGACAGACCATTTGTTCATTAGTTCAAGTTTAATTTGAATAAATAAACATATTTAAAATGAATAATTCCAATAATGGAATGCAATAGGACAAATTTGATTTCACGAAAAATCTAGTTAATTCAAATAAAAAATAAATAAATAGTCGCGGTTAGTTAATATTAATAGAATTTTTCTGTCAGTGTAGGATGGTTCATAAAAATGGGCAGAGTATCGCGTATGAGCTCGTTCGAGAATCAGCCAACAATGAGTGCATTGATTTGGTAGTATATTTGTTAAGAATAATGTCCAATGGACTCGTAAAAAGTATTCATCTCGTCTCTCAATGACTTCGACGCGAAACAATGAATCGTCAATATACGAATTGCGGTTTGATCATGCGTTACTCGGCCGAACATTGGCCTCGTATCGGCAAAAACATGATTGGCGAGTCTATACTTCGCCAAACATCGACCTCGTATTGATAAGTCAATGATTAGAGAGCCTATATTTGGCCGAACATTGGCCTCGTATCGGCAAACCAATGATTGGCGAGTCTATACTTCGTCAAAGATCGGCCTCATATCGATTAACCAATAATGAACGAGTCTATACTTGGCCGAACATTGGCCTCGTATTGGCAAACCAATGATTGGCCAGTCTATACTTCGTCAAACATCGGCCTCGTATCGACAAGCCAATGATTAGCAAGTCTATGTTTGGCCGAACATTGGCCGCGTATCGGCAACCCAATGATTGGCGAGTCTATACTTCGCCAAACATCGGCCTCGTATCGACAAACCAATGCTTAGCGAGTCTATATTTGGCCGAACATTGGCCTCGTATTGGCAAACCAATGTTGGCTAGTCAATACTCAGCCGAGCATTGGCGTACAATTGGGTAATCGATCATCGCCCCGCCAACATTGGTCCAAGTATTGGCCGTTACGGTTCGATTGGCGAAACCTACATGGGACTAGGACCCTGACGGCCACTGGGCCGATTACCTTAGTCACTGGTGATAAAAAATGGTTCCACTACGATAACCCAAAGAACAGAAAATCATGGCGACTACCGGCCATGCTTCAACATCGACAGCCAAGCCGAATCTTCATGGAAAAAAACTCATGTCGTGTATTTGGTGGGATCAGCTTAGTGTCGTGTATTACGAGTTGCTCAAACCGAACGAAACCATTACTGGGGCCCTCTACCGAACACAATTGATGAGATTGAGTCGAGCACTCAAAGAAAAAAGTCTCCACTACTACTCCAGACACGCCAAAATCATTCTCCTGCATGATAATGCTCGTCCATATGTTGCGGCGCCGATCAAAACCTACTTGGAAACACTCAATTGAGAAGTTTTATCCCACCCGCCGTATTCACCAGACATTGCTCCCTCTGACTATCATTTATTTCGATCGATGACGCACGGTCTGTCTGAGCAGCACTTCACATCATATGAAGATACCAAAAATTGGGTCGATTTGTGGATAGCCTCAAAAGATGGAGCGTTCTTCCGACGCCGTATCCATATGCTGCCAGAAAGATGGGGAAAAGAAGTGGCTGGCGATGGACAATACTTTGAATACAACATAAAGAACCATTCTTTCACAATAAATGTCCAATTTTTTTATTAAAAACGGCGGAGACATATTTGTACTTCCAATATATTGAAGGGATTCATCATAAATGGTTGAAAAAATAATTATCTTACTATGGTACTGGTGAAATATTTCAATTAATTACAAAATATTATATATATATATATATATACAAAATATTTTTTAAATATTTTGTACATATGCAAAAATCGCGTGTATAATAAATTCGACAAATAGTTAATCAAGTTCTTTAATAATGAATTCACATGAATATTTAATAAAATGTTTGAATAATAACATTAATTCAATAATTGAGTATTTCGTGAATATGGTTAATTACAGTTATAGTTCTTTGTTTCCAGGTATACCCTTTCGGGGTTCAGACAGCCTTAAAACCCTTAACTGCCTTAATACCCTTTGATACGTTTTCTTCTGTATCATTTGTTTGCATTACTTTTTCTTTCGTTTGGCATTCACCGTTGGTTCTTTGTCTCCTTTATGCTTCCCTTTTTACCACGCATTCGAACAGTCTACCATACTTACACAATTCTTTTATCAGTTTCTATTCCATTCTTCTATTAATTTTTCCTTTCCGTGTCTCCCCCTCGTTACCTCTCCGCCACTCTTCCAAACCAACTGCCACTTCCTTATTCATTTTTTCGCATTTAAGTGGGTGTTCCAAAATATCTTCCTCCTTTTTAGAACATCAACGTAGGGTATCAGCGTATCCTTTGTTGCCTACTTTTTCTATACGTTCGCCTCTTAACCATGCCCATGTTTCTTTGCTTCTGCCTTCTATCCCCTTCTCTTCTCAGTACTCTTCCATTGCTGTACTTAAAAAAAGAAGATTTTTATACTTCCTGCAACATGTTGAATTCTCAATTCTGTTCCAGTCTTGTTGTACTTTGTGATTCGTTTTTGTTTGTATAGCTCTTTCGATTATTTCCCCGAATTCGTCGATATCTCCGTCGCTTATCGTTTGCTATATTGATCCTACTTCTACTTCCTCCATAGCTCCCTTTATTTTCAGTCCTCATTTAGATAGGTTTGCATTTAATATCCCTCTGGCTTCTTCTTTTAGACACTTCTTGGGCCTTTTCGTTATCTTCCGGCATTTTCATTACCCCACAGAGTAGTTTGCTGCTCTTTTCCATGCCCCTTATTTCCGCCTCCATTCTTCATATGGGGCTAGGCATATTGTCATATATATCCATTGCCTTACGTATATTGCATTTACATATTTACCCTGCTGTAGGTGGCGACTTGTTCCCTCCTCTTCTATCCCCAAGGCTCCACTCTACACAACATGCCAATCTTTGCTAATGCCTGCATTAGGCAAGTTTTCTTCTTACACTACCGATTTTTTCCCTTTTACGTATACCCCATACAACGTTTATCTTTTTTTTACATTTTTCCCGCTTTTTAAATATTGTTAGTTATCAATAGTTGAATTCAATATTTCAATCATAATTTACATTAAGAATTATGGGTATCGTGAAAAAATGATAAATTTATTACGGCACTCGAGAAATCTTCCAAACTTCCAAAATATTATATTTTGCACACACACACGCACTATCCGCATAATATTTAGGAATATTTTGAAAGTTTGGAATGCTCCTCGAGTGCCATAGTACATTAATTTATTCCACGACACTTCCATTATTTCAAAGTCAAATTATTATTGAAATATTGAATTTTATTATCAATAATAAACAATATTTACGCAATACTCAATGGTTAAATTAATATAAACGGTCTATATTGTATATACGATTTTATCAACTATTTACCAAATTTATTATAAACTAAATTTTTGCGTATGACCATACTTGCAGCGATCGATCTTTGAATATACATATGTGTATGTATGCAGACACATATGTTCGCTCACATACATATGTATAGGGAGATTGCACGCTCTTCCGTCTAATCGCCTAGGGCTGTCCAGGGAGCACTAACGCAATCTATTCCGAAGTTGAGAGAGTGGCCGAAGGGCGGGAGGGGTAAGGGGAACAAGGCGAGATACCCACGGGACACTTCGCTCGGTGATCCATCGCTTAACTTCGACGCTGTATACGTAGTTTCGGAAGCGTACACACAGGAGCGTTCGCGAAAACTTTCGACAAAGGTCCACGCTGCTGGTTGTACACCTAGTCGTGTATACACGTACGCGGTGATGGGGGATGCGCCTCAGATTTCTCATATACATATGCGTTAGAAGCAGTGAAAAGGGGCACAATGAGAGGCGAATTGCTCCCTGAAGATTCTCTCGTCGTCGTCGGCGCTGTCGCCGATCCGACGAGAGACCTTTCGATGCGTGATGGGAGTGTAAAAAAAAAATGAAACGCAAGACTCAAAGCTTCGGGGTTGCGTGCATTTTCCTTGCTTGCAATTTTCGGAAACATGAAGTGTTTTGACGGAGTTTTGTTTTGCCAATTTTCGAATCGATTTCTTGAAATTTGGTTAGAGCTCGTACTTTTCGTGCTCGTGATTTTCGGCAATTTGAGTATCTCTCTCGCTCTCTACGGGATTTCAGGTCACCAATTTTCGTGTCGAATTCTGGAAATTTAGTTCGACTTCGTATTTTTCGTGCTTCTGATTTTTGGAAGTTTGACTATCCCTCTCACTCTTCACGGCAGTTTCTTTTGGTAATTTTCATGTTCAGTTCTCAAATTTGAGCTAGTATTTTTCGCGATTGTGATTTCCGGACATTTGTGGAGGTATCTCTCGCCCTCTCTCTCTCTCTCTCTCTCTCTCTCTCTCTCTCTCTCTCTCTCTCTCTCTCTCACTCTATACGGGATTTTCTTTTGCCAATTTTCGAATCGAGTTCTCGAAATTCGTTTTCTCATCACTCCATCATCACCAAGTTTTCCGCCTGGGAAATCGACATCGAAGGTTTTTAAGGGTGGCCGAGTACGTGGCCGCGCTTTACAGGCCCTTATATGTGTGTGTATGCCCGTATGTATACAGCACAGATGCGAGCTGAAAAGTGGTTATTAAGGCATCCGGAAATGGTTCGTCTGGCAAAAATCGAAGACGACGGGGGATCGAGGGAGGAAGCGAGAGAGAGGGTTGCGTCCGTCTCTCGGATTGGGACCGTCTTCGAAGACGGAAAGTGCGAGGTAACCTCCTTGAGTGGGAAAAACAAATTACCGCCTTGAAACGTGAACAAATATTGGTTTCTTGGCTGACGGAGATGAGGTGTGCGAATAGGGCGGCCCAAGCGGGATGTATAGACGAGGGACAAGAGTCACGGCCTTTTGACTCATGATGCAAGATTTCATACATATATGTATATACGACTTTCTCGGACCACCGGAAATGGGATGAAATGAAGGATTTTCTATAAAGTCCGCGAAATTGACATAAATTATGATCTTAAAGTTTGGATCGCTGGAACGTAACGAAAATGTATTCCGTTGAATAGATAACATTTCTTTTTCGCCGATTCAGGTAATGAACATCACTGGAATATTTTTGCGTATTCTTATTAGAGATTTACGACCACAATTTGTGAAACAAGGTTTTTGATAAGAATAAGAATAACGAAAAAATCATTGCATTCTAGCGATGCGAATTTTAACGTCATGATAGATTTCAGGTAGAGCGGGAGTTATCCAGTTGTACGGATGGAATGTAAAACTAGATCTCGATTCGTTATAGTCTCGGCTCCGTGATCTCTTTGAAGAGATTCTTCTGTTCATGGTGCGTCCGAGTTTACCAAAATGATCGCTCGACTTTCGTGAGCCTTTCCCATGTTTTATTTATTTCTTTTTAGTTTTTCTTCGTTTTAGTCATTCTAATTTTCCGTTGGTTTTTTTGCTTTTATCCCAGTATCCGTCGAAGCGAGAAAAGCCTAAGGTTTTTTTCCATTAGTAACGTCCGTGCGAT
The DNA here is from genome assembly GCA_963210295.1 of Ophion ellenae. Classification (NCBI taxonomy): domain Eukaryota; kingdom Metazoa; phylum Arthropoda; class Insecta; order Hymenoptera; family Ichneumonidae; genus Ophion; species Ophion ellenae. Next base: position 14,860,808 of record OY723395.1, read on the forward strand.
GATACGTGTATTCGTGCGGAGGAGAAAAGAGAGAGAGAGAGAGAGAGAGAGAGAGAGAGAGAGAGAGAGAGAGAGAGAGAGAGCTAATTGAAAGTCTTTACCGTTGCAAGGAATTAATATCGAAAACGGAAAATCTAAGTCCGTAGGGACGTCGCTTATACAAAAGGTTTGCGGTATAGCCGCAGGTCTTAATTGACCGCCCGCATTACACGGCGGACTGCCATTGGTCGCACTGTGAGTTTAAATAACCCTTCCCGTGTCCCCCCATCCCAATAAAAAAGAAAAAACCAATTTTCTTCTTTCTTACTTCACGCTCTCTTTGCCACTGGTTTTATTACTTGGATGATGCGGTGCTTTTGGTACGCGTCGATGATTTTTGACGTAGATCGAACGTGTAAGCGCTTGGAGTAAGAAGAGTCGCGTCAACGGTCACAGTTGATTCAAAGTATCAGTATAATTTTGACCACCATCACTTATAGCGACAATTACCTGCGTGAAATAATTATTTCTGACCACTTCCGCCCGCCAGGCCTACAGTGCCTGCTGTGCTCTTTTGCATAATATTCTAACGGTCGCTAGGACGCACATTCGAGATCGAACTCGCGGACACCCTCCTTAACGTATTCACACATGATGAGCAGATATTATTTTCGTGAGATCGCAAGCGCCAGACGCTCGTCCCACATCGCGTGGAGCCACGTAATTGATGCAAAACCATCGAACCGTAAATTAAATGGCGTATATATTTCAAGTTATGTACGTATCAAACAGGCCCGAATTAAGGGGAGGGAGAGGGGCAACAGGGCCAAAAGCCCCGGGGCCTGCACAAGAGAAAGGCCGCCACAATTCAAATTTCTTGCTGAAATTTGCTGACGAATGGTTTGCAACACTTAGTAAAAAAAGTTACGTCGGAGATTCGACAAAGAAAAAAAACAGTCACACTTTCGTGGAGCCCTTTTTTTCAATAACACTTCGAAGCGTATTTCTGTAAGATAAAATGAAAGACATCAAACACGATGAATTCTCTAGAAAAGAATATGTTCCATGGGTTATCGTTTTGAGAATTTCAGGTGGATCGAGCCAACCATCCATTTCCTCAAATTCGGCGACGTACACGGAAAGAAGAAATGGTTGCTTACGTATATTGTTTTTTTATAACCGGTAAAAAACGCTGATAAAAGTTTTAGTACACCGCCAGACGTCTACACAGGCCAGTATATGCTATTTATCTAAACATAGTTTACTATAACATTGTATAAATGAAAAGAGAACGAAAACTTTTAAATTGGTACGTCATCTGCTGTTTATAGTATATAATTACACTATATTAGACTATAAACGATATAATGACATGCTAAAAAAGTAAATGTATTCACATGAAAAAATGGGAAAACATTATTATGGTAATTGAGTTTTGTTGATGTCAGGGAACTTCTCCTTCCTTAAGTTTGAACAATTTACGTCATTAGAAAGGATCTTGTTTTTTTACAATTAATTAATTAAAGAATATGCAAAAAAGTTTCATTTTAATTATCTAATTATCTAAAATAAATTGATCGACTAAAAATTACAAACTCGTATTCGCAAAACGGTGTTGAAGTTTACATGGTTGAACGGCATAAACTACAGTAGGTTCCGCGAATTGAAAATCGTTGCCAATTTTTTTGAGGCTTTGCTTGAGCACTATGATCATATCATCGAGGTTAGAACAGATAACAATATCTTCAGCGCCTGAGATACGATTTTGTATACCGTTCATCCACCGATAAGGGTGGGTTCTGGCCCACTAACTTAAAACAAAGTTTTGTACGGTTGGCACAGATATTCTAGAGTTAAAATATTCACGAAAATAATTTAGAATTTCCATTTTTTTCGATGTACAGAATCTGAAGATTTAGGTTTTCGATCTCTAAGCGATTTAAGAAATATCTGATTTTGGTACCTGCAACCCGTCAAAGGAAATTTGAAAAAATGTTCATTGCATTCCACCGATGGACTTCCACGGACGATCCACTTTGAGGGGGGAGATACCTTTGGGTGAGGAGAAAATTTGCTGAGTTTTATGATTTTTTCTGAAAAGAACGTTTCCTTCGCCATTTTTAAAATGGAGGGTATGTTGTATTACTATTTTTGGCTGTTACCTGGTAATTTTTTTATTAATCTTTAAAAATGCCGGATATATGGCACAGTCTTCTAAACTGCATTTTCAAAACTGGCGTGACGTACAGCTAAAAAAACTTATCGTCCCATTTTGATGAAATTTGGTACAAATCTCTCTGATATTATTGTCCAAAACATGACCCTAAACGCTTTCGAAAATAAAAAAAATAATTGTTTTAATGCAAAATGTAGCCATTTTTGCATAAAATTCAACATTTTTGTTTTAAAACATACCATTTAATTAATTTTCCCTATTTCTCACATTTTCTTGTATCATATTCTGCGTATGATTGTTAATGAAAGAAAAAACTTCGTTGGTTTTTTTTTTAGGTTAATCCGGCTGACGCTGCGCGTCACGCCGTCTGACAATATCCGCCACAACCCGTTTAGAAGACGGTGCCGTACCAAGGCCATTTTTTTAAATTAATAAAAAAAATACCACGTAATACCCAAAAGTAGTGATAAAACATACCCTGAGTCCCCAGTGGGGTGAAGAAATGTATCCTTTTAAAAAAATCATGAAAATCAGAAATTTTCCATTGCCTAAAGGTATATCTCCCCTTAATCTCGTTTGTCCGTCCTATTAATTATTCTTTGCAACGTGGACGCTCTTCCATTCGAAAATGTAGAATACAAAGCCCTTCTCGTTAGATATACGTATATATTGCGTTCATCGTACACCGCTTGGTACAAATTGAATCGACGTGTACCGCAAATAATTGGATATTATGCAAACACGCATAAACGCGGATAGAAAAGAAGCGAGGAGCTCGTACATAGCCCCTCGAGTGCTCACGACAGATGGGCAGGAAGCATGTAGAACTAGAGAGAGAAAGACTGAGAGAGAGAGGGGGGGGGGAGAGAAACTATCCCGTAGTTGGTTTTCAACGCGACAAGCACGTGGTATATATTTAATCGAGCCCATACGTGTAAATACGTGTGTGTGTGTGGATGCTCTGGTCATTTCGCCCCCGTACAACAGCCAATCATAAGCATTTAGATATTAGTGTGTTGGGTACTTGTTTAGCGGCGCAGCACAAAAAAGAGCGGAAAAAATATGACGATCACATCCGAGTATGGATTTAGGTATTTCGGTGGGGTCATGCCCGTGTTTGATTTCAATTAGTTGGCATAGCAAATGAATATTGCCGGAGAAGCTTTCGTGCTCTTCTCCTTCTCCACGCTGGCAGCCATTGACATTATTTTTTGCCCCGCTTAATTCGAACCGCTAAACGTTTCGTATTGAGATGACTATTACGCCTAAGGCAATGAATCATCGGACTTTTTTTTTGGCATACGAGGCCCTTTCTTAACCGATAAACTATTTGTCATGTGTTTCATTGATGCAATGTCGACGGAAAGAGCGATACAGCGAGATTTTTTATACATCTAAAGATATAGGGGAAAGGGGGGTAGCCCCGGCCAGCGGGTGGCCTCGGCCATGTCTAAGATTTATGCTCGCTTTGTGTTTACTATTAATGTTTTCATTTTCCTGTGTTCTTTTGTGTCCTACCAGAAACGTGCGACTAGTAGAGCTCGACATGTCTTTGTGTTCGGTCGTGAAAGCGTCAAAACTGATTTGTGTGAGACACGATCACCTCACGCTCAACGTAGAAAAAAGTGCACCGTTGAAAAAAACGTAAGTAATTATATTTTTTAACTGGCCAATATTTAGTATTATCATTATATCTTACATATTTTTTTTTCGTTTGGAAAAATTAACATTTATTCTAGTACTAGAGCCATGATTTTGCTCAATATCTAATCGGGTAGCTCCGGCCACCACTTTGGCGGGTAGCTCCAGCCATTCATTCAAAGGCCTATTTCTAGTCGAAAATTCATAAAAAAGGTTTACTGCAATCACCTGTCCTTTGTTTTCGTAGGTGGGCGTCAAAATGCCTAAGTTCAAAGGGAGAACCACAAACCGACGAAATTGGAGCGAAGAAAACATGAAAAGAGCAATAAAAGGAGTTCTTGAACGTAAGTCTTCTGAGAGAGCTGCCGCAGAACGATACAAGATCCCTCGCACCACATTACAGGAACATGTTAAGGCCATAAAACAAGGTCATTCGATTAGTCTTGAGCCAAAACTCGAACGTTTTCAGCAAACATTCACTGCTGAATACGAAAGACAGCTTTTTGAGCATATTAAAGATTTGGATAATCGTCTCATGCCTTTAACGAGAAACGAGTTTTCACGTTTGGCTTTTGATCTAGCAGAACAGCTTAAAATTCGAAAATGACGAACCCAAAGGAGTGAGATTTTAACATCATCTCTTTATCAAAATAAGCTGATTGAGAAATCAACAGTTCCGAAGAAGAAGCCAAAGACCGGGATGAAAATAAAGAAGAACCTTACAAAAGAAAAAGCTGGATCTAAATCGCGTGCAAAAAAACGAAAGACTAAAGAAAACTGGATCCAATGCCAAATATATTAAGACTGGGCTCATGAGGCATGTGTCAATATAAATCCAAGCGATTTGTACTACACATGTGACGTTTGTGTCGCCAAATATCGATTCCAATGCTAAATATCACGGTGGCCGGAGCTATCCGCCACTTTTCTGGAGAGGCCGAATTCAAGCCAAAGTTGAAATTTTTTTTTTTCAAGTTTCTGATAATTTATCATTTTTTTGTACGATATTCTATTAAAATATATCTTAGTAATAATATTTGTGCAGTTCCGATTATTACGCTACCCAACATTTGCGGCATAATTATCAAAATAGAAAACTGGCCGGGGCTACCCCCCCTTTCCCCTATCATTTAGAGATTTGGGGAAGGTGAGTGAAAGGAGCAAAAGAGGAGGGGGCCAAGCTTCGTACGTTCATTACTTTGAATGGTAACATACAGGTAGCCCGCTGAGGTACTTTACACACATACGCACACACACACGTGTATGTAGGCAGGAAGTAGGAAGAAGAGTAGGAGTGGAGGGTACTGCGCGGTCCATCAGAAAGTGAGGAAGTTAATATCTTGACTTAATATCGAGTTTTCAAAGTTTACCGGCATGCCGAAAATGTAGCTATAACGACATGCGTTGTTTCTCTCTCTCTCTCCCTCTCTCTCTCTCTCTCTCTCTCTCTCTCTCTCTCTCTCTCTCTCTCTCTCTCTCTTCGTGCATACGAATCCCCGCGTAATGCATGCTAAGCATGTTGGCTTATTACCGTAGCATTACACTTAAGGATCTACTAGGTATGTATAATTATATCGCGTCGCAGAATGTATAGACTCCAAGCCCCAACGGAAAAATTCTACGTTTGAAAATAGCGTAACGTCCATGACGACGGAATTTAGTTTGGCGAAATATCGAGCAGTGCGTGATGGCAAAACGTGAGTGACAAATCTCATAAATGATTGGGATTTTTTGGTCGAAAAATGCTCATTATGTAATTGTATAAGTTAATAATTGCGTAAGCATAAATGAGATGAAATAAGAACGATGATGGTAACAACAATAAACATTGCGTTCATTAAAATACGAAGAGGGAAGTGAATACCTATGTATTCACTTCCCACTGAATAATAATAACTAATTTAGCCAAGACCTGTGAAAAGACAATGTCAATAATAATACTATATTATTTAATAATAATATAAATTTGAGAAAATGGCGGCGACAACAATACAAACGGTGATCATAATAACAATAACAATGGTAATAGTAATGAGAACATTAATTGGACGTAACGAAGACCGGGCAGCACAGCGAGTTTGGTTCTACGTGACAAATCCTCGCCGCGCATTGAAAAAGGGCCCGCATACACAAGCCGGGGAGCGGACACATAAGTGGTCGGCTGGCGAGATGTGGGTTCAAAGAAATTCTAATTGAGTGTGCGGTCGGTGATTGCGCGTCAGTTACGAGTCATACAGCGGCCTCATATACATATGGAGGTCGCACCATGCGCATCTGCTCGTTGAGGCAAAGTCCACGCAATGTCGCGTCAACGAGGCAACGAGGTCCCGATTGAATCGTCAATCTTTCGTCGCGCCATCGCTCCCAGGATTTCTCGAAGGCGGAACGCATATTTTTATATTTCCATTGATGCGGGTCTTGAGAGAGATTTCTTGAGGGTAAAGAGAAGAGTGGGAGGGACGGTGTCGTCCGAAAGTGCATCGACTTCACAAATGCTTTAATGATGATACATCGGGCCCGGAGAACCCCTCGGATGGTCACGAAGTCCGTGCGGGCAACGTCACTTATTGTTAGACCCGCGAGCGAGATCGAGCGAAGAAACTCCATTCCCCAACGTCACCGCGAAGCGCGCAACAAACTGAATTCCCCAAGTTACGAGGACATTAACTATTCAGCCACTTTGCGCAAATCTTTCTCCTCGGTTAATGAATTCAGCTAATCGAAGGTGCGACCTTATCAAATAGACGGTTCAATGTTTAATCCTTCAACGATCGATTTATTGATTTAATTTTATATCTTGCCGCCGATGACTATTCTTGACCAGGCCACGAGGGATCATCGGACCAAATGTTTACTCGCGTTCGTCGGGAATTGCACCACCGAGTAGGTAACACAGAATGGATCAGAGCGACAAAGCCGCGGATCTGATCTGACTCGAACGAGGAGGAAGTGACTATTTTTTCCGATTATTCGCGGGACCGGCAGGAGCGAATGGAGAAGGCCAGAAAGGCCGAGAGCGTGCGGCAAACAGGACCGGAGAGTTAAGGAACACGGGAAAGCACTTCCAGACTTCTGATGCCGTATATATTCGCCGCTAGAATCAGCGAGATCAAGCCTGGACTGCTGTATATCGGCCCTTCAGACCATAGTTTGCCCAACGTCGCGGAGCTGATTCTTCACAGTTGAATCCACTACCAGTGCCACAAAGAGTCGCGCGAAGAGAAAGATGGTGTATATATATACAGGGTGTCCCTCTTATCTCTGCCACCCGAAATAACTCGGTAATTATCGACGTCACATAAAAATGTTCCAGACAAAAGTTGTACGGTGTGAAGGGGGCCATCAAATGCGACCATTTTCTTTTATTTCGCTGGAGGCGCTGACGCACAGTGAAGGTCACCTCCAGTTTTTTAAATGGAATGGTACATTTTTCGCAATCATCTTGTGGAGCACCTCAAGCAGCATAAAAAAACATTAAGGGGTCAAAGTCGTTCAAGGTCATTCAAGGTCACGTATTAAAATTAAATACAAATATAAATATCTCAGATCACTAACGAGAAATTCGGTAGTGATCCGAGATGATTAGATTTGTATCATCGATACTGACCTTGAATTACCTTGAACGACTTCGACCCCCTAATGTTTTTTATGCGGCTTGAGGTGCTCCACAAGATGGTTGAAATAAATGTACCATTTCATTGAAAAAAAGTGAAGGTGACCTTTACTGTGCGTCAGCGCCGCCACTGAAATAAAAAAATGGTCGCATATGATGGCCCCCTTACACCGTACAACTTTTGTCTGGAACATTTTTTTGTGACGTCGATAGTTACCGAGTTATTTCCGGTGGCAGAGATACGAAAGACACCCTGTATATATAATTATACACACATTCAAATAACCAATAAATAATAATAATATCTCATTCAGCCAAGACTTGTGAAAAGCAGATATCACTAAAAATAATAATATTAATATGATTGTAATAATAATAAAAATAATGTTGACCATAACGACAATATGATAATAATTGATAATATGATAACAATTTGTTTAATAATTGTTATGGTTTAAAATTGTTTTTTATTACAATAACAATTGCACTCATTAAAATAAAAAAAGGGAACTAAGTCTGTAAAAGCCGGAAGAAATAAATTAAAATACCGAATAAAATAGTAATAATAATTGAGTATTGAACACATCCACACTCACACACGTGCACAGTTGGATGAGACAAGAGAGTGAGCGAGGAAGAGCGAGATAGATAATACATTAATTTTATATTGTCATCGAGGACTCGGAGATGATCGATCGGTTTCGCCCGGATAAACGTCACGAGGCAAAAAATTGTCAACTCGCGGAGAGACAATTATTGCGCTGTTTCAAAACGAAAAAAAAAGAAAAACAAATTGTACGGTAGAAAACAATGGCCGGAGTAAGAAACGACGGGAAAGAACTTTCACGATGGGAGGTCACAGCATCGCCGGGCGCAGACATCTTCCTCTTTCTCTCACTCTCGCGGTCTTCTTTCCTCGCTCCTTTATTCAATTTTTTTTCCTCGCACATCCTTTCACAAAAGCTTCAAAGCGATGCATCATAATCAGGCGGTCAACTTACTTAGAAAGACCGCAGCGAGAGGAGAGAGAGAGAGAGACGAAGGTAGGGTGAGGAGCGATGCGCGCGCTTAAGTTAATTAGCTAATTAGTAATTTTAATCGGATGACGCATGCGCATCTCGGGGGATACAAGCAAACCCTCTTAGCATTGCGAAGGGTACGAGGAGACGGAGAGTGGGAGAGACAGAGAGAATGAGAGAGCGCGCGATAGCGACGGCAAGGGGCAGGGGCATAGAGTGACTCCGAGGCTCTTTAGCTCGCAGGGATTTGCACACCGTTATTATACGCTTGGTCCCGCTAACCGTATAATATCCTCGAAAGAAGGTTGAAAAAAAAATTCGCCCGGTTAATTGCGTCTAATTAATTTAGGGAGAAAATTCTTCTTTCGGGCACACCACATTTTTCACACAGTGAGCAGCGGGACTTTTGTTCCTAGGGTGTTTCTTCCTCGAGATTTTACGTTCACTAGCGCTGATGAATCATGGCATTTGAATTGAAAGAATTATGCGAGTTTTTCGTAAGCTATGTGAATTTCAACCCGCAGTTGCGAGACTTGAAAGATAAACTCGTACGAAAATTGTCATTGGGCTCCAATTCGATTCCCACCTCCGTCCCTACTTCCTGATACGGATTCAATGGGTCATCGCATTGGATCCCTCTCCTAAAACGTCGCGCTCGTACATCAATTGTAATCGGGATTCCCATATTATCGAACAGAATCCGATACGATTCTTGTTGAATTCCATCGACTTCTCTACGTTGAATTTCCTGAACAAAATATATAGATATACAAAATGAGTGGATGGTAAGAAAGTATAAACCTTATCTTAGAAAAGTATAGATCGCTTAAAAAAGTATATCTTAAAAATCGATTTGAATGACATTACTGAAAATCCACTGTAGTTATCGTTTGTTATTTATTTTACGGCACTTTGGCATAATATCACCATACACGTACACGCTTACGAAGCATGCAGGTTATGTTTCAATACGTCGAGTTTGTTCTCCTGACTTTTCACGTATTTTGAATTCAAACGTGGTAAGAATTCTCAAACGGCGTTCATCGAGGAACAGTGCAGAATCTAATTGGATCCCAACGAAGAACTCCCTATTTGCGGTGTCTCTACCAAATCTCTATAAAAATGTCGGGTGCATCTTTGGACTCCCCAAGAAATTCGGGCACGGGATTGCGAAAGGATAATTTGTTGGAGATCTAACAAATTCCAGTGGAGAATTAAAAATTAAAAATGTTCAAACGACATAAATCGGGAAACAGTGCGGAATCCACTTGGATTCCAATGTGGATTCACTACGTGCGGCGTCCCTATCAAATTCCTATAGGGATACAGGTAGGATCTGGGTAGTCCCTTATAAATATCTGCACGGGAATATGTAGCTGCATTTTGTAGGGGACGAATTTGCAAATAATTCCGCAGACCTAGTGCGCAGGACCTTTTTTTAATTTTTATTTATTATTTATAAGCCTAATGTTTCTCGGGTCCGCAAAAAATCAGACCTAACGTAAAACAATGGGAGCTTGATGAAATAACAAGGTTCTCGTCATTTCGGCAATAGCGCCCTTCTACTTTACGGATAAAGGAACGCGATGATGGTGCGAAAGAAGCACGAAAAACTCCCCTATGGCAAATATAGCGAACTAACACATATATGTGTATGTATATGGGCGTTCCAACAGAGTGAGCGACAAGCTCGCACTTCTGTCCGTGCAAAAAACCCCTATAAACGTATACAATACACCGTCGAGTGGTAAAACGCGGAGAAAGACAGACAGAGAGAGAGAGAGAGAGAGAGAGAGAGAGAGAGGGAGAGAAAAGGAGGAAGGAAAAATAGAGCAACCTAGGGGGAGGGGCGAGGGCAGCGGAAAAAGAGATATCAGGCAGTCATCGCTGCTATTGAAATGTTTACGGTATCACAGAGGGTTGAACAGCGAGAGACAAAGAGGAAGCAAAGGAATATTATGACATGAGCTGAATAGTATTTTAAAAAACCCACATAACGATAATGATAATACTAATATCATAATGATAATACTAATTATAATCATCGTTACAGCGGTGTTATTGTTATGATAATTGTTGGAGGTTTTATTCTGGCAGAGCCAAACAACAGACACACAAATATTGTTTTAATAAAATACTTTATTCCACGCTACGCATGTCACGACTGTGTTCTCCAGATTCGTGACTCGAACTGACTAGACATGCTAGCTTACAGGATAGAAGGCGTGAGGGACGACCAGTCACATGCATGCACGCATACATATGAGCGTAAAGCGGTTAGGCGCTATATTTCTCACACTCCCTCCCGACTAATTGCTTTACCAGCATTAACACTTTATCTCTTCCTTTTATGAATTACGCTAAAATACCAATATCTTGATCTAGTAATATAGCGATTGACAATTATGAGAACTTATACAACTTTCAATTAACTCTATGAATTTGCTATCTCAGTATATTTATTTCTCCGTCGTCTCGCTGTTAATTTTCCTCATCTTATTTATTAATATCGCATGTCCGAGGTTTAGTTTCCTGAGAACATAGAGAACTGTTATTAATACATCTTTGAAGAACTATACGGAATTGTACATTGTTCTGTCTGCCAGATATATATATATATATGCATATCGAAGGATAGAGGCTTGGTAAATATGCCTGCCATCTGGTCTGGTACTAAATTTCATTCTACACATACCTTTACGTAGTGTTTTCGAACTTTTCTCATATGCCTGAGTCTATTGTCCCGTTTGTCTTGGCACTGACCTCGGCAGCTTTATTATTGCACCACAATCTTACAGGGCAAAAGACTTAACTAGAATCACTTTTAATGAGCTGTCCATTGCCATCAGCTCATAGCACGTTTCACTCATCATTACATATTCTGCCTGACATGTTGATAGCGCCACGTACGGCTGTTTGTGTGCCCTCTAAGTTATCGCATCTCCAAAAGGCTTTACCACGTATCCACATGTTGTCAATGCTCATCTGCATTGCAATGAATGCAATCTGCAAAGCTTGCATTAGAATACCCTTGCAAGTCATTTGCCTACGCCCTATATTGTAAATCTAGGGTTTTTGCCTCCTTTAAGTATCTGAGTACTTTTTTTACCATCGCCCAATTACTTTCAGTGGGATTGATCTAATGTCTACTCAACACATTAACATCATAAGAGATATCAGATCGGGTTGCCCCGGCCAAATATAACAAACTGCGAATAGCTTCCCTGCAAGGAACATTGATTCTCGTCTCTGTTTCTTTGAATACGTTATCGCTGGGGTTCTCTTCTCTCTTTTTTTTCTCGGTTTATCGCTTGTGTAGTACCCATGGGAGTTCTCTGTGTATGTGCTTCGTTGAAGTTGAATCTGATCAAAATGTTATCTATTTATTTCTCTTGATTGAGTGTTATTAATTGTTTCTCCCTGTTTCTACTTATGGAAATTCCCAGGAATTCTTTTGGATCGCCTAGTTCACTCATTTCAAATTCATTATTCAGTTTGGTTTTCACATCACGTAGTTTATTTCCATCATTACTTGCCATTACGATGTCGTCTACGTATTACAGTAAAGTAAGTAATTTACTATTCTCTCTCCACATAACTAGACAAGGTTCATTTTCATCATTTTGCAATCCTACACTTAATACTACCTCAGTGAATCTGTTATGTCATTTCTTAGGGCTGCTTCGCAGGCCATACCACGCTCACTTCAGCTTGCAAACTTTATTTTGCTCTTCTTTTGATGTAAGATTCGCACCGTCTGGGAATTCTATATAAATGTCCTCATCCATTAATCCATTCAAGAAGACAGTCTTTACATGTAATTGGCACACCTCTAAATCATATTTATTATCGCAAACACTAATCTGATTAGTGGCAGTCGTGATACTGGAGCATAAGTTTCCTTCAAATCATAATGGTTTGTATCCTTGAAGCCTCTGATAATTAGCCGTGCTTTATATTTTGTTTCATTGTCACTTTCAGTCTTTCGCTTAAAAACCTATTTAGAGTCTATGATGTCAGCCGTTCGGCCATCTCTTATTGTACCAGGTCTATCTACCAATGTCTACACCTCGTTTTTGTACATGGAATTTAATTCTTCACCTACAGATTCCATCGCTTCTCTGTATGACATTCGGTCTTGATTGATCTGTGCCATCATTGCATGGCAAACTCCATCTTCGACATGACTTATTTCATTTTTATTCTCATCAAATGGCACCGACGTATGTAGCAAATTGACTCTCTCTTCCTCATCTTTTATTATGCCAGTGAAACTAGAATCATTGGCATTCTTTGAATCACTTGCAACCGCAATTGACGCACGAATTTGTTTCTTAGGTCGCCCTCTTTTTCTCCTCACTGCTCCCTCCTGTTTCGAGATTTCTTCCTCTTCATCCTCATCTCTATCACAGTCGATCAACCACTTCTCTTTATTTATTTCAATGTACTGGACTGGCCAATCTTTTATACTATCCTTTTCATATTTATCTCTACATACGAGTTTTTCAATAAAGCGCGCAACTCTGCTTTCGTAAAATTCCCTTCCTCAGGTTTCAAAAACTGATATCCGGTAGGTGTATAGTCCACCAGAATCACGCGTCTTTCTTCAAGCCTAAACATAGGGCCAGTTTTCCTTTGAACTTTAATGTAAGCAGCACAGCAAAATCGCTTCAGCTGATTCACATCATAGGTTTTATTTGGCGCAAATATTTTCATTGGGGTGATCATGTCGTTCGATTTTCAAGCATACACAGCAGCACTTAATGCAAGGTCCCTCCTGTTTCCGGGTAGTTTCGCATCGTACATGTATGTCCTCACCTTTTTCTGTATGGTTTGATTAAACCTCTCAGCTACACCATTATGTTCAGGTGTATCTGGCCTCGCAAGTTGTTGCTCTGCTCCTAGTTTCGTTATGACGTCAATAGTATAACCACCGGTATATTCAGTATCTTGATCTGTACGTTGATAGTATAGTTTCGCATCTCTGCCTAACAAGTTCCGAGCGCTTCTCACAAATGCTTCGAAACACTGACCTGTTTCGCTTTTTGCTTTCATCGAATACGCCATTACTAATCTCGGATAATCATCTATAAATACAGCCATGTACTTATACCCTTTGGGGTAAGATGTTGGACTAATGGGCCTCTACAATAGATTCTCTGAGAGTGCCTTAGCATATATAATTTTCTCAATCGCAATTGTTCTTTCATCATCTAACTTGACTCCAATTGTACCTGCTCTCTCCGGTTTTAAGTCTGCTGGCGAATCTTGGTTGATACATCTAATTCTACCGTAATCCGTCTTATTGGTGTTTACATTTTTGTAACCACCCCTTCTTCTATTATTTCCGGATCTCTTCACATCTCGGAATTTCTCTTCAAGTTCTCTCTTTTCACCTCGTCTCTCATTATCGTAGTAGCCTTTGCCACCCCTCATATTGTGTTTGTAATTGTCATATCGGTAGCAAAACCACGATAACCTCTGCCTCCTACAGGTGCTGATTGTTTTGTTCTTTTTTATTCATTGGGCAAACAGCTCTATGCTGAGTTATTTGACCACATTCGTAGCATTTTTTCAACCCAGTGCCTTGGACCTGTAGTAGGAAAAGCTTGAGCTCCTCATAAGTAAGCGCTTTTCCTGTAGCATGTTTAGTCATAAATTATACTAACTGTACCTCAGGTATTGTCGTCCTAATTGCATTGAAAAACGCGTCTCTCTTCTCAACTTCTGGCAGTGTAGTGACTTCCGATAAGTTATTATAATTCCTGTCTACTTCCTCGAATTTATCGCAAAACCCTGTAGCCTTTTCTTTATTTGAATACTGTTTCAGGTCATACAACTGTTTTCTCAAAGTCGTAGAGGTTATATTACTCTCGTACTTCTTTGTTTCTCTGATCTTTACAATTTCTAATGGGTCTTTTATTTGTAATACCTCCGAGTGGTAATTTTGATGTAGGTGGTTTATCAAAATATCCCTTACTCTATACTCTTGTTTTTCAATGAGAGTTGGATCTAAATTTCTGTTCGTAGCATTTTCAGGATCAAATATACACTACCGGCGAAAAGTTTCCGGACAAAAATTTAAAAGAGTGCCGGAACGGTTTTCTATGCCATTTCGCCGATAGTTGACCTCGCCCAATTCAATGAACGGCATTTTAAAGAGGAGGGATTTACCTTCATTTTGGCGTTTTTTAAAAAATTGTACGATTTTTGTTACAATTAGCACCCGGTTTTAAAAACGACTATTTTTCGTCGTCTTTTTGTTCTTTTTTGAGTGGACCCCGTTTGCAGTAAAAAAAATTTTACGCATTTCTTCGACGAAAATCATAAAGGAGGAAGCCTAAGCTTCAATTTCGTTAAAAAAAAATTTACGATTTTTTTCCCAATATTACAATATTTCGTTTTTTGTGAAAAAATAGATAATTTGAAAGTTGCTCCAGAGTACGAAAACGATGAGATTTACAACATAACCTCAAGACAGCAAAGAAGTTGCATTGCTTCTTGTGAGTTCACGAGAATGTTTTCAGACCTTTTTTTCGAATTTTTTTTTCATTTATTTCCGGTCAAAGCTTGATCGATCTGAATACCATAACAATAATATAAATCAATTCGACGAGAAGAGGTTTCTTCGAGGAGACCAAAATTTAATATGTAAGTCAAAAATTCAATGATATTGTTGTTATGGTATTCAGATCAATCGAGCTACCACCGCAAATAGATTTTTAAAAAATCGAACAAAAAATCTGAAAAAATTCTCGTGAACTCACAAAAAGCAATGCAACTGTTTTGCTATATTAAGGTTTTGTTGTAAATCTCATCGTTTTCGTACTTCGGAGCAATTTTCAAATTATCTATTTTTTCACTAAAAACGAAATGTTGTTGGAACTAAAAAAAATCGTAGAAATTATAAAAAAAAACAACATTGAAGCTCAGACTTTCCCCGAAATGATTTTGGTCGAAGAAAAACGTAAAAAAAGATTTTACTCCAAACGGGGTCCACTCAAAAAGGAATAACAAGACGACGAAAAATGGTCGTTTTCAAAACCGGGTGCTAATTGTAAAAAAAATCGTAAAATATTTCGAAAATAGCCAAAATGAAGGTAAATCTCTCCTCTTCGAAATTCCGTTTATTAAATTGGCCTAGGTCCACTACCGGCGAAATGGCATAGAAAACCGTGTCGGCACTCTTTTAAACTTTTGTCCGGAAAATTTTCGCCGGTAGTGTATGAAGTAATTCGAGAGTCCTCAACTCAGACGTGAAATAATAATGGAAACCTTCAAACTTAGTATTCATTGTTAACTTGTAGTCACATTTCACACCAGAATTTTCATTGATAACTTCGAATTTGAATGTCTCTTTTACTAGATTCGCATCTCAGACTGTCAGATTTCTCGTTTTCTCGTACTTTTACGCATCACAGTTTTTCCATTTCTTCTTTCAAAATCTTTGAGATTAGCTGTTCAACTCAGCTCTCGTCTTCTGAGTTTCAATTTCATTTTCTTTCTTCTGTACGAAATACTCATTTCTTTCTTTCTCAATCTCTCGATAATTTTGAATTAATTCTTCCTATTCAGTCCTCATTTCATCACACTGTCGTTTGGTCTCACTACTTCTTTTATACATAGTTTTCGCTTGCTTGGCGAACGCATCTCTTTGTTCTTCCGAATTCTTTCTTTATTTTTGCTTTTTTTCGTCATAGCAGTTTGTGAGTTCAACAATGCATTTTGGTATTGCTTCAGCGTGTTTGTCGAGGCTGTACAAAATGATTTTACCAGAGACATAATTTCCTCTACTTTTGTTTCATCTGTAACTTTAGAAAATCTCGTCTTCAATTCTTCCAAGTTATTTTTCCTGTTTTTTCTTTTTCCAAAATTTATATCGAAATAGGAATATTTAGGGATTGCTTTTGACTTGTGTATTATTTTATTCAAGTCGAAATTGCCCTGTTGTACGGATTTGATGGAGGTAAGTGTTTACCTGTTTGAGCCCGATCTGTCTGTTTTGACAGTTGTTCCCTCGTCTCATTGACTCATTTCTCCTCGTCTTTATTTTCCTCTTCGCCACTCTTCTCATTTTGTTGTCTATCCTCATCTCATCTTATCTCATCTCTTCTTCCTTCTCACCACCACTCGTCTCATTTTATTGCCTATCCTCATTTCCCCTCACGGCGTTCGCATCTACTTTTCTCTCGTTATTTCTTCTCATCTCTTCCTCCTTCTCATCGCCACTCGTCTCATTCACTTTCTTCGGATTATTCCGGCGGCTTTCCGCTCCTGGTGTAACCACCTATGGGCCTTCCCCTCTTTGTTCTTCAATTCATCGAGTCATGACACTCCACTCTGCTTCATCTCCCATGTAGGGTGATCGGTAGTGGCCAACGATTGGCCGATGCTCGACGCCGAGCTTGCCAACATTGGCACTCGAGATCGGCCCGATCATCGGTCGAGCCTCGGATGATAAGAGCGGCCCGATATTCGCAATCAATATTGGCCCTCGAATGGCTCATGAGAATCAGCCGATCATCGCGTAGGAGTTCATTCGAGAATCGGCCAACAATAAGTCCCCGTCAAGATTGCCATCATTGGCACTCGAGCTTGGCCCGATTATCAACCGAGTCTTGGCGGATAATTGTGACCCGATATAGATCACCAAAATTAGTCCTGCACTGCGGGAAAAAAAAAAATTTGTGCATTGTAATTCGTCATTATGCTACCGAGTGCTTGTAACATCTGAATCGCAGATATGGCATAAGAGACCAAATGGATTCTCATAATTATTTGTATCACATAAACTATATCAATTAGTTAATATCATTGTGATAATTAGAGAGTTTTATCGAACGACATGTTATAGAATTTTCAAGCATAACCTATATATATATATATATATATATATATATATATATATATATATATATATATAATTCCTCTCTATCCACCCTCTCTACCCCCACAACCCTTTGATATGTGTGTTGCAATAAAGACAGACCATTAGTTCATTAGTTCAAGTTTAATTTCAATAAATAAATATATTTAAAATGATGGAATGCAATAGGAACAATTTGATTTCACGAAAAATCTAGTTAATTAAAATAAAAAATAAATAAATAGACGCGGTTAGTTACTATTAATAGAATTTTTCTGTCAGTGTAGGATGGTTCATAAAAATCGGCACGGTATTGCGTATGAGCTCGTGCATTGTGTGCATTGATTTGGTAGTACACTTGTTAAGAGTAATGTCCAATCGACTCTTACAAAGTATTTATCTCGTCTCTCAATGACTTCGACGCGAAACAATGAATCGTTAATGTACGAATTGCGGTTTGATCATGCGTTACTCGGCCGAAAATTGGCCTGGTATCGGCGAACCAACGTTGGCGAGTCTATACTTCACCAAACATCCGCCTGGTATCGACAAGCCAATCATTAGCGAGTCTATATTTGGCCGAACATTGGGCTCGTATCGGCAAAAACATGATTGGCGAGTCTATACTTCGCCAAACATCAACCTCGTATCGACAAGCCAATGATTAGCGAGTCTATGTTTGGCCGAACATTGGCCGCGTATCGGCAAACCAATGATTGGCGAGTCTATACTTTGCCAAATATCGGCCTCGTATCGACAAGCCAATGATTACCCAGTCTATATTTGGCCGAACATTGGCATTGTATCGGCAAACCAATGTTGGCTGGTCAATACTCAGCCAAGCATCGGCGTACAATTGGGTAATCGATTATCGCCCCGCTAACATTGGTCCAAGTATTGGCCGTTACGATTCGATTGGCGAAACCTACATGGGTAGCCGGCACCTATGAGAATCCTACGGGCGTATGTCAAGTAGGATTCTCTTACAAACCTTTCACAGATCGATATTACTAAGTCAATAATTCGCTTTCGCCGCTGTTGTTGTTGCCGTCCGAGAAATGCCGAGTTTCGTCGGTGCTCAGAAACTCTCGCAAGTCTCGAGGACAACCGCCTTTTGTGATTGCCCATACGTCAGCGTCGGGAGCCCGACGGTGTGCAGGGCGTCGCTGAGTTGCTTTGGTATCATTCTGATTAACGATACGATTGGCACTATTCCGCCGATGTCCATCCGTGATAGGCGCTTGATTTCAACCGCAAGTTCCAAGTATTTCGTGATCGTCGCTCGGATGGTTTTCTCCACGTTGTTCGGGTTTGGAATTGTAATGTCAATTGGGGTCAAGAGCGTACCCAGAATCTAAGCTGGGGAGGAGGGGGCCGCTCAAATTACGTTCGCAGAAGATGGGGGCGGGGCAACATGTAATATACTTAATTTTTTCTTCAGGGGGGGGCTAAAACACCCCCACCCCTCTCTGGGTACGCCCTTGATTGGGGTTGTTGTATTCGAGCGTTTGTCGATCCGCGTTATATCTGGTCGATTTGCAGCGGACGTTTTGTCCGTTAGGATGGCTCTGTCATAATACATCTTGTGTGTGTCGTCATCCAGGACTGCTTGTGACGTGTACTTGTAGTACGGCTACGAGTCGGTAGTTTGGTGATATCTACTAACCAGTCGCTGGTGAATGATGTTGGCTACCAGGTTGTGTCTGTGTAGATAGCCCCCTCCATAGAGGAGTCGGCTTCCTTGACGCGATGTGCTGAATCGTATCGAGGCATATCTTTCATCGCCTGCACTTATCATCCTGTAGTAGTGGATCCATGATATTATAACTCTGGTAGATTTCGTCCCACGCGATTCTGTGATCCTGTATGTCAATCATGAAACCTTCAATCTTCGTGCAGAAGGCACCCCGAATCATCCATTTGTTTGACCCTGCATTGTCAACATAATCCTGGTTGAGGTTATGGTAGTATGTTCCATTTAGTGCCTTTTTCGCCCATGATGGCAGGGTACTTCCGTAACTGCTAATGATTTCGATGTCGTTTGGATGTTCTCGTGTTGCCAGATTCAATGGCGCGTGGTCCCGGTCTGTCCGTCCTATAGCGTTGTACATCGACGAGATTTGCAGCGCCCTTGGAAAAAGACCCCCTGCGTCTCGACTTGCTTCTCGCGAAGACTGATGGTGTCGATCAGGGCCCTGTCTACCTTCTCAGATCTTGGTAAGTTCATCCGCTCTACCGCTGACCTTGGGTGGCGATACTTTCTCGCCGTTAGTTGGCCCTCGTTAGTCGCTCAAGACCTTCTGGGTCT
This sequence comes from Ophion ellenae, assembly GCA_963210295.1. NCBI lineage: Eukaryota > Metazoa > Arthropoda > Insecta > Hymenoptera > Ichneumonidae > Ophion > Ophion ellenae. The sequence continues at coordinate 14,880,410 of OY723395.1, forward strand.
GACCGGCACCATTTTATTGTTCTGACGGAATATGTCAGCACTCGGATGGCGTAGGTATTGGTTGCCTTAATAAGATCTTCGCCACTATCTGCTCCTGCAAATTTGGCTGCAAACACTATACTTGTGCCTGTGTCGCCTCGCAAGCGAAAGGGCCCGAAGCTTCGTCTGACTTTGGACGGAAATTCTCGCGATCTGGGACCTTTTGTTCTTGAGATAGTCGCAGTCGTGATGACAGTGGCAAGACAACATCAATTTACGTTTTCCATGGGGCAGAGAACAAAAGCCACGAGACGATGCTCTTTCGTGGTAATCGTTATAGCGCCCGATGAACAGAAGAGGATGAAAGAGAGAAAGAGAGAGAGAGCGAGAGGGGGAAATATATGAGAAAAAGCGCTTCCGGTTTGCTATTTTTTGTGATTCCTTTCTCCTCTCACTATTCTCGTTATCGCTCCATACCAAGTGATTTCTAGCTCTCGTTTCGTACTCATCTGCACGTCACTTTATGACGGGTAGTCTAAACGTAATTGAAGAATGGCTGAATAAAGAGAAACGAGTGAAAATAAAAAACGAACGAACAGAAATGTAAAAATAATTGGTGAGTGTTAAATAAATGACAAATACGTACAACATTTGTTGCACTGTCGCGACACGTACTCATCTGTAGGTCACTTTACAACGAGTACACTGAACATTATTGGAAAGTGATGGATAGAAGGGAAAGGATAAATAATGAAAAATCAAGGGAATAAAAAAAACAATCTACAGATATTATACAAAGTGCAACTATTGCATGGCATTGAAAATGTAATCAGACTCTTCGGGCAGTAAAAAACATGTAGATGTAAATAACATGCGGTGGTTTTTATTATTTTTCAAAAAAACATTGATGAATTGAGCTCTGCGCACAGTGCCAGTGAAGTGGGGGTAGCATTAGTTTCGTATGACATCCAGCTAAATCAGACCCCTACACTTAGCCTACCTCAAGAAACATACACAGCTTTAAAAGCGTTTTTAATGCTAAAAACAAGGAAACCAAAATAAACCATCAAAACAAGAAAAATAAATTTAAGAAGTGTTAAATAAATAAAAAATACGCACAACATATGTGCCCGTATTGCGATAGGTAATCATCTATAGGTTGATTTTATGACGACTAGATTAGACATCATTGAAGAATAAATGGATAAAGAGAAAGAAAGAAAAACAAAAGAACGAATAAGATCAAAAGACCAAATATAAAAAATCAAAAGAACCCAAATAAATCAGAGAAGTGTCAAATAATTGACAAATACGTTCATCAGAAAATCTCGTATCAATAAATTACGACTATCCCAATTTCTTCATCTCCATACCCGAATTTCCAGTTTCCCTCCGGGTCTCTGCAATCGTTTTTTTCGCTATTTCGCGCGGAACGCCTCGTATTCGCCAACCGGAAGCGTAGCTTTAAAATATATAAAGAGTCAATGTTTCCCCGGATCGTCCATTCTCTCGGCGCGTTTTGTGGCAGCCAGCAGGACCATCAGTTGACGTAGCACCGACTTGGTCGTCACGACGGTCCATAATTAATAAGCGAGCGAGAGAATGACCTCTCCCTTGCTGTAAACTTATCGCAGCTGCTGTCTCATCACGTACAACCAAGCAGCGGTAGGACAGATATGTATTAATGTCGTTGTTGAGCGATATCGCACTATGTGTATTTATACACACACACGCACACACACACAGATATATGTGTCCCCTTGGAGCGTTGTGCGATAATAACGACGGAGACAGAGAGTCTTAATTAGAAATTCACTTAAAAAAATAATAAACGCGATACGGAGACGTGGAACGGAAAGGAGAGATGGGGTAGGGTGAAAAGCGAACGGAACTTATGTATACATTTTTTAATATTAATGATAATTTATTGTTAGCTATTCTCATATGCAATAATAATATTAACTAATGATAATAATGATGATAATAATAATAAAAATAAAAAATAAAAACAATAATAATGATGTTGATGATGGTAACAGAAATAATCATGTTTATGATCCGGTATAAGGAAGCTGGCGTGCCCATAGCCCGGAGGAGCGCTTTAGAGCACTAGCCTCTGGCGTGCGAGGCCAACCACCTTATACGCCGGAAAACTAGGGTTCGGATAGGCCTCGGCAGGCCTTCACAACCGGTTCCTCTCGGATGGGGACCAAGGATCAGTCGGGAGGGGCGCCCGGATAGGATCCACGGCAATGACCACGGCTCGAAATCGGCGCCTCGAGTGGATGGAGGATCTCATCGTCTGGTGGAGGACCTCATCGTCTGGTGGAGTGCACCCAGAGTTGAACACCTCCCACAACACCTGCGAGACCGGGCCGCCCGCTTGCGACGACAAGGCTACGGTCTCTGGTTATTACCGCAAGGACTATCTGGCAGGCGCTCTTTTGCGCGTTCAGTGCGGAGCACTGCCAAACGGTTCCCCCGGCAGTCAGAACCCCCCGTTGGCGCGTCGATTCGACAGAGGAATGGGGACCAAAGAAGGAGAGAATCACTGGGAAGTGTTCTTTTCAGTCTGGCTGCCTAGAAGCGGCAAGGTCCCTTTTGGCAGCAATTCTTGAGACTGCTGATCTCCTCAGCTTGATCTGGGCTACGTATCACGCGGCTGTTGAGGTGAGACCTTGGACGCGCAATGACGAAGCGGCGTTTGCGGTCAAGACTCAACGGGGCGTTGCATAGTTCCAGAATACGATCAATGAAGCGCACAGGCAAGTATACCGTGTTCAGTGTGTGATTACGGCGGGGAGGGCGTTCATCCCGACAGCGCAAAAAGCCACCTCGGAACTGAAATGTCGTTATCACACATTAAATAGAGCTATCCTCCTTCTTGTGAAGGAACGAGAGGTGGAAAATGTGCGGAACTGAGGGGCTGTTAAGCAGTCTTTAGCAAGGTGGCTGGGTCGGGCGTTAGACAATGCCTTCTTCCGCTCTGACCCAGGCCGCTAGTTCCAACCACTTGCGCTATCCCCGACAAAGTGCCAACAGCTGCCCAGGTGGAGCGCTTTTGGGGAGAGCAGTATAGTGGGGAGAGTCATTTTGACTAACGCTTTCCAGCTTTGGGGTGGTTCGTCGCATGTTTCCGGCAACAGCCGAGTCAGCGTGGCGTCTGTCTTCCTGTCACGCGGGTTTAGGTGAAGTGAGCACTGAGTAGCATGAGGAACCACGCCGCTCTGCGGCCGGATGAGATTAGCGTCTTCTGGTGGAAGAAATTCACATGCACCCATACCGATCTGGCCCGCATCTTCTCGTCGTTCATTGATGTTCGTCCTCAAAAAGGGGATCTGTCTCGTCCGGAGAACTACCGCCCGATAACGTGTGTGAATCCGCTCGGTCCAACGCAGTCCAGCACAAGCGTAATTTTTCAGTCACGAACTGATTATCCACCTACTCAAAAGCCTTTCGGCAAGTCCTTACATAGTGGGGTGTATTGAGCAGGTAACGCTGCTTTGGAAGACATGCTTCACAGTTAAAAGTAGTGAAGGCAATGTGTTGACTGGAGTTGTGGGGTAGATATTGGGGAGGGATTATCCAGGGAGATTCTTTTATCCCTCTCCTGCTTTGCGTCTCATTATTACCCCTATCTCTTGCCTTGCGGGCTGCACGCAGGTACGAAGCGGGGGCTCCTGGGCAGCGTAGGCAGGGGGTCACCCATTTATTGTATATGGACGACTTCTGGTTGGACTGGTATGGACTTTCGGTTGGACAAGTGAGCCGTTCTTCAAACTAAGAGACGGAGAGCAGAGACTGATGTTCGGCTGGTGGGCCGGAGCGTCTTCAAACCCCTCGACGACGGTGTGTCTTGCCCTTGGCGGGTCTTACCCTTACCCTAAACCGTGGCATTATTTAGCGGTCTCTACATGATACTGAGGGTGGCCAAGGGGCCCTCTGCAGTGAGTACGGGGGGTGTTTCAGACGGATCTGGGAATCAGATCTGTCTGGGAAAGACAAGATCATTGCCAGCAATATGCTCGCCGTCTCGGTCCCGCTCTACTTATTTGGCGTTGCCAAATGGCGTAGCGGCAAGCTTAAACAGCTAGACACCGAAACAAGCAAGATAATGTACAAAGATAGTGTACATTTAGCGGAGTTTGCACCCTCGAATTTTCACTGCTCTCCTGTATATGACGCGTCTAAGCGGAGAGCGTGGGCTCTTGAAATTGGAGTGTCTTCACGACTTTATCGTCCTCGGAATAGCAAGCGACGCAATAACGAGCTCAAACTCACTCCTGGAGATCGAGCATTAGCTTCATGGAGTTGGGATATTTGTTTATAAGGGGGTCAATCATGCAGCAGAGACCCTCGGCTTGGAGTTCTGCGGGCGCCGGCGTGGTGCCAATGAATTCCGTGGCTCGGTAGCCCAAATCCCGACATCGGCAGCCAATCAGGGCTGCCGAGCAGACTGTCCGGAGTCGGCAAAGGAGTATGTCGGGCTCCTTCGGTAATGAGCGGGTGGGCCCCCAAAACCGCGCGATTCCACCAATCCGCCTAGGCGGACGAATACGCGGTCTGTCGATAACTAGGCAGGACAGGAAGGTAGGATTATCGGTAGGAACACAGACACACAGGCAAACTTACAACACAATACAACCCACACAGTAACCCCACACTTGAGTTCCCTACGTACTGCCCATCTTTGCCTGCTGGGCTGTGTTTGGGCGTGACATGGAAACATGCCTTCCCGAGGTCCTCCGTGAGCACGCGTGGCCGTGGGCGGTGTCACCACTCGGGCTGTCGGACGGGGACGCCGCGTGACCAAACTGATCTCTTCGCTTGGCGGGCCTTGCGATAGCCAAAGGACTTTTCCAATGCCTGTTTTAGAGGCTTGGCACGAAATCTCTGCACTGTAGGTGTAGCGCGTAGCGCATGCCTGTTAAGGTAAGAAAGCACAGGCCTTCGGATGGCGACCTTTACAATGAGTGTCCCGACTTAGTAGAACGTGGGCGGACGTATGTACGGTGTGTTTTTCTGACACATCGAAGACCGAGGATTGTTTGCCGATCCGACCTTTCCCTTCTTGCGGCCAGCTGGAGTGATGTTTGAGACCGAAGGGTTCATTTGCGCCTGTCAGGACGCCGTTGTCAACACCCTGGCTTATCGCAGCCACATGGCTAAGCCACTGCCGACTATTTTGTGTCGTGCATGCAAATAAGCGCCGAAGACACTAACCCAACTAGCAATTTTCATCCGGCAGCCTAAAGACTGATCAGGCCGCTATGAAGCTGCGGTCCAGGGTACCCTAGTAGGGCACCCCTGAACAGTGCCGGTCGGTCCCCCAAATATAAACTATAAAATAGAACCATAGTACGGGCGTAGAAGGCGCCGTGAACAGACCGAAGTAAAGGTAGCCTGTATGCCACCGTCCACGGACGCCGCGTTACGGCACGTTTGATCTGTGCTGGATGTCGACCAGATCAGGGAAACCGTAGTTCGCGAATCGAGATTTTGAGGTTAGGTTTCATTGACGTCTGCGATATAAACCACCTGATTTCGAATAATCTCCACTCTGTCTGCAGGTAACAAACATGGACTATCATTGTTTATGGATAAACAGTTTGGGTGAAAGAAGACGTTTAGTTTTTCCGCGCAAACACACTTCTTCGCAGAATAACAATCCGTGTAAATTTTGTAAATTTATATCGGTATATGCCTACGCCAATGTCTACATGATGAATTAATAACATTATGTTTTTTGTTTTTAATTTGGCCATCCTTATTAAAAAATATGAGGTAAATTATCAAGCCATATATCGCAGAGACATCGAAAACTCACTGGGCAAAATGTTTAATGCTGCAAAAGATTGAGACGTTGCGCGTCGACCGAGGGCGAAGACAGCGCAGGAGTAACTGAAGGACCACAGCGATCCTATTTAATAATGTATAATTTAAACTATTATTAACTATTATTAATTATGCAGACATATTGAGAAATGTTTAAAGTGTGTCCCGGATTTTTTCCAATAAAAACCGACCGAAGGGTTATCAAGAGCAGGCGGATAAAGTACCATCCCGGTCACATTGGCCCAGTGTGTCAAAGCCGTGGCCAAATATAAGTGTATCAAGAAAGGGTTAATCGAAGAACCAAAAATGTGATGACTGACTAATATCTAAATACAACGAAAATAAAAATACAAGTGAATTTGTTATTGTTATCGAAATTATTATGCGTAAATATACGACCGAATTACCCTCTTTTAAGTTGTTACAAAGAAAAAAATTATTTCAAAAAGAATAAAAATAACGTTAAAATTTGCAATGTGGAGGGCAACTCCACTTTTTTTCTTAATTTTTCATCCGTTTATTTTTATCATCGACAAAAACCTTTTTTTTGCATATTGAGGTCGTGAAACTCTAATAAGAATACGTAAAAACGTGTGAGTTTTTTCACAGTCTAAACGGGCTAAAAAAATTCGGCCGCCAAAGAAGAATTATTTTTCGTGACATTGCAACGTTATGAAGAAAATTATTGACATTCTTTAGAATGATAAAAATTAACAACGAACAAAGTTTACACAAGTGTTAGGATAGCTAAATAGGTAGCGCGCTCAGCTCTAGAATTAGACGATGTAGGTTCAAATCCCGAGGTCGGACAAAAACTTTAACCAAGCAGGACACATTTTTAATCCAATTATCATATATGCAGGAGAATAAATAAAGCATATGGAAACAAAAAACAATACCAGAATTTTTTTTCTGATGTGTTCTTGTTCTTTACTTTTCATTTCAGGCGTAGATACGGCTGCCGGATCAGGGCGTGAAAAGTATACTGATCACGGCTGGGTACCATAAAGTGTTTCACGCTGGCCTGATCCGGCAGCCTGTACAGTGTCGTAATACGGAATACAGAATGCCGGATCGAATCCTAGTCTGCCCCGCAGCAAAATTTCTATTCGGGAATGCATTTACCGTCGGCCTGCCCAGTATATGCAATCTCCGGCTACAAGCATTGCCATAACGCGCCCCTGAGGGTATTATCATCGACGAAACTCTTATCGGATAGATCGGGAGCACGTGCCGTCTTATTTACCAGGAGATATCGAGTCTGTTGTCATGAGCGAGAGGTGCAAGATTTATTGGAACTTCTCGTTCACGACGATTGGGCCGCTTCAAGAGACTAAGCCTGATGTTGTCCTCTTCGCTTTCGACAAGACGATATACGTCATTGAGTTCTCGGCCCTGGCCTAAGCAAACGTGTCGCGAAAGGAAGAGGAACAACGACGCAAGTATCTACTTCCCCTGGCCGAGCTGCGTCGTCTGCACTGGGGATTCGGGGTGACTCTCCTTGCCCTCATCATCGGCGCGCTTGAAGAATGAGCGACTCTTTTGTATCAGGCCTTGCTGGCGTACCACTTTGCATATCCAGTGCTAACAGGTCGGATGCAGAAGGCGGCCATCCTTAGATGCCTCTGTCTACGTCAGGCAACACGATTGTACACTGCAGTAGCCGCTAACTCTCTGGGTTGAGGTAGCGGCTATAGCAGAACGATTTAAAGACTTCTTCATTGCGTTTTTTTACTGGGTGTCATCCGAGGTGATGTTGGAGCCCTCGAGTGTCACAAAGCATTATTGTTCCAGTCTAGATTAAGATCGGGCCTAACCCCTTGGGGGTCGGTGACTGTTTCCCAGTGCTGCGAAACTACCTGGAGCTATAAGTCTATTATCATACGTCTATAATCATCAGCCTTACTACGATGGAATCGGAGGTGTAACGATAATAATAATATTACATCTAAATAAATACGTCGTTATGATGACATCAATTTTAATGCATTTAGTAATATATCTCAATGTGAAAAATGACGATGAACTTCATCAGCGGAATGTAACAAAAACTGAGTCTTTTTGAGTTTCCAAATTTATTTTCCCGTTTGAGGCGCCCTCGTAGAAATTTCGATGCGGCCCGATTCAGGGCGCGTTTAGGTTGCCTGACTACACCGGTAGAGCACTTATAAGGCAGCCTGAAAGCGCCCTGCTAGAAAATGCAACGTTGTGTCACATATCTGCCTGACCTGGTTGCCTGATGAGTCCCTCAGTAGGTTGCCTGATGGGACGCTTATCGAGTTTCCTGGGCAGACCGTTATTGGGCTGCTTGATCAGGCGTTTATAATATTGCCTGATAAGGTCATTATAATATTTCACATAGTCTATTATAATATAGTTATTATAATACAATCAATTTCAAATTCTAGTATATATTTGTCAACATATGTTTTGATTAAACTTGGTTACAAAAAAATGATATATTACTTTAATATATGCACTATACTACTTAAGTAATATAATTGCGCGGTATAATTATACTATACTATTATACTTTAAGTTAGGAATACTTAATAGTTATATTACTCTTAGCAATAGAATTGTACGTTAACAAACCCGTTTTATGTTTTAGTATTTTTATTCCGAATCGTGCGGTTGCCCTCCCAATCCTCAGCATTGTTGATCACTTTTCCTGCGGCTTGGTCAACATCTTTCGTACAGATCGGAGCCGCGTTCTCGGTGTTAGAATGTTTTGTTATGATGACTCCTATAAAATAAACATCGTCCTACATAGTTGGCTCTCATCTACATACAGATAAGGCCGTCATTCAGGGTTATGCATATAATGGATCTGCCCCCGATACCTTGAACGTATGAATACCATGTTAATCACCTATAAACATGGTTAGATTATACATACTTCGTTTCCTCGACGATAACACTTTCTGATTTGTGCCCTGAGATTTACAAAGCTGCGGAAATCTTCTAACACGCATGCGAGTTGCATAACGTTTTTTGTCGTGACAGCCTATAACACCTTTTCTAAATGAAATTCAGGAATACATCGAAATTTCAAACCTACGATGCTGTTGAGTCGAAATTTCCAAGTGGAAAATAAGAGGTTATGTGCATTTATCGACTGCTGAGGCAGTTCAGGGAAAGCCATAGTAGGGCCTCACTTGGGAAAGCCATAGTAGGGCCTCACTTGGGAAAGCCATAGTAGGGCCTCACTTGGGAAAGCCTGCATAGAGCCTTATCAGGGAAAGCCTTAGTGAGGCCTGATCAGGGAAAGCCTTAGGAGGACTTTAGCGGGGAAAGCTTTGGTAGGGATTTGTCGGGGAAAGCCTTGGTAGGGACTTATCCGGGAAAGCCCTAGTAGGATCTTATCAGGGACGGCCTTAATAGGGCCATTTTAGTATTGCCCGATTTCGGGCCTAAATACTCAAATACTTAATTCGGGCCTAATACTTAATCAGGTTGCCCGTAATAAGTGTTACCCGTATCACACCCTGATCATGGCCTGATCCCGATCAGGCTTACCATAAGAAATTTCTACAGGGGCGCTGATTATGAATCAAACGTTTTTGATAATATTATTAAAGATATTAATATTATTAACGATATTCTTATTAAAGCTTTACGACATCAATCTGCAAAGAAGACTTTCGATAATGATGAAAGTAAATAAATGACAAATCGAAAAAAAATATCGTTTCATTCCAACGATGCAAACTTCAACGTCATATTGAAAATATATCTTTATATGTAGACGTTATCCTTGTCAATCCAAATGGACGAAAAAATCGACACGAATCGGCACCGCAAAGCGAGAAAGAAGGTGGTATAGGAGATCGACGGCGAGATGAGACGATTTATATACGTGCAATGGATACATATCAGCGTGGCGACGTTGGTGCGGTGAATTACGTTGTGGCACAGTGTGTGGTATTCAGTTGAAGAGAAAGCGCACGGACTGGTTGTGCCGTTAATGAGGTACGAATTAATTAACCGAGCCTCGTGTAGAATGAGGGAGGGGGGGGGGGGGTGGCATAGAGACGGCGGGTACCGAGGAGAGGGTGAGCGGGAAGGCTGTAATTAGGGACCTATAATTGCGTGGAGTCAGCTAGTGCGGTTGTGCGTTCGAGTGGCGCACAACTCCCACCGAACTCTTGCTCTTTGCTCCCCGCTTGGCTCTTTCTCTCTCTCTCTCGCTCTGTTTAAACGATCATCCCTCGTTTCCATACGGGCGTTCTATTTATGCGCACACTGACGAGAGACACAATGCCAAGAGCCTCCATGATGGAATACGCTCTCGGATGATTTTGCGATGGAAGCGCGCCGAAAATCGATAATTGTGCGATTCTTGCGAGATCTTCAACGCGACAATTCCAATGACGACAACAACGTGATTATGATTATTGGCGCGGACGTGAGAGTGCGAATCCACGGGTATATGTGCGAGGGGGCACTCACGGTTTATCCGAGATGATGGTCGGCAGGATTAGCGATAAATAGCATGGCACAAATGGATAGAGAGACGTGGTAGAGACGAGCGACTGGGCTAACGAGAAATTCTAGAGGGATGTATACCTACGAGTAAGGGCGCGTAATGAAGCAATACCGTAAAACATTTCTGTCACTCCAATATTTGGAAATTTTATTCTCAACGATCCTTCGCACATGCGCCCTTTCAAGACCCTACCCACCCCCAATGCACCACGGTTAGAACGAGGGGTCAGGGAAACTGTGAAAAACCTGTATGTTCACCCATCCGAATACTGGCTCGGAACAACGCTTCCTGGCAATTGCCCGAGCAAAAATGTGACCGGACATTCCCTACTCTTGGCTCCAGCCCTGACCAGACTTGCCTTGTCTGATTTACCTGGCCGAGCCCGCCCATGGAACAAACCGGGAAGATCGCAAAATCGTTTTTTTTCCCCTTACCTTCTATGTTTGGTAATAACAGTCTTCTGGCCGGGATACATTGCGGGCAAGTAGGGGAGACCGGGGCAAAATGGTATAGCGGGGCATAATGGGACCGGGGCAAAATGGGACCGGGGCAAAACGGGTTTGGGGCAAAATGGAATAGTGAAAATCAACACTGCTGGAAAATACGTCATTGGGGCAAAACGGGACTGGGGCAAAATGGGCCGGAGAAAATCAGGCTCCTCCGAAAGAGGCGGTTGGGGCAAAATGGGACAGTAGAATAATTCGATGCAGAAACGAAAGAAATGCAGGGGTAAAAAACGAGGGGTAATAAATGAGTGAAAACAGGTTTTATTTAATGTTACACGATATTTGGGTCACACTCTACTTACGATACTATAATTTAACGGTGGCAATGTTTAATTTTTATTGCTTGTTTAACTAAGCTAATTTTTATCGGCACAATTGTCGCAAACGTACTCGATTAAGTTATCGTCAGCATGGGCACATGAATAGTGGGCCCATTTCTCGCATGAATTACAACGAATCTTTTAGATTAGATTAGTTACAAATATAAAAACGACTCACAATGGACGCGCATGGCGTCTCACTGCTAAACAAAAATAACATTGACTAGGGTTCAACAACAATAAAATGTACCTCATGATTTTGTTGCGAAATAATGATAGATGAATAAATACGTAATCGTTTAGATAACGAATAAAAACATAAGACATTGATTTCATGAATTGAGGATAGGAGTTTGGAATGAAAAACTAAAAACTGAAAATCCAATATGGCGGATGAAAAAAAGTTCTATTTTGTGGAAATAGTTATTTTTTCACGAAACTACGGCCGATGCATTCAATAAAACAATGGATATGTTAATTGAGCTTAACAATCCAGGTGATACGATAAGTTTGTTGATATTTATCGTTTAACTAAATTGCATTAATTAGCATATTTTTAAAGACGTATTTTGATATCGACTCATTTTATATCGTTGAGATTCGATTACGCGTAATCATTTATTAATATTAAAGACTGCAGCGGTTTTCATTTGTTAATTGAATTGTTCAAATATTTATTCTTCATTGTACGATCGGCATTTTCTGAAATTTCTTGGAAATTGTTAATCGAGCGTAACAATTCGATTCGAACAATTTAATTGTTAATGAAATTGTTTAAATAATAATTTTTTATTATTCGGTTAGAATCTTCGCAAGTTTGGTGTAGTCTATTAATGCATTAATGACTATTAATGCAGTCTAAAACTTCAATTGATTTTTTGATATTCATTGTTTGACCAAATATAATGATTGGACATGCGGTTAAGGCAATGTTTCAAGGTCGCCTCGTTCGATTTCGTTGAAATTTGATTAATCGTAGTAATTTAACATTAAAGAAGACGACAATTTTTATTTGTTAACTCAATCGCTTAAACAATTATTATTATTTTTGACTTTACAACAACAGTTCGTGCTCGGCTCGTCAGGATTCGTTGAATCCAATAAATTTAAGTACTTCAACATTCAAAAAAATACTAATTTTTCATTTGTTATTAAAGTTTGTTAAACAATTACTTTTGATTCTGCGGTCAGAACTGTACCAAACTTGACGTAAATTGTTATTTGAGCCTTCTTATTCGATTGGTACAATTTCTTTGCGGTTATTAATTATTTAAATAATCAAGTAATTTTTATAATCTGACGCACGCAATTTATGGTTTTTAAAAATTTTTATCTTTCTTTGTTTTTTTTTTATTTATTTTCTGCCAACTGCACGTTACTGATACTGATTTTCAAGCCATTGATGAAAATCTAACTCTTGTCAATTTTTACGTAAATTGTTTTATGAAACTAGGACCGCCGCTCCCCATGAAATCGACGGATATGTGTCGACAAATATATCGGTCAGTCCGTATTATCTGCGTATATGTGGACTGAAACGAACCACAAGCACCATTTAGATTAGATTATGTTTCAACAGCTCTTTCATAGAGCCGAAGCATGAATTTTCCTGTCATCCCATTTTGCCCCAAATTCAGCGGGCTGCGACACTTCATTTTTGTGTGTCCCATTTTGCCCCTATCCCATTTTGCCCCAAATCAAGCACCCAAGAAACTTCATTTTTTGCTATCCCATTATGCCCCGATCCCATTATGCCCCAGTGCCGTTTTGCCCCGGTACCGTTTTACCCCGCTATACCATTTTGCCCCGGTCTCCCCTACATCTTAACGTAATGTCTACCCGGCCAGAACGTTGACATGTTCTGGAAAGTGGAGCCTCTCTATAAGAACTAAAGAAAAGCTACTTTGCTTTTCACCTCATCAGAGATATTTATAATTGATAGGGATGAAACTAATACATCTGTTGTAATTCTATTCATCATGAAAAGCATTCATTTCATCAATGACAATCGACGAGGATAACAATGCTTATCATAAATACCAGAATTACTATTACCAATGATCTGAGCACAAAGAATACCAAAGCTGGTCATTCGTGGTTTTTGAACGCCTTGTCGCCATGTTGGGAAATATCAATGTTCTGGCCGGGAAGACATTACCTGAATGTATTTCGGCAACAATCCGCCAGGTGGCTACAAGCGAAGCGCTTCGCGTAAGCAAGATTCTATCGCACGAGGATAAAAGTTCGTCCTGTGAGTTGTACCACGTACAGCTGTGCTATGCTTACAGTGTGCACTTACGCTTATGATTTCGCGATACTTGCGAAATAATCCTTTGCACTCCAGGTCTTTTTCGCACGGATAGTGATCTGTGTACGTTTTTCTGTCTCTTTGCCTATCGGGAAATGCGAGCAAGCGTATGTATACAGTCATATACCACCATAGCAAGTAGATCACCAACGAAAAATATGTTGTCGAAATACTAAATTCAATACACTCCCGATTTTACCTCCTCAAGGATTCCAAAAACGCTGAAACGACATTTTTAATTTCCTCGTTTGTTCCTGGTTATTTCCCGATCGATTCCCTACAACTTTCCTGGTCGTTTACCGCTTGTTGTACGGCCCGTCCCTGATCAGTTCCCCAGAAAAGAAACGGCGGATCGGGACCCAGCCTTAGACCCGTTACATTGCGAACCTATTCCAGGGTGGAAGGCCCGACCACAGTCTGCTATTATCTAGGGAAGGCAGATCAGAGGCAGTACTTTTTCTCAACTCAAATTTCTACACGGGTTCTTTACGCGCACATAAATTTGGCTCAACGAAACAAATAGACCAGGTATATACGTGCAAAGTAGGTATCGGTCGGTTTGTATAGAATGGCGGACAATCGAGCTTCCTCGGCGAGACTAATCCAGGCTCTAACGCTTCCCCGTCAGGCTCCGAGATACTATTTCGAATTGATTAATCCCAGAGCGTGAGAGGGAGAGGTGGGCAGTGCGAGAAGGGTTCGCCGGGGCAAGGTGGATGAGAGACCACAGGGGCTAATTTCGATGTGCTCGCGAGGCCTCTCGCGGTTTCGCCTCGAAAACCTAGTCGCTTTAACGCGAGAGATTGCGCTTATACGTGTGTGTCTTTTGAGCCTTTGATGCGCTCGGGATGAAATTCTCTCTCACCTGCTGCCTCGGATCCTTGTCCCTCGCCCTACTACCCCGGACCTTTTATTCGATCGCTGCAGAACGTTGCCTGCGGTAGTTCCGGTCTATGCGACAATTCCAAATACGTTACACCTTTCCCGATAAACCGCGGAGATATACAGGCTGTGCGTTTGTGAAGAAAAATGTTTATTTTTCTCCAGCCCCACCGGTTTTTTTTTATACCTACACTCAATAGAAGTAATTGAATCAATGGCGTTATCAGAGATAACTCAATCAATTCGAACAAAATTTAATTCAATTATAACATTGATTGTTAAATTAATATCAAAATTGGGAAGTCCCGGGCGGAAATTTGTTGGAGAGTCCCTCGATCCACCACAGTCCTGTAAGGATTTAACAAGGACGCCACACGCAGAGAGGACACATATAGTAGGGAGACTGCAAGTGAATTGCGTGCAATTTCTGGATTGACGTCGTTTGGAATTTTTTTCCGAAATTGTCAACTAGAATTTGTTGAATCTCCAAAAAGAAATATCCTTTCGCGATCCCGTACACAAAGGCCATAGCCGGCTAAGTAGGGGTTGAGCGGCCCCCTCGCGCATTCGTTCCAAATTTTGGCCAAAAGTTGCGTCTGATGGGTTACAAACTCACGCCAAATTTCAACCATGTAGCTGCACTAGTAACAAAGATAAAAATACAACTAGTATTTTTGAAAAAGATTGTTTTTCTCAGGATCTACTGGACCGATTTTCATGAAAAAAATATATGTTGTAAATATATTCAAGGCGATTCACAGAAAAAATCAAGAACCCAATCCCACGAACGGAACTAACCGAAAAAAATTATTTTAGTTTTCGTGATTTTTTTTTCGGTCACTCGCTCACGAGATACAATTACCAGTTTTTTTTTTTATTAGACAATCGGACCTCTTTCCACAACATATAATTTTTCCAAGTCGATCGAAGAGGTGGAGCATAGTTAAAAAAATTAAAATACAATTTTTTGCACATTGTATCTAAATTTTATTAAGATTTCTTACAGTATAATTATACTTTCAAACAATTTGTGGTGCTGTTTCATTTACGTTAGTAGCCGACGAAGATTTTCACTGTCTCCCTTAATCATCGTCGCTATCATCATTGATGATGGCAGTTGTATCACTGGATGACATTTTATCAAACGTAGTATGTACCAACAGAAGACGAATATATCGACAATTACAAACTCGTGATCCAGGATATTTGTTTTTTCTGTACTTCAATGGTAAACAAACAATTTTTAAAATCACAGTGAACGATGTATTTATCGCTGAATTAAACCCAGTTACACCGGACTGGCTGAGTGACTGGAACAATCAGACGGACGGTATACTTCGATATTTGACACAGCAGAAAATAAGGTTGAGTTTGTTGCAGCGTTTGAATCATGGAGACTAGAGTAAAGGAGTGGACACAGGATAGGAGAATACGTAGTACCAGCGTACTGGAAATCTGTTCTTTCAATAGTTCTATGTTCTGCCACTAGCGTCGCAAAGATCGGTAACATCCACCAATAGCAGTATATTATCGTTCAGCGCTTGCGCAGCACAAAGCTCTTTCCCATTTCCATCATGGCCTCCTGTCATAATCGTAATTTATAAAGTGTCAAAAATCTCTTTAGACTTGGTGAATTTCTTTATTCAACGTTTCCTTCAATAAGCAAGGTAAATTATTCATTTTATTCTTATGTATATATGGAAATAAGTAAGGATTTATTAAACGAAGTAAAACTTAGAATTTGGAAAAAAATGAATTCAAGATGCTTTTGAAATATGCGGCACACGTCCGTTCGCAGTGTCTTTGATCTACATACATATGACTTGGATGTTTTCGACCGCAGCGCCGCCACAAGAGGTACCGATTTCGTGTCCACTTCTAAAGCACCCTGTGTCCACTTCTTACTCTAGTCTCCATGGTTTGAATATTCGTAGATTTGTGACGTGAACCGCTTGGTAACAACACATGGAAACTCTGCGGCGTTCGATAATAACTGAACGGAAAATTTTTTGTAGTTGTCATGACATCCAAAACAAAAAGAATGTGCAAAAGCAGTATATTTTTTTTTAAACTATGCTCCACCTCTTCGATCGACTTGAAAAAATTATATGTTGTAGAAAGAGGTCCGATTGTCTAATAAAAAAAAACTGGTAATTGTATCTCGTGAGCGAGTGACCGAAAAAAAATCACGAAACCTAAAATATTTTTTTTCGGTTAGTTCCGTTCGTGGGATTGGGTTCTTGATTTTTTCTGTGAATCGCCTTGAATATATTTACAACATATATTTTTTTCATGAAAATCGGTCCGGTAGATCCTGCGAAAAAAAATGTTCTCCCAAAATACTAGTTGTATTTTTATCTTTGTTCCTAGTGCAGCTACATGGTTGAAATTTGGCATGAGTTTGTAACCCATCAGACGCAACTTTTGGCCAAAATTTGGAACGAATGCGCGAGGGGGCCGCTCACCCCTACTTAGCCGGCTATGGCCTTTGTTAGGGAGTCCCAAGATGCACCCTCATTTCTATACGGATTTGTTAGGGACACCGCACATAGGGAGCCCTAATCGGCATCTAATTTCATTCTGCACTGTTCCCCGATGAACGCAGTTTGAGAACTCTTACCACGTTCGGATCGAATATATGTGAAAAGTCACGAGAAAATGCGCGGCGTATTGAAACATAAACTGCACGCTTTGTAGACACGTATGTTCGTGCCGATATTATGCAAAAGTGCAGTAATATAAATAACAAATGATAATTACAGTGGATTTTCAGTGATGTGATATGAATCGAATTCCAAGATGTACTTTTTCAAACGATGTATACTTTTCTGAGATCAGATTTAAACTTTTTTAAGACCTACTCAATCTGTATATTTATATAGTTCGTTAAAAAAATTCAACCTATAGAATGCGATGAGATCTATCAAGAATCGTATCGGATTCGTTTCGATAATGTCTCAATACTTTAGGATTCAAATTGGATTCGAATAGGGAGTCTCGACTACAATCCAATATACGCGCGTGATGTTTTAGTATAAGTTCTCTATCAGAGAGGAGAAACAAGTATCGGGATCGAATTGAGTCCCTATGACAATTTCTGCATGGTGTGGCTTCTCTGGAGTTATAATTGGAGGAAGCGCGTCCTTTCAGAGAAACCGGCGACCAGTCGAGGTCCCATTGAATGGCCCATACATACGGCGCCCATGTAACAGCCCATATAGATAGGAGAATAGATTGAACTGCGTGACTTCTCAATTTGGCTTTGGGACTTTGACGCGGGGGGAGCAGAAATAAATGAAAAAATGCCAACCCACAGGAAGTGTCACGGAGTATCAACGAAAAATACGAATTGGATTCAATATACGCGGGTGCGTGTATACATGTGTACACAAATATAAAACTCATTCGTGCGGAAGCTTCTGTGTGTTCCCGTGATAAAGAGCGAGCGAACAGCCAAAAGAGAGAGAGAGAGAGAGGGAGAGGAAATTGTGAAGAGCCACCACATGTATGAATTTACGGATCCCAGTAGGAGAGATGAGAAGTGAAATGACGGACGGGCGTGCTTAATGCGAATCACATCCGGTAGAACGGGCGCATTCACGAGACACGCCAATTACATCGTCGCGCATAGCTGACGCACGCGTTTTGTACACCGCGTCTGGCGTTCACGGTCCTCTCTCTCTCTCTCTCTCTCTCCCTCTACTGCTCTCACAGATATCTGCGTCGAATTCTTCTCACCGACGAAAGGGCGCAATTCACGAATGATCAAACGCGCTGATCGACAGTGCTTATGCCAATCATTTTCAACTGTGCAGCAACTCGGGCGAAAAAAAATCTTTCGGGAAGTCTCGATTCGGAATGGATTTGATTTTCATCATACATCGAAACCGTAATCGAATGAGCATGTCTGACGTGCGGGCCAAAGTTTCGTTTCTCGAGGCTTTTGCCGGGTATACCGTACCGTAATATTTTATGAGGTAACAAAGAGAGACTATACGACCCCACAGTATATATCTATTATTATTGCTTTGTTAATTGTATTATTGGCTAATTTTTAATTATAATCAAATTAATTTAATAATATTTACGAAATGATCGGGTATCGAGCATTTTATATTCATTAAGGGGTCTTTTCACTCTAGACGCTAAAAAAGGAAATTTTCATGAATTTTTTTGATAGGCTTATATTATAGATATTGATATAAAAGTTGTTACACTTTATAAATACACTTTCGAAATACATTTTTTTTGAATTATGTATTTATGTAAGCCAAACAAACTTTAAACGCGTTTTTCTCGAAACAACGTTTTTTCGACGGCTTGTTGATGAAATCTTCGAAATTACTAAACCGATCCTTATGAAATTTTAACCACATGTTCTTTACAACTATAGCTATAGCGCATATCAAGATTTTTTTTTTATTTTGATATTTAATTTTTTTTCGCCAAAACGGTGAAAAACACGTTTTTTCGAAAATTATCGGCCATTTTGTTATTTTTGCATATATACAAAATCATATGATATGGGCTATAGCCATCGACATGCTGAATCTAAAAACGTTTATTTTTTTTGTTTCGGATGATCCATCTCCGAGATTTCATCAACAGCGCAGGCCTACAATTTTTGAGGACATTTTTTTAACTACCATTTTCGTCTATAAATAGTTACTTTAAGAAATAACTTTTTTTTCAAAATCTATTCCGAAAGTATTTTTATTAAGTGTAACAACTTTTATATCAATATCTATAATATAAACCTATGAAAAAAAATGAATGAAAATAGCCTTTTTTTAGTGTCTAAAGTGAGAAGACCCCTTAAACCTTTCATTATAAACAAAAATTGTTTCAATTGTTTGTTATCATTATGGTCCATAATCATATTTTGCAGATTTAGGTTGTAGATCGTTAAATAAGAATCTTTCAAAATACGTGATTTTCGTAGCTTCAATCTGTCAAAAGAAATGTCGAAAAAAAACATATTTGTTGCATTCCAACGATGCAACGTTCAACGTCATATACCTGTCTATAAAATGTAGTTATATAAATATCTAGCGATCGATCTAACATTTTTTTTTTGAGGTCTTCAAATTATTTATACGGCTTAAATAATTTTATAATTCATATATATAATTTTTGTTTAAGTATTGTTTAAAAATTGACGTTTGACGTGCTGGTGATTATTTAAACAAGAAGATTTAATATATTTTTTTATTTTTACATATACGAGATTTTTAATCCTTGTTCCGTAGCAAATAAAAATTCAATTTGATCTCCATCTAATGTGAAATGGACTTGTCGAAAGATTCTTCTCTTACCAGGATAATCGTCGAAAAAAATATGGATCGTTGACGCCGGTTAAGCGACAATTCAGGGGTGGATCGAGGGATTTTTTCGGTGCGGGGAGTCCGACGAGCATGGGGGTCGGGGGAGCCGTTGGAAGAGTGGTTAGACACGCGTCGACGTTCGCTATCTACTCGACTGCACGCACTCCGCGCGCCCAGACAAATGTGTTTTTCGTTAAATGCATCTAGATGAAACCAGTCAGATAAGGAACGGCGTTGGTTCAGTGGCAACGACGATAGATCGCGCGTGTCTATGTACGCATCGAGGGTGGATTATATGGCAGGCATTGTGCTAGCGAATTCTCGATTCATGCAGTCCTGAATAGTATAGAGAATCGAAGCAAGGATGCTCATTTATTAGGATTTCACGCCCGTGGTCTCGTTTTTTTTTTCCTCGGCCCTCGTTTTACGGGCGTCATAATCCGTGTACACCCATTCTCCGTAGCTTATCCCGCGTGAGAGCCTTTTACGTTCGTGAGAACTGTCAAATTTTTTCAATCGTTCCTAGCGGGCGCGATTGAAAGGCCAATTTAAACAATTTCCTTCAATCGAGTTATGAAATTTTATATTCGCCTTGGCATGCAAAAAAAACATTCATTAGCCGTCTATATTGAAAATAAAATATAAAATAGCGCGAAGATCGAAACATTTTTTGTTCCTCAGATGGCTTCGTTTTCTCATTTCGCGTTTCTTCTGGCGAATATACTCGAGACGAGCGCGCACAGCCATACGGTCACTATGTTCTTCCAGAGTAAGGTGTAGCTGAGAATCGATCCCGAAAATGAGGTGTCCTCTTCGCTCACTTTTGGCGTCTGGTACACACCGAGAAATAATTGCGTGTAAGCGTTTCTCGAATTGTCCGATGAATAATTGCGACGTGAGGTTATGAAATAATTCTCACTTGGCTCCCGTCGGTATTGACCAACTGGGTCAAACTGTCGCGTATATTTTCCACGCTGAGAGGGCCGAACTGGCCTCTCACGCTTCGCAATGGTACCTCGTCCTTCTCGGTGTCGACGTTGATGAGAGGCCTCATGTCGGCCGAGGTAGTTGGTGTCGATATCGTACCGCTCAGAATCATCGTGTGTTCAATTTTTCAGCGGGATGCCGAAGTTCGCAACGATCAATGAAGCGCTTCAATCAAATGGACGAATTCAACGAAAAATTTCGTACAGCTCGAAATTTTAACCCGAAAAATGTGGCATTTTGATCGCGAATTAAAAAACTAATAAAAAAATGATGACCCAATGTGGTTATGCGTCAGTTGTTTTGGTTGTTAGGCAAATATTTTGCGTGACGCGTTCAATGAAGGAGTAAATTGAAAAAGTCTATTTTTCGTTACTCTAAATTATATATATAAGGGTGGCCTAAATTTAAGCTCTACTTTTTTTTACTTTTTCTCACCATCCAATTATCATCTTTAAAGAAAAAAAAAATTGACGCGATATCTGCGAGCGGTGGAAAAATATTTAGATGTCGCTCAAGCCTCCCAAAAATTCAAATTTTCATTAACAAATTGATTTTCATTTCGTTCACTTCTCACCCATGAATTTTACGTTTTATAATTTTTAAATTAACCTCGCGAAACTTCTAGCCGCTCAATGAATATTTAGTGGTCGCTCAAGAGCTTCGAAATTTCCAATTTTCGCCAATTTTTTTTTACTCATCTCACTCATCAATTAGACGCATTGTAAATTTTCAAAACAATTAATCGTTTTTCTTTGAAAATAGATTTTTCAATGTTACCTTACACTACTAAACCAAGAATTATAATCTTTGTATTTATAAAATAATTCGTTAAAGCTCTTGTCCGTAAACAAAATTATAGGTCCCCCGTTTTATAGTGTTAGAAGTGTGAGGTAAATTCCAAAAATCCGTTTCGAAAGAAAAAAGGATTAAGGGTTTTGGAAATTTTACAAAGTGTTGTTTTTATGAGTGAGAAGAGAAAAAAAAACGACGTTTGGAAATTTCGAAGCTCTTGAGCGATTACCAAATATTCATTGGCAGGCTAGAGGTTTTGCGAGCTTAATTTAAAAATTATAAAGCGTAAAATTCACGGATGAGAAGTCGACGAAAGAAAAAATCGATTTTTTTATGAAAACTTGAATTTCTGGGATGCCAGAGCGACCTCTAATCATTTCTTGACCGCTCGCAGATGTCGCGACAATTTTTTTTTTCTTTAAAGGGCTATACCATTGTGAACGCTGAAAATTTGGGTGATTCTCGGGAATTTTTTCGAATAAAAGTACTCAATTAAATGTTTCCGAAAATTAAGAATACATTTGATCTGCATTACATAATTTTTTCATAGAAAAATATTAAGATCCAAGCGACTTATGCGCTGCCTTCGGAGGCGCCAAAAAAAAGTTCCCCACTGCTGACATGATTCCTGCCGATTGAGTAGCTGAAAATGAAAAAGGAAGAAAATGTCGTTAAACTGGAAGATATTTACAGTAAACTGACGCAGGATTTTCGAAAAATATAAAAATCTACAATAATGACGTAGTTATGAAAAAGTTTTCTTGCCTACAAAATAGCCGTTTTTTTCAATGCCAAATCGGCAATTTTCATCCAATCAAAAATATTCTACGTCATTGTAGAGTAAATATATTCAAGAGTACTCAGCTCAAATTTCAAGTCAGTCGGATAATTGGTCTTTGAGTTACAATGACAGCAAATTTGAAAAATCTTATTTCGAAAAAAACGCGTTTAAAGAATTAACTATCGATTTTTACAAGATGAAATGATATTGATATAAATTATATAAAAGCTAATGTTATTCTTGCAAGTCTAAACTGTCGAAAAAGGCATTAAAAAACAATTTTTTGAAAGTGTTACACTGGTATAGCCCCTTAAAGAAGGTAATTGGATGGTGAGTGAATGGAAAAAATAGAGCTCAAATTTGGGCCTCCCTTATATATATATATATATATATATATATATATATATATATATATATATATATATATATATATATATATATATATATATATATATATATATATATATATATATATATATATATATATAAGGTCATTGAGTATAAAATATCCAATTACCTCAAGTACCAAGTTTGATATCCGATTTCTCTGATACTTCACCTTGACAGTTCTTGGTTTTTTTTATTTATTGTGAAGGTACGTCATCAGCCTCCCAGACGCACGTTTCAATTTGTGATTATCCGCTGAATTGCATTTTATGCATTCAATTTTGTAAACCATGGATAAGTAATAAATACGCGTTATTTTCGAATACGAGTTCCGTCGTCCGATTCTAAAAAAGTATACAAATCACTGAGACTTCCTGCGCAGCTTCGTTTGACATTAAATCCCCCATACATGTATCTATATGTATATTTATATATTTGAAAGCTCTCATCGAGCTCGTTGCTTTCTTCGGGTCGACAATCCTTCACGGTTAAGGCTTCTAATCGTATTCATTAAAGTGCTCTCAATGCTTTTACACGGCTTTCTTGTCGTATATATACAACAAGGCGGTTAACTCTCTCCCTCTTTCCTCGTCGTCTGCTCGCCGAGAGTTTTCCTTTCGCTTTCTCCTCGCCCTCTCGAGCGTTCCGTGGTGGCTTTCTCAGGCGCTACCCCGCGCCGGTGCTCTCGTCGACGACGACGTTGCGATCCGGGACGTCTCCGAGAAAGGGAGGGAGAGAGAAGGGTGTGCAGAAGAGCGAGGTGGAGCCGCGAGAGAGCTTTTAAGTTCGCAACAATGCGCGGATTTATAAACCACCCCGGGGCATTGTTACCGCGGGACGGGCAGGCGGTGAAGGCAAGTGATTGAGGTTCTCCGCGGCGATTCGACACTTGCCGAATACCAAACCATCGCTTGGTCTATTGTCGAACCCTTTATCTTGGAAATTCGTCCGTTTTCATCATCGCCCTCCTCCTTCTTCCTTCTCTCCAAGCGGCAAATTCTCATTTTCTTACGGGGTTCCTCACATGACATTTGTTAAACGACTCTCTCTCTCTCTCTCGTTTATTGATGGAACGTCCAGAAAATGCGAAAGAAGCTGATAACGACGCGCGTTTCCCATTGTGTATCCCTTTCAAACTGCCTGTGCACGTACGGAAAGAGAAAGAGTGAACGAGAAAGCCGAAAAAGGAATAAATTCTCGGACAATCGTTCCGATAACGTCTGCGCGATCACCCAAATGAGAGGGTGATAAAAAATGAAAAAAAGGCAAAAGAGGGTAAAGCACCGCGATGACGCAAAGTTTTCGAAATCATTGGAAGGCGCAGCGCCATCGCAATGGACTGTCGTAGGGATGCAATTGGATTCTCATACTTGTTCCCACTTCCTGATAGGGATCAGTCCGTCATCACATTGGATCCTTATATTAAAACGTCACGCTCGTATATTGGATTCTAACCGGGATTCCGCATTGGAATCCCATGAACGAATCCAATTTGAATCCTAAAACATTGCCACATTATCGAACGGAATCCGATACGATTCTTGATGGATCCCATCGCATTTTGTACGTTGAATTTTTTAAACCAAATATATGGATATACAAAATGAGTGGATCTAAAATCGATTTCAATCACGCGACTGAAAATTCACCGTAGTCATCGTTTGTTATTTATTTTATGCACCTCACATAATATCACCACACACGTAAGATACCTGTGGGTAATAAGTCCTAGCTAAGGGATATTTAAAATAAAATAACAAAAATATCCAATTCAATCAACATATTTTAATTATAGTCATTATTGAAATTCAGTTTCTATAAAATATAAACGCAAAATGGTAATTTGTACCATAAACAAAAACAAAATTAAACATTTTTGAAAACCTTGATAGTAGGCCTTATTTTACTATGATAGTATTAGGCCTACGGCTTTAACATACTTAAGGCAGAAGTCTGGTCTAGAAATTTGAGAGAATCGATTTTTTTTCTCATTTTATTATTCCTTAGACCTTTCTTAATACTCTCGTGAAAACCGTTTATTGTTATTCCAAAAATTAGCAGAGTAAGAGAAATTATAAGCAAGCCGCGCGCCAACCTCATCTAACGGTATCAAAACTTTGAACGCGTTCATCTCAGAACTATGTTTTTCGAATCGGCGCCCACGATATCTCGATAACTAATTGACCGATCGAGCTTAAATTTTGCACATACCTTCGGTAGCCTCTTTCTGAGGGCTGGTAGCAGAATTGAGTCCAACAATAGTTTTGCCCACATTTTATAACTCGTCGAATACCCGAAAATGTATGAAATATCGTTAATCAAAGTTTAACAGGCCGCCATTTTGCAACAAAATTTTTTTAAGTACTAATTCTACTACCAGTGCTCAGAATACTCATGCAGATTGAGAATATCTTTTTTTTTCAGATGCATACAACATCACCCAGAGTGGGCGCCGATTGAGGCGGTTTTCGGCGGACCATGTTGTAGAAAAATAAAAAACTACATGAAAATATTTAAAATAATTTTTTTTAATGTAGATACATTCTCAAAGTAACAATAAATACGTATGTAAAATTTCATCAAGGCAACTTCAACAGTTTAAAAGTTATTCCAACCCAAAAATGACGTAAAAAATCTCGCTCTAGACCAGACTACTGCCTTAAATATTCAAACTATACGTAACATATTTGGTATTTGAGATTAATAATCCTCTGCAGCTTCGTATAAACTCAAAGTTCCTTTGTGCACTGCTCGGACAGCTGACCCCAGGTTGTTTTTTTACCACAACACTCGTTTTGGAGGCAACGGGATCGAGGCACTAAAAAAATGGTCAAATAATTAGTAATAAATATGCGTAATACTTATTTACATTCGTAACATCTTAAAAGTAATGTAAAATACATTCTAAAACAAACACATTTTCCTACAAGAAGTAGGAGGATAATGAGGCCTATGGTTAAATTTAGTAGGCCTTCATAACCGTCGACCACGTATGTAAGAAAAACCAAATAAGAAAAAATTTGGGACTACGATACGTTATTTAAATATTCATGATCATCGAAGCTTGAATTAATAAAAACGGAGACAGTTATTTTAGATGGAAAAGTGTAATATTACAAAAAGAAATTCTTACGATTTATTTGGGCCGATTTTTATTATTGGTACTGCGTGGCCACGTCTTATGATGGATGATGCTACACTGGCGACGGGGACCGGGGTATCGCGCCCCGCAAACTTGTGTCGACATCTTCGTGCAATAGGCGTCTGTGAGCGGCCTTGAGCGTGAGCGGTTATTACGACTTTAGTTACTTAAGCCTTATTAGCCGACAGGCCTTATTACCCGCAGGTACCTTACACGATAACGAAGGGTGCAGGTTATGTCTCAACACGCCGAACTTTTTCTCGTGACTCTTCACACATTTTCGATTCGAATGCGGTAAGGATTCTCAAATGGCGTTTATCGAGGAACAGTGCAGAATCAAATTGTATTCCGATGAAGAACCCTCTGTGCGGTGTTCCTAACTGATGTGGGTGCATCTTGGGACTCCCCAACAAATTCGTGCACAGGATCACGAAAGGACATATTTTTTTTTGAACATTCATCCAATTCCGGCTGATCATTTCCAAAAAAATTCGCGAACGACGTAATACGGGAAATAGCGCGGAATCCACTTGGATTTTAATGTGCACTCCCTTTGTGCAGCGTCGCTATCAAATCCCTATAGGGATGTGGTAGGATCTGGGGACTTCCCAACATATTTCTGCACGGGGTGAAGAGGATGAGAGAAAGAAGAGAGCAAAAATGTCGGTTCTCTCGCAACGGGGATGACCGCGGGAGAAAACGTGCTGTGAGCTCAGCGTAACGAAACTAACGTGCGCGGGTGAATCTCTCGATGCGTGGAAATTAAATTAATGCCATGGGATTTACGCGCAG
Organism: Ophion ellenae; assembly: GCA_963210295.1. NCBI lineage: Eukaryota > Metazoa > Arthropoda > Insecta > Hymenoptera > Ichneumonidae > Ophion > Ophion ellenae. Next base: position 14,906,934 of record OY723395.1, read on the forward strand.
CCACGATGGTGGTACATACATATACGTGTAAAATGAGCACCCTTCGAGGTGCACACGCATCAATGACATATATCGCGGACATCCGAGGACAATGCCGATGACACGACCACTGCATACAGCAGCCTATATTAATCATATATATGCTCGTATCGTGCTCAGGGACCCTTCCAAAAGCTTCAGGACACGCTACTGACTTTCCCATGACGTAGATGCTCGCGATCAGATTAGCTCCCTTCTTTTCAACGAAATGCCCATCTACTGGTGGCGAATCAAATGCGACCGAACACGAGAACATTGCATCTCTCTCTTTTGGTCACATTTGACTGTTGGAAGCACTTCTGGGTTTCGTAATCGGCTGATTGATCAGCCAATGTACATGATACTCCATCATCGCAGTGTTCTATTTGGCAAATGTCGTCAAGTATTGGAATGTTTACTCGTGTACGTTTAAAAGAAACGATGGCACGTCAAATTTTTCAGAGTGTATAGGCTCCCAGAGGAGTTGCAATGATGCTCAGCAGACATAATCAAATCAACGAAACTGTGATAAAATTTTTTAAAAAACTCCTAGCGAAGACTGCTGCCCGTGCGGAAGTCGTCATAGGGATCCCATACTTGTCCTCACTTCGTGAAAGGGATCCAATGGGTCATCGTATTGGATTCCTATACTGAAACGTGACGCTCGTATATTGGATTCTAACCGGGATTCCCCATTGGAATCCAATTCGAATCCCAAAGGATTGCTACATTAACGAACAGAATTCGATACGATTCTTGATGGATCCCATCGCGTTCTGCACGTTGAGTTTTCTAAACAAAACAAATAGATATAGAAAATGGATATACAAAAAAGTATACATTTTACCTTAGCAAAAGTACAATCTGCTTAAAAAAGTACCACCATCTTGAAATTTGATTTGAATCGCATCGCTGTAAATCCACTGTAATAATCTTTTGTCACATATTTGCCTGCACTTTTTACATTTCTTCTTGCGATGTTTTGTTACATATTTTCGATTCAAAGGTTGTAAGAATTATCAAACGGCATTCAAGGAGGAGCAGTGCAGAATCCAATTCGATCCCAATCAGAACTTCCTATGTGCGGTGTCCTCAACAAATCCCTATAGAGATATGGGTGCATCTTTGGACTTCCCAACAAATTTGTGCGCGAGATCACGAAAGGACATTTTTTTTGAGATCCAACAAACTCCGGTACAGACTGTCAAATAAAATATTGTCAAACGACGTTCATCGGGGAATAGCGCGGAATACGGTTGGATGTCAATGTGGACTCCCTACCGTGGGCTCCCTATCCCCTATACAGATGTGGTTCGATCTGGGGACTCTCCAACGAGATTCTGCAAGGGTGACGGCGACTCGAAAACTTAACAGCAATTCGAAACAATTCAGGATGAGAAGATTCCGTCATTTTTCCATCTACGAACGAGACGATGGTAGAATCGAGGATTACGGGTGTTTATGCGCTATTGGAAGACCGGCACGAAGGGTCGGTTGGGTCAGCCGGTTCCCGTTCCGTTGCAAATGCATTTGCAATTACGTGCGAGAGTTCGGTAGACGCGCATTCGGAGCATCTGTGGGGGCCCGTGCGGGCACGGTAGAGAGTAGCAATGAGAAATCATGAACGATAGCCAAGAGAGAGAGAGAGAGAAAGAGCCTCCAGATATCGCGGTCTAGCCCACAGGGAAACCCCGTCGTGCACTCCGCGTCCGTTTGTCCCGTCAGTTTCTGCTGCTGCTGATGCCGTGTATACCGTGGCTGCTCCAGTGTACCGCCGCGGTGTCACTGCATTCTCAGCAACACCCTCTCGACGATACTCCACGTTTGTGCAAATGTACGTATGTGCGGCAATGCGCAGATCTCTCCGCGGGCAAGAGAGGGACGGCGCCAGAGAGCGAGCAGTGTGCCATTCATCTAATCCGTAATTATGCTGCTGGCAGCACACATTCGACTCTCCGCTCTTCCCTCTACGAGCTCCCGGGCTAATTACCACCGTTTTCCCATATACCAGAGCGTGTACGTACAGCGCGAAATTAAGGCATGAGAATGCCCTCGAGCCGGTACAGCTCTGTACTCTCGTATCAGCGATTTACCCCTATATTTTCATACATTCCCAACGAACGAGTGGAGCAAGTGGTTTCGCTGAAAGCGATTTTATTGGATTACCGCAATTTGCGTTGCAACAATCCGTATTATATCTGTATGTCATTTCGCGTGCCCTTGAGGGCTTTTACGATCTCTTCCCTTCGAGCCCGGCACTTGTCACTTCACTATTTCCTCGGAGAGCCCCCTGGAGTGTCGCCCGCAGTCACTCGTTTCCTAATGCATGACTGCTGCCCACGGTGGGCACGGGGAAACTGTGCAAAACCCGCGTCCATACGAGGCGGTTGACTCACTCGCTTCCAGTGGTTTTTTTTTCTCTCTTTTCCAATGACGTCGAGACTGTGTCGACGGATCGGAGAACGAAGAAGAGACGAATCGTTTTTGAGAGCTGTACGCGACGTCGAAAAACTCGCGCGTGGAAGAGAGAAATCAATCGGAGCAATGGGCTCTCTCGTTAATCCGAAAGGTTTGCTTTTCGGATGCTCGGTTGGCTCTTACATCACGTAACTGGAATATCGGTTGGAGGGGTGGGTAGGAGGTTCTGGGGGGGGGGGGGGGGGTGAAACTGGCGAACTGGGCATTCCGAGTCCCTAAACCACTCTTCCATACAGCGGAGCACTTCGGTTCGAAGGTACGGAGTGTGGGCTCTGTATACATCTATGTATTACTGCCGCCAAGCTCTCGAGGCTTCTGGGCGCGGGCGGCGAGTGACTGAGTGGTTATTTAGGTAAGAGCTACCCCCGCGCGGCGAGAGAGAGAGAGAGAGAGAGAGAGAATTGCACCACCATCTACCCTGAGAGTTAGCCCTCCAATCCCTCCCGTTAAGTAATGGCACCCCAACATATTGTGCAAAGAACTCTCGCTCCCTTCTGCTGTCACTTTACACGTCTCTCCCTCTCTCTCTGCCTCTCCGCGTTTCTTGCGCACTCGATTATTTACCCGGACGTATATTATGGAGCGGATCGCCGATGCATCTGATGGGGGTCACATCTCCCGATGCATCCAAGTGATACTTCTCGCATATTTTTTGCCCAATACCCACAACGCGATATTTCAAATTCAGCACGCGGATTCACTCGTGCCGAGGATTTCTTTCGCGAGGCCAAGCACACGCCCAGGTTGCAATCCTTCGAAAGGTCTCCAAGATCGCAGAATGGAATATTGTCAGTCCCGATGAATGTCTTAATTTTCAGTATTCCGTTTTTTACTCGGGGGCATTTTTGTTGTCTCAAAGCCGAGTCCGAAAGCCGATTGCATAAATAATTTCACAATTTTCATGAGGGAATCTAATCAACGAGACTGGCACGTTACGCGCAGTAGGCAATATGATACGATATAACTCTTTCATTTTAAAGCGTCGCCGACAACAAGGTCCCTTTATGTGTCAGATATATCGCGCGTACGAAACGAGCCGGCGGCTAGATCCAGTGTCCGAAAAGCAAATTCGTCGTGTAATGGCGCGGACAGGCTGTTGCGACACGCTTATCTTCAACCACCATAGAAAACCCCACGCCGAATACATTACATTACGCGTCGTTTAGATGATTGGGCGAGATATTGCGCGGTTGTGGTGCCCTTGTCCTTTCTCGCCCTCTCTCTCTCTTCCCGGTTCGAATAATCGCGATAACGCGAGACGATTCTCTCGTCTCTCACCAAGAGTTGCCCATCGCCCAGAACGGATATACCACACGCGGCTGAGCCACATCGTTATTCCTGAGTCACGTAAGTACACTTTTTGGAGAACGCTCGTGTGGATAAGACTCATACAGCATATTCCACAGGAAAAACTCGTTCGTTAGGCTATGAAAGACAAAAAGAAGCCAGGAGAATAAGGTGTCATGGCTGAGTCGTATCAGTGATGGCCCTGGATATTCGTTTGGATGAGCTTTGGCAAATGTAAGCATTGGTATAAATGTGTATCGATGTACGCAGCACCAGCGCGGAGTCAGTGACAACCAAAGAGCCTGAGGATAGGACGAAGGGTTTGTTCGCAGGTTGAAGGGAGGGAATCGCAGCGACGACGATGACGAGGCTGGTGGAAGTCCGATCGAAGAGAGAGAGAGAGAGAGAGAGAGAGAGAGAGAGAGAGAGAGAGAGAGAGAGAGAGAGAGAGAGAGAGAGAAGGAGAGAGAGAGAGAGAGAGAGAGAGAGAGAGAGAGAGAGAGAGAGAGAAGAGAGAGAGCGTCAGGCGAGGCACGTAATGGCGTGTCGGAGTTAACCGGTTGATAACCATCAGTTATAATTAACTCAGGCCAAGCAGCGAACAAGCCAACCCTGGTATAACTACCACCCTCGCGGAGCTTTCCACCAAGGCGTCCCGTACTGTATTAACCAACCAAACGGATTCCTCTTCCACCACCCCGAACACCTCTCGCCCCTCGGATCGTTCCTCAGTCCTCTGTACCTCCACTGTCTATCGCGTACACACATCTGCTTATACACACACACACACACATATATATATATATATATATATATATATATATATATATATATATATATATATATGGGTACATTGGCTTTTGAATGGGTAGCATGCGAATGCGATTTCTCCACTCGCTGCTTTCTCGAATCTTCATCCAACAGTCCCGCAATTCTCATTGTTATCATCGCACCCTCGGTACCCACTTGCACAAAATCATTCCACGCTGTTCCAACTGCAATAGCTTTTATTTGGAAAAAGGCTGGTGCGAACGCTACCAATTTCCAGCCGACCGTCTTCATTGTCTTTCCAATGGGCCGGCTTTACATCTGACCCCAAATGCCATATTTAGAAAACCGTTCTTTCTCCAACTGCGCATCCCATGTAGAGGTTGCCATGAGTTGCCCAATGTTACGATCAGGCCAATATTGGGACCATCGTATAAGCCAACAAAAGAGAAATAATATTGGCCCATTACTGTTTGCTCTAAACTGAAAACTGGCACAATATCGGCCCATCCCTAAAGCCTGTCCTGGCCCATCTTTGAAAACTAATAAAGAGCCGTGATAGTTAAACTAAATTTGCCAATTTAAAAATTGGGGATACTAAAATACTGACAATTCCATTGGCCCAATATTGTTCCGTTATAAATTGAAAACCGGCACAATATCGGCCCATTGTTTAAAACCAATAAATAGCCGTGATGGTTGAACTATATTTGCCAATTTAAAAACTGGTAATGCTAAAATACAAGCAATTACATTGGCCCATTATTGTCCCGTTATAAATTGAGAACCGGCACAATATCGGCCCATTACTAAAGATTATCCTGGCCCATCTGTTAAAACCAATAAACAGCCGTGATAGTTCATCAAAATTGGCCAATTTTAAAACTGGCAATGCTAAAATACTGGAAATTACATTTAATTAATCTAAGCCCTTTATTGGCTAAGTGGGTCAGACCATACCTGCTTTTATTTTATTTAAGCCTTGGGTTATTCATTATCTGTATATTGCGCCAAAATAGGCAAATAACCAGCACGTCATATATTAATCGTCTATATTTGGTAGTTCAGTTTTTGTAATCAAGTTTTGGCCTATTATTGGCATTTGTAAATAACCAACATAAGTAAGTAAAAATGCCAATCTTGAAACCTGTCATATACGCAAATCACAATTTATTTCAAGGTTATTCCATGAGATATGTATCCATAAGGACCAATCTCGGGCCAATCTTGGCCCGATATAGGTTGAATATTTATCACGCACTCAAACAAACCCACACAAACTCCGGCCCAATATTCTAGATAGACTAACTTCTAGATAGACCAACTGTGAAGGCTCATCATAGAGCCAGTGGTCAATTTCTACATAGGCCCTTTAAGAGGGCCCACATAGGGCCAAGTGCAATCACCAACATTGCCGCTACAATGAATTAAATCATTGGCCCAATAATTGTTGGCTCTGTTGGCCGATATCGGGCCGTTCTTATCATTTCTACAAAGGCACCTCATTGGTAAATACTCACGGCCCAATATTCTAGAAAGGCTAACTGTGAAGGCCCGTCCCAGGCCCAACGGTCAATCTCTACATGGGATATTCCATTGCAGTATTGCCGTTAAATTTACGAAACGACATTTAGATAATATGCGCCACAACCCAATTGATCGAATGGTAGGGTACAACTGAATGGAAAATCTTGTTTGGAACTTTCCATAGTCATTCGGCTGCGATAAATCGTTGGATGAAAAAGAAAAAGTATCCCCTGTGGGAATTTGCCATTCCCTTTATGAATTATGTCTCGAATACTTTGCGAGCGCAAACATTAGTCCTACGATTATTATAATAAGCCTCTCGAAGCACACAGAGGAGGGAAGCGGCTCTGCTGCGACGCTTCGCACTCTGTATACGTATATGTATATGTAACCTGGGATCTGAGAACATACACGCGGGGACTTTCTCGACGTGTCTCCCGCAGTCGTACGGCTAATCCCCATTGTCGTGTGACACGCCGAAGCTTCGTAATGGATCGGCGTCAATCCCCTTTCGTCTCCGCGTCCTACTATCCACCCTTAACACAGGCACATGTGCCGGTGTTCTCCAGCGCGATACGCGCAAACATGCACGCAATCGCTGCGCCGAGAGAAGCCGATGTGTGTGTGTGTGTGAGAGAGCGAGAGAGATAACAACAACGTGGTGACGACGACGACGACGACAACGGTGCCAGCCGCATAGAAACCACCCTGAGAGGGTTGTGCAACGTTAAGCCACCCTCAAATGCCGTGAGATAGGGAACGTATGTATACACGAGACGCTCGCACACATTTGCACTCATGCATGTACGCTTTGCTGAAATCTCTCGGTTAAGTAACGCCCGAACGATATAATCGGTGACTTTATCGATGCTTGGATTTCCAACCTTTGCTTCGCTATACGTACATCCTATTACGCTGTGTGTGCTCGTCGTTAACACATGGGCAGTGATTTATGACGATTTTTCGGGCCTTGGGAACGGATTTATTCGAAGAACCATTGGCCATGACATCGTTTCTGAATGGGGAGGTATTGGAAAAAATACGAAGCGAGTGGTTACTGGGTTCATGATTTTCAGCATAACGTAGAATCGATACGAGATTGATCGATGAGCATCAACGTCAGCCTAAATGACGATCGCACCGATTGAAAAATAATTCCAACGTCCTGCATTGTGTCGCTGTCAATGTAGTCCCATGATTATTGAATTCATACGAACGCCGTCAGGCTAATAATCGATTGGCGAGCCAGACCTTTTCAGGACTTCCGACTGGAGGGCAAAGCCGAAAGAAAGGAAGAGCGCGACGGCGAGAGAACAGCTACGAGCATTAAATCAAAAGCCCCCGTCCGATCGAACGAGAAGCACGAGGCACTTGAGCGATCATTGGCAAAGGGCCACTCTTCCGCTGTACCGTTTTTCCTACCAAATACATACGTATATACATGGACACAACAGATGCACAATGTGACAGACTTGTAGAATATATGAATACACAAATGTATACGAGAATGGATTGTTCGAAGAGAAAAGTCGAAGGACGTTTGTGCGATGGAATCCTACGGAAAGTTGAATGGTAAGTAGCGGCTGTAAAAAGGAGCAGCCGGAATTGTCTTTCCGCATACTCTGCCATGTTTAAAGCTTCGTCAACGTTTCCGCGCGGCCAGACCTCGTTTATCGTCAGCGCAGAGAAGTCCAAATCATCCCTCTTCATGGGGAGAACGTACAGGCATACAGAAGGAATGGAAACGGGTCAATCCCAATCACTTTTCTCCCGAACGATTTTATTTTTCAAGCTCACGTAATAGAACTACCCGTGCTCCAACCGGCAATCAACTAATTCTCGCTTAATACACACAAAGAGCCAAAGGAGAACAAATGTTTTCGCTCCGTTTTTGTGGGACGTGAAAGAACGAGCGCTCTGGAACAGAGGGCGTGTAAGACGCGAGGGAAAGAGTGAACCGGTGTAAGTAAGTAGAAGAGCGAGAGAAACGGAGAGAGGGTGAGAGAGAGGGAGAGAGAGAGAGAAGAAGTACACACAGAAACCTCGAAGGATCCGTGTGCCAGCGCAATCATCGCTAAGTCTTTTAATTTCCTATATTGGGGAAGAGAGACACGAACGGATGGTCGGGGGGTGATGATGGTACAGTGAGAGATGGAACGAGGCGTAAGGGTGGAGCACACACGTATACAGAAAGCAAGCAAGAGAGAGAGAGAGGTGAGGAAGCGATGGAGGGGTTGGTAGGTGCGCGCGCGAGAGTTGCACGGGGTGGTAATTGGCTGTCAGGGCTTCCCAGCCCTACACAGGCAACCCCCGAACGACCGACCGGCAACCCCGAGAGATTGGTATCGCTTATAATTAACTTCTCCGTGCCACGAAGCCACCATTCCCATCGTCTCGTGGCGCGCGGTGTCGGCGCAACTAAGGGAGAGAGAGAGCGAATTGGGAGAAACAGCAATCTAATACACCAAAGAGAAAGGCAGAGATAATAATGAGAGAGAGAGAGAGAGATCGGCGTCGAGTGATGCTAATATACGATTGAGAGAGAGAGAGAGAGAGAGAGAGAGAGAGAGAGAGAAAAAGGATGTGAGATCATGTCGGAGGATCCTGCGTTTATATGCACAAGTGAAACACCACACAGAGAGACGAATGAATGCGCCCCGGCGTTTTGCTGTACGGTTCATGCGCCGATCACCTGGGAAATCCGCGAACCGATCGCCATACTTCGCATGCCTCATTCAACTCCCATTCCTCGTGCGCATTGTTAATTGGCGCGCGAGCCTCCTAAATTTCGGTCCAACTCGGTTACACGATTTGTGGCGTTCAGCCCAATTGTCCACAACTTTTCCCGTAAACGTAGCAAGGTCTTCCGGTTGCATGTACTAGCTGCAAAGTGCGTGTGTGTGCATTAAAGAAAGGGAGGTAGGGGTGATCAGGTACCTTCTTATCGTTTTTTTTTAAGAGAAAGCGAGAAGCCGCGACTCTGCGAGGAAAAGCTCTTTGAGTATGAAAGTAATGGTGAAGCCTTTCGGCTTCTCTCTCGTCCTCGGATCCCGTCGAGGTGTCACCGGAGGCGTCAGTCGCCCGGAAGGGAAAAGCAAGAGTTTCCAGATTTTCCTACACCCATAAAGAAATCGAAGAAAGTGCGCAAGCTTCGCAGGCAAACATTGGAGCGAAAAAGGCGACATCGTGAGTACGTGTATCAATATATATATGCACGCGTGTGTGTGTGTGTGTACACACGGTGTGTGAAGAATCAAGGACACAAGATAGAGAGGTGGGAAGGGGAAGGCTCTCCGGCGCCAAAGTAACATCCATTTCGCAGTTCCCCCTTTACCTCCATAGGCCCAGAGCAAAATACTCTCGCACCCCTTTTACTTTGTTTTACATTTCCGGTGTGTACCTTTACCCATGCAGAAATTGTCGTGAGGATCAAATTGTATTCCCATACTTGGTTTCACTTCCTGATAGTGATCCAATGAGTCCTCGCATTGGCTCCTCATACTAAAACGTCACGCTCGTTCGTTGGATTCTAGTCGGGATTCCCGATTAGAATCCAATGTTCGAATCTGATACGATTCTCGATGGATCCCATCGCATTCTGTACGTTGATTTTTATAAACAAAATATATAGATATACTAAATGAGTGGATCTTAAAAAGTATGAATCGCTTGAAGAATATCTTAGAAATCGTTTTGAATAGCATCACCAAAAATGCACTGTAAGTATCGTTTGTTATTTATTATACTGCACTTAGACATTTAATTACGACACACGTACATGCCTACTAAGTGTACAGGTTATGTTTCAACATGCCGAGTTTTTTCTCATGACACTTTTCCCATATTTTCGATTCGAGTGGGTGGTAGGAATTCTCAAACGGCGTATGAGGACTCCCTATGTGAGGGGTCGCTAATAAATTCCTAGAGAGATGGATGCATCTTAGGACTCCCCAAAAAATGTATGCACGGGATTACGAAAGGATATTTTATTCTTCAGATCCAAATAATCCGGTTGAGAATTTCAAATAAAGATTTGTCGAATCAGGTCGATCGGGAAATAGAGTAGCCCGAGTAGATATTGTGCTAGTGTGTCTGAGTTACGACCTAGCAACTGGCTCGCCCAATTGAGCTCATACGAACTGACCAATGGCTGACTCGCTATGAGCTAGTAACATTGTGAATGTCTTGTTATCCAGCCCTTGGCGAGTCACTGCCCAGCCGATCTTCATCACAACGGACAAAGTGAGGTTATGTGACTACGTGTAGTTCCATCGAGCGAATGACTCATGGCTGGCTAGCCAACTTGAATTTCGATTGGCTTTGCAAAAAAAAATCTCAAGTAGGTATCTCGCCGTGACCAAGCCAGTTAACTGCGGCTATACACCCATTGGCTAGTCAGTGCCCAGTCAATTTTGGTCACAAATGACAAAGTGTGGTTATGTGACTACGTGCAGTTCCAGCGAGCGATTGGCTCATGGCTGGCTAAGCAACTTGAGTTACACATGGCGTTGCAAATGCAAATTTCTCAAGTAGGTATCTCGCTGTGACCTAGCCAGCTAACTGCGGCTATGCACCCATTGGCTAGCTACTGCCCAGCCGATCTTGGTCACAAATGACAAAGTATGGTTATGTGACTACGTGTAGTTCCATCGAGCGATTGGCTCATGGCTGGCTAAGCAACTTGAGTTACAGATGACGTTGCGAATGGAAAAAATCCTCAAGTCGGTATCTCGCGATGACCTAGCCTACAACTGCGGCCGCACGAGCCGGAATAAATGATCGGACAAATACAATTTAAGGTTATGTAATTCTATGCGATTATCGCTCTCAATGCGAGCGCAATTGAGTAATTGATCCGATAATGTTATTTACATTTGTTAATCCACCCATTTTTCAATAATCTAAGATTGTGTAGTGTAACACATGTAGCCGACACGAAAATTCAGAAATTAAACAAGTAGAACTGGCTCAGTGGACGTCACAACTCATCCCTCAGAGGTCCCAGGATCGAAACCACCGTACGGCGTACGCGTACGGATAATGTAAAATTGAACCATTAATATATCTACGGCACAACTATCATAACCCTAATTAATGAACAACGAAGAATATCGTAAAAGGGTCCAATGATGTAAATAATGTGCGAAAAAATCTATATACATAGTCGCAGTTTTTTTTGTCTAACCGTTATCTAATTTTTTGTTCCCAGTCACTAGCTGAGAAAACTAGGTCAGAAATATTATACAGCCGTGAGATATTTCTTTTTATCTAGTCACCATCTATTTTTTTGTATTTAGTCATTAGAGGACCAAATCTTTATAAGGCTGGGTAGTCAATAGCTAAGACGGGTAACTAATAGCGATTCCAAACATAACTTCACTAGCTTGTGGCTAGGCGGTGATGAGTTACGTTTTCCACTCGGGAGAATCCAGAGGGATTCCAATGTGGACAACCTACGAGCAGCGTCCCAATAAAATCTCCATTGGGATGTGGCAGGGTCTGGGGACTCCTCATCAAATTTCTGCACCGGTACCTTTACATACCTTTGCTGACAATTAGTGACATTTTTCGGGCCAGCGCGGGGTGTCTACTTTTTATTAGCAGTTTCGCGATTCCCGCCCTTTGCGCAGTGACTCTCATCCTGTCTGCAGGTGTATTTCATATGTGCGGGTACTTTCGAGATGAAGGGAGCTGATGAGATGGAGGGAGCTGACGAGGCATATGAGAGTGTCGTAACTGAGAGTGGAGGAGGCGAAGTCATCGAGCAGTCTCGGCCGGGGCCAATACACGGAGAGGTTAACGCATATGGGTTTTCCGCAGTTTCCCTGTACCCTCGTGAGAACGCACGTGTCTTGGCGAACGAGTGGCGTGGTCTTAAAAAATGGAAATGTTGGGTTGACGAACCTGGACTTGCAACAGGAAAGAGAATTCCGAAAGGGTCCGCCGTCGATCTTTATTTGCAAGCAGGGGCGTGGTTCGTTATGCATCCGGTATGTGCGTTTGAGACTCCGTTAATTCTTAACGAGATTTCTAACGAAGCAATAAGCGCGTCGCACACTTTATAGGCGCGCTTATGTATATATGTGTGTACTCTGTCCCTCGGAGAATGAGCTATAATTGAGAGGATGGGGGGTTGGTAGTGAGAAAGAAAGAGAGAGAAAGGGAGAGAGAGAGAGAGAGAGAGAGAGAGAGAGAGAGAGAGAGAGAGAGAGAGGGAGAGAGAATAGCGAACAGCGGAAGCGTAGTTTCTCGTCGTCGTCTTGGTCGGCGTTCTCCCGTAAGTCCCTTTGCTGCTCCTCGCCCTTCGCCAACAGGTCCCCACGAGAAATATCAGTGGCCCTAGTCCGCGGTAACTAGTTTCCGAGCAGGTCACCCCAATTAACGTTCCCACACACAGCATATACACCGCGGAGAGTCGAGAGGACAGCGAGAGATCGCCGGTACACACTTCTCTTCATCCTCACCCTTTCTCACCCTCTTTCGCTCTCTCTTCCTCTCTCTCTCTCTCTCTCTCTCCCTCTCTCTCTCTCGTCCGTGCACCAGCAGCACGCGCCGTTTCACACGTAAAGCGGCAAATCTTGGCGCGCACACGTTTAGGTACGAATACACGGATCCCCGTGCACACTCTTGACTTGTAGCATGTACACTCGTACGCCCTCATGTTTTCACCTTGTCTCGTCCGTATAGGCTATCGGTGCTAAGGCTGTGTACGTTCCGGACTCTCCCTTTCTCTCTCTCTCTCTCTCTGTCTCTCTCTCTCTCTCTCACCCTTCCGACCACCTTCCACCCCCTTCCTTCTTCGTGCCGCGTCTCGTAGAAACTTATAATTGCGAAAGGACCCGGCAATTATAATTGCCTCGGCGAGACTCCGCATCGCCACCCCCCTCCCAGCCGTCCAACCCGCGCGTGTAGAGACTCTCGTAATTATCCAAAAACCCTCGGCGTTACAAACGCCAAGGCAAAAGGGGGTCCCTCCTTCTCTCTCTCTCTCTCTCTCTCTCTCTCTCTCTCTCTCTCTCTCTCCTCTCTCTTTCTACCTCAGGCTCGTGTTTCGCATTTTACCTATGTTGAAAACGATTCCTTTCCTTTTACTATATTTTATACCGGGCCACGCCGCTCTATTTTTCCTCGTTACAAAGAAAGGAATGGACGAGAAGACGAGGGTTTTTTTTTTCGGGACACGATGTTTATACGAGTAACGTTGAATTCCGCATGTGCATTACCGCGGGCGTTGATCCGACTGCGAATCCCGACATCTCGAGTGTATTTTCTTCCTGCGGTATGCTAGGGTGAAATTGTCGTCATGCTCTTCAGCAGTCACTATTTTTGATGGATCATCGAATTTCTATTTTCGCAGACGTTTTTTAAAATAGATTTTGAACAATTTTTAATGGCAATTCGAGCTTTTGAGGGAAACGAGCAGTAAATTCGGGCTCAGGGTGTCAAAATACATCGATGTAGGCACTTCGGAAAAATAAAAAAATATGTCTGCAATCGACTGTCATTTTGTTTCCCTTTGGTTTTGAGACTCCTCTTCGCGCGTATTCTCTTCGTAATTGATTGCCCTGCAACATGCCGTTTGAATGGTGTAGCTGCTATAATTTTTAGATTTTTGGTAGAATTTCAAAGTTGGACCATAGATTTTTGCGAAATTTCTACATTCCTTTGCCTCTTTTTTAGCCGTTCTTCAAATACCCTTTCCGGAAAGACCATTCGAGATATCAGGATGAATCGAGCGACAAGTCTAACAAAATTTCTAAGTCCATCAAAATTCTTTTCCAAACCCCTCCAATTACTTACCCCCGAATTACACCCCCTAATGGAGGGGTGTAATTCGGGTGAAATTTCACGATTTTAGCGACTTCAGTAATGTGGCCGAAAAAACCGAAAACTTTTTTTTTCGACTTTTAAACCGTTTCAAAGGTCTCTCTAATGAGAATTTTTTTGCTGATCACGAACATCACCGAGCTCGTGTCGAAAGCTCAAAATTGAGCCGGCTGAACGTAAAACACGCCTTTTTGTACAATTTAACGGGTTTTAGGGAAACTGAATGGTCCATTTGTATTCAGAGTGTCAAAAGACATCGAAATGGACTGATGAACAAAATATTAAAAATCGGAATTTTCTTCCCCACGTCGGCAAAAAAAAAGTTTCTTCACTGAGACGCCTGTCATTTTGGTTTCCTTTGAAGTTGAGATTCATCTTTGCACTCACTCCTTTCATAACCAATTACCCTTTGAATTGCCGGTCGAATCGTGTAGCCACTATCATTTTTCGATTTTTCGCAGAATTTCAAAGCCGGACCATCGATTTTCTCACTTTGTCCCCTTTGCCAATTTTTCGTCCCGATTCCAAGTGCACTTTCCGGGAAAACTAAACGTGATATCGGGATGAATCAAGCGGTATTCTTTGAGTCTATCGAAATCCTTTTCCAATCCTCCTCATCGAGTTTACGTCACTCGAATAGGAGCGACAGTACGGACGTTCGAAATTTTGGGACTTTGAGGGTTTCGGAAAAGGGGCCAAAAAAGTCGGAAATTTTTCGCCGATGACAAAAACCTCATCGATCCCAATCCAAGCTCAAAATTCAGCCGAGTAACTTCGAAAAAATCGACGTCGAGTTGACTCCTTATCTAGCACTAGTTCCACACAATGCTCATGACTTTGCCATACAATCTATATCCACACACATACATTTTGTACTCAAGAGCGTGGGTGTACCCAATACGTGGGCGTACTGCGTGTACGTACAAAATGAAAGCAAAAGAAAAAGCTGAGCTGCCAAGCGCGGCTCGGCGAGTCGGGGGAGGGGGGAGCCAAGACTCCGGTCAATTAAGTGCAGGAAATTAGAGTTTTAATTACGCAGTCATTCAGAAAATTACATCGGGGTGGCCCCGCGAAGGAGGCGCCGCGCCGCCTCCGCACCTTCGCTCGACCGACGACGCAGTTCTTTGCTCGGCTATATAACTAATACCACTTACACACACATACGTATAATCAGATCGTTCTCGTTTCTCTACAACTTTTCGAGAACCACTTTTATACACATACATATATGTGTGTGTGTGTGTGTGTCCTTAATGGGGAATTTTGCTCGTCGATTTTCTTGCGCAGTGTCACGCGGTCGTGTTCAATCAGGAACTGGAAAATTCGGATCTTCGATGATTCTGTGAATGAAAAAAAAACCAAGCCAGGTCTCTTAGATGGATCTTCAGTAACAACTTCCTAAACGCACGCCTACATGTCCAAGAAATTGGAAAAAAATGATTACGCTTTAAGGCGGGATATACATTTAGACAGGAAGAAAATAAGCAATATTCAGGGTTTTCTTAAACTAAGAAATAATTATTCTACAATTATCAAACTTAGGTATACTTTAATCGTATATTTAAGTATACGAAAAATTTTTTTAAAATTATTTCGTCATCAAAGTGGCGGAGCCGTGACAGAATGTTACGGCAAGCTCGCCGCGGGAGTTGCGAATCGGCGTGCAGTCTAGCTTCCCGTAGACTTTGATTTGCAAAAAAGTTCAAAATTTTTTTCAGTTAGAACATGTATAGTTTCTATGTGACGGTAATTAAAATGAAGAAAATGCAAATTTGAGAAAATAGCCCGCATTTACAAAAAAAATCAACATTTCACGCAACAGTTCTGTAAAATGTGGATTAAGAAAGTAGTTTTTTTTTTCAATTTTTCAAAAACAATTTTCGTCAAGCAGAAGGTACCGATATTATCAATATTTCTACGAAGTTTCAAGTAATCCTGAGTAATCCTGCACGCCAATTTCGATAATGCAGTTTTGAGAAAAACGCGTTGGAAGTTCACGCCCGCTCCGAATCTTGAGAAAATATTCTACATATATAGTTCTATCGCTAAAAGAAAAAAAGAAGTCAATTTTTTTATCGATTTAAATGTAGAGCCTGTATTAGAAGGTCCAAAAAGCGTTTTTTTTCGGGATTTTCTCAAGAGGGGAAAAAAATAAGTGAGCAGGCAATCATTGAGGTATCTTATGATGTATATTTGAAGTGT
The DNA here is from genome assembly GCA_963210295.1 of Ophion ellenae. NCBI lineage: Eukaryota > Metazoa > Arthropoda > Insecta > Hymenoptera > Ichneumonidae > Ophion > Ophion ellenae. The sequence goes on from OY723395.1 coordinate 14,923,041, forward strand.
ATAAAAAAAATTTCGACATGAAATAATAAATTACTGCAGATTTATCAGCCTATTCCATATGCGTTTTGCCGCTGCAGTCCCCAATCGGCGGGAAAGATGCAGCTCGTAATTCTTGACTGAAACAAAAATACAATGAAATTGTCAATTATGATATATTTTTCTTCTGGGTGAATTAAGAAAAAGCTGAAAAAATCGGGAAGTTATAACTTTTCTCAGGTTTGAAAAAAATATGTTTAAAAACACACACTTTAACGTGCTATACAAATAATTTCAAAAGAGTTTTTCAAGGACTTTTTTAATTGACTTAGAAGAGATTTTCATACTGCAATTATGTTTAGTTTTTTTGCTATCACGCCCGCCAATTAAAAAAAATCGTGAAAATAAAAAATGGAGAAAACGCGCTTCAAAGTTTTTGATAGGAGGAAATATCAATATCAAATATCAATCGCTTCTCTGCTTTTAGCCTTGTATCTTCGAAAATATTTACAATCGGCCTCTGTGATCTTGTTCTTGGATAGTTTATCTATCGATTTAAGCAATAAGAAAACGATTTTCCGGACCTTCTAATTCGGGCTCCAGTCTGAGGTGAGATATACATTTAGATGGGAAAAAATTGAGCAACTTTGAGGGATTTTTAAAACCAAGACAAAATTATGCTACATTCATCAAACTGTAGGTATACTCTAATAGTATATTTAAATATACAAAACAATTTTTTTGGATTCATTTATCATCAAAATGGCGGAGCTTGGGCAGAGTGTTACGGCAAGGTTCCCGTGGGAGTTGCGACCGGCATGCGGTCTAGTTTCCCGTAGACTTTGATTTGCAAAAGAAATCAATTTTTTTCAGTTAGGACATGTTCACTTTCTATTTGACAGCAATTAAAATGGAGAGCATGCAAATTCAAGAGAATAGCACGCATTTACAAAAAAAAAAAACAATATTTCACGTAAAATTTTGATTAAAAAAGAAGTTTTTCAAAAAAAATTTAATAATAGTTTTCTTCAAGTTGAAGGTAGCAATGTTATCCATATTTCTATCAAGTTTCAACTCAATCGACTTATTTGTTTTAAATTAATCCTGCACTCGAATTTCGAAAATGAAGTATTCAAATAAACGCGTTTAATGTTTATACAGAATTTGAATTAAATTGCACTAGGTACTTGTGGAAACTAATTATTAAGTCAACTGTTGCACAGAAATTAAATGATCAATTACAGTAGTAATCGTAATTGCCAATTGTTAATTTAATTACTTTTCACCTATCTCCGCCTGCCCACCTGCGGCACGCGTTCCGAATCCGAGCAGTCGAGGCGTAGCGTTGACGGGCTGTAACGTTTGCAGATTTTCGAATTTCGCTTTGAAACTTTGCAAACATATTCTACATGTATAGTTCTATAATCTGACAAAAAAAAATCAATTTTTCTCATCGTTGTAAATGTATATCCCGCCTTAAGGGAAGGTTCTGCCTTGTTGGGCCAAAAACTGTTCGATTTTTTACCAATTTTTTATGCGAAAAGTATTAAATATAGAATGTTGATATTTGGTATGTTGACTAAGCGGTCTTTATTGAACATCAAAATATTTTTTAAAGTTTGACAAAGCATGGTGGTGCTAGTGGGAGGCGGAACGTATGTCGGTGCGCGGTCGATGACATTCTTCGCTTGCGGAACTCCTAAGTCCCGGACAGGTGTTCCGAAGCAATAAAATCAAACATATTTTTACTTTGCACAATATTGTGTATAAGTTGACCTAGAATGAAGAAGAAAAATTGAAAAAGAAATAAATAGTGAGCGATCGGAAGGGAGTTTGTTTTTTTCCCAAAAAATTTCGCAGTTTTTTGCCCACAACTTTTTGATTTTTCAATTTCTCTTCTCGATTCTAGGTCAACTTGTACACAATATTGTACAAAGTAAAAATATGTTTGATTTTTTTGCTTCAGGTCACCTGTCCGGGACTTGGGACTTTCGAAAACGAAGAATGTCATAGCCCGCGCACCGACATACGTGGCTTCTCCTACTCCCACCACTATGTTTTGTCAAGCTTTGAAAAATATTTTGATGTTCAATAAAGACCGCTTAGTCAACATACCAAATATTAACATTCTATATTTAATACTTTGCGCATAAAAAATGGTGAAAAATCGAACATTTTTTGGCCCAACAAGGCCTTCCCTTAAGGCGTTACCCCCACTTGTAGCGCAAAAAAGGCCTTTTTCATGAATTTTTTAAAAGAAAACTACAAAACTTTTCTAATCGATCAATATACCATCTTAAAGAACACATCTTGAAGAACTTTCAGTAATTTTTTTATTGAAAAATATTACATTGTTTGGTGGCAAATGGCTGTCAATGAAATAATGTTTTTATATACACGGTTTGCGGTGACCAACATTGCGGCGAAGTGGATCATCTGAAAAAAAAAATGCGGATGCATTTAGTCAAATATAAGTATAAACTAGTCTTTAATCGAAGGATTTTAAAAAATATTCATTTTTCACAAAATGGCGGACAGTCAAAGTTAATGGTTCGATTTTAACGAAAAAAAAACGGCCGTTTTTTGGCTATAAAACGGCAATTTTTTTTGAAAAAAAAATCGAACGATTAAAGACTACATTTTCATGTATTAAATAAGCCTGCAAAATTTCAAGAAGATCGGTTCATTAGTGTTCGAGTACTCTTGGTCACCGACTTCAGAAATGCCATTTTGAGGAAAACGCGTTTAAAGTTTCTCTTTCAACGCTCTTTCAACGCGGATTCTTCTCTTTCAACGCTCATATCTCAGTGAATTTTGTTCGGATCGACTTGAAATTTTCAGGACATATTCTCAGATACTTATACTTCAAAAAAATGCAATAAAAAAATCGATTTTTTCAAAATCGCAAGTGGGGCTAACCCCTTAAGTTACTGGAAATGAAAAAAACGTTTTTCCAGGACGTCTTCCCAGTCCATTTTCGTGAGGATCGTCTCTGTCGGAAGCGTTTTGAACATATTCGCCGAGGTTACTTCGGGCCGAGGGTAGACGGGGTTAAATCTAATTACATACTCTGTGACGGCTATTCGATGGACGTATACGGGCGCGCATGTCGACAGCGCGGTGAGTCTGGTGGCCGCTCTTGGTTTGCAACCGATATTATGTGGGAAGAGCCTCGCCGGAGATACGCGTTTGTGTGCTTTGAGCTCTATTCTCACCGTCCGGTTTGAGTTACGAGGTTGGAAGAGCTTTCGCCTCTCGCTTTAATACGTACCTACGTACGTATATGCGAGTGTATATATAATACATTGGCTCTTTCTCCCTCGAAATGCCCAGAATCTCGATGTAACAGCCGCACACGTAGTAGTCTAATCTAATGAGACAGCGCGGAGCGGAAACGGAGAAGGGTGGTGGTTAGAATGGTATATAAGTCCTCGGAGCCGCGAGATATGTTTGAAATTCTCCCGTCGAAACTAATCCAATCTTCGCGTCGAATTGCACAGCCAAGCTCGCTCTCGCCTATCCTTGTACATAATACCCGCAGGAGTCAACAGCGCACACGTACGGAATAGCCGTAGCTATGGGAATTGGAAATTTCGTGCGAGTCGAACTGGCCGTTTTCGCCATTTTTTTTTGAGCCTCGGTTTAAGCAGAGGACGAAGAAAACAGAATCGATGGAAAACTTTAAGGGGTATGCGTAACCTTGAAGTTAAAAAAAAAAATAGATCTATTTTCCCTATTTGTTTTCTTCTCACGTATTGGGATGATTAGGTCTTTCGCATAAAGATAGTACATAGTCTTGACATGTCACCGTCTTTTTAAATTGCAATATATACATAGACAACGTAATCATTGTCATTTGATCTCAGGACTGTAGCCTCCCCGCACGGCTCGGTCGCGTACATGATTCTGGTAACTAGATTCATGTAAAGTAAAAAAGTGGAAAGATATACTTTTCGTACAATGGTGAAGCTACTGTACCACCGGACACTTTTTCGAAATTTAAAAACTTGCATTCATTGCGCTGTTTTGAAAAAAATGAGGATTTTCGACGAAAAATAACGACTTTAAACCTTTGCTATTAACAAATGGAGGAACGTATGAAAAAATCATCCGGTCTGTCGATCGAATATGTTATAAAATATGTTCAGTCCAAATTTGAAGTAAATTGGACGATTGGATTTTGAGATATGACGTGCGCCAAATTGCAAAGTATACTTTCGAGACAAACGAAAGAGAAGAAAACGTACTAAATTCACTTTTTCTGTATACAATTTTCGCATAAATATTTGGGTCTCAACATCTTCAGTGGTGCTTCATGGTTTCGGGTACGGGCAATATGATGGGTCATTTATTTTGTTCTAGAGTGGTTTTTTTCGTTATAAACAATTTAATTGTTATAATGACGATTGTGACAAAAAAGCGCATTTTGTAGAAAACAAAGTTTTAAATAATAGATGTTTCTTTTTTAATTGAAAATAAAAAATATCATTTTTTTGCTAGCTCCATTAGTAATGGAGATATAAACAAGAAACATTTTTTTGAGAGAGCCGGAACGATGAGTAACAGGTGATGCGATTCATTTTCGTCGCTTTTATTATTACATTATTAATGGAATTAGTAAAAATATTAAACACATTTTATTAAAAAAATTCTATCCATGAAATGCACTCTTTCGTCCCAATTGTTATGTAAAAAAAATGATTCTAAGAAATTGCCTTGGTGTAGGGACTACTTGCTTACGGGGCTATAGTAGTGTGAACGCTGAAAATTTTGGTGATTTTCGAGAATTTTTTGGACGAAAAGTACTCACCTAAATGTTTCGGAAAATTAAGAATATATTTGGCTATATTTGACCTATATTACATAATTTTTTTATAGAAAAATATCGAGATCCAAGCGACTTACGCGCTGCCTTCAGAGGCGCTAAAAAAAAGTTTCATCACTGCTGACATGATTCCGGCCGATTGAATAGCTGAAACCGAAAAAGGAAAAATGTCGTTAAACTGAAAGGTATTTCCTGTAAAATAACGAAGGATTTTCGAAAAATATCATAATCTAAAAAAATTACATAGTTATGAAAAAAAGTTTTTTTTCTTGCCTCTAAAATGGTCGTTTTTTTCAATGCCAAATCGTCAATTTTCATTCAATCAAAAATATCCTACGTCATTGTAGAGTGAATATATTCAAGAGTACTCAGTTCAAATTTCAAGTCAATCGGATAATTGCTCTTCGAGTGACAATGTCGGCAAATTTGAAAAATCTCATTTCGAGAAAAAACTCCTCTTTCTCGAATAATGCCTGCTGAGAGGCTGAAGCTTTTCACACTGGCATAGCCCCTTAAGATAAAACCGCAATTCTTGTTCGTACCTTCAATCTGCGATTCCTTCACCATATAACAATCAAATAGCCTGGTTGGACAAAGTCATATCAATGCCCTTAGAAACCATACAATGCACCGCGCAGCGCTAGAGCCATAACGCAACGGGACGTTCTGACCTGCCCCACTCAAATCGTCATAACTCGGTCAATTTTTGGACTTTTTACGAAATCTTTGAAACAAATCAAAGTTAAGACTCTACGCAAAAAAAATAAATAAACCAAAAATCGTTTTTTTTGAAATTCCAAGTTTATGTACACCCCTTAAGACCTCTATGTGGCTCACCGAAATATTTTTTAGGATTTTTTTTGAGGATACTAAAAACCCTATTAAAATGAGGTTGGAGGGTTTATTTTACATGTTTTGACGTATACAAGGAAAACTATTTTTATAAAAGAAAATACAACATGGCGACTCAGTCGTAGCTACGCTGAGAGCATTTTTAGGCGCTCTGCGGGAGGACGCGGCAATTTTATGGATCAGCGGCGAGAGCCGAAAAAAAAACTCTTTGAAACCTCTCTGAAACTCTAAACCAGCACATCGGGAGGTCGCGGGTTCGAATCCCAGTCTCGTAGTCTCGGAGAAAAATACATACGAGCCTGACGTAGCTCCAGTTGTACATGGGCCGATACGTGTGTGTCGTGTGTATGACTGTAGCCTGTATGAATGCTAAACAGAGGGGGAAGCCGGCTGCGGCCGCAAGGTGTGAGGATGAGTAGTAGGATGTGGTGGGAATGTAATAAGGGGTAAGACCCCGTACAGTGGAATCTAAAATTTAAAAAAAAGAAACAAAGAAAATCGTTAGTTTTGCAATAGAAGTACACACGATTATCAAATAATGTTTTTTTTTTCACAGAATGGCACCATTTTTGATGAAATTTGTTTTTTTCTCACTAAACAATCGGTTCTAATATGTTTCTAAAAGAAGAGAATCGTTGATGAATCATCCAAATCGCGTGTACCTACTTCTTTAGAGAATCTATCTAAGAAGCTACAGTTAAGGGATCATCACAGTGTGACTGCCCGAAAAATAGCCGATTGTCGCGATTTTTTTTTGGGATAGGATAAGCTAATCGGTATAATTTTTTTGTACAAATTTTAGCACCGGTAAAGAATACAAAATTATTTTTAAACATTTTATTCATTTATTGTTTAACATTGTTTTCATTTGCGGAGAAATTGCGTGGAAAATAATGGTGTCCCACGGTGGTCGGGATTGCGGCTGCAAATTTTATCTGAAACAGAAATTTCAAATTGATTATTAATCTGTAGGAAAGCCGCTATGTTCCTATAGAGGTTTTTTAAAAGTGAAAATCGAAAAAATGGCGGCGGTTCGAACAAAAAGTAACAAATGTAGACTTTTTGTCGACAGTTTTTCGTAAAAAATAGGAAGATTAAAAAAAAGAAGCTTCCATATCAACATAAACAATGACGTGAAGAATGTTCTGTTAAGGGAGACTTTGTCCTTGAAATGCAGTGGGAGATGTTAGCGGCTCAACATGAGCAGCTAGAAGAAGAGGAGGGATGCCTCTATGGACCAGGCATTGCCGATTAGCGGTAATTATAAACACATTTGTGTAAACACATTACAAAACTTTAAACGCGTTTTTCTCGAGAACACGTTTTTAAAAATGGCTGACATTCTCCTGACCGCTGTAATTAACATATCGACCTGAAATTTGGAGAGCATACTCAGAAAACATGTCTTCACGGAATGACGGATCGTTTTTTCGATAGATACATTTTTGCATTTATTATTTATCTTTTTATGCGAAAAAAAACGCGAAAATTCGATTTTTTTTTATTGCCGCCATTTTCCGAAATTTGTACTAAACGAAAAACCCATCCGTCATTCCATGACCAAAAGGTCACAGATTGATAATATGCTTTGAATTTGTGTTTCAGATCGACAAAGAGGGGGCAGTGATGTCAGCCGTTTACCTCCCGCGATTTGAGGACCTGTTTTCGCGGAGCTGCAACGGCCGCCATTTTGGTTTTGTTTTCAAGAAAAAAAATTTTAACGTTCTGTATATCATGAATAAAAGCAAGAAAAAAACCGCACTCAAAAAGCTTTACTCGTTTCCTTAAAAAAAAAAAAAAAGTAAACACCTGAAATATGGCACTCCAAGGACAAAGTCTCCCTTAAAATTTCAAACGGATCGCTTGAAAACTCTTCCTTTGAGAGTGGTCACCGTTTTGAAAAACACCATTCCGAGAAAAACGCGTTTAAAGTTCGGCGTGCGGGATCTCACGCTCCAATCACTTTTTCTAAGAAAGGCTGTAACGACCGAAATAATACGAATTTCGATCTAAAAAATGGACAGAACGCTTATAACCGAGTATACTATTGGACAATGCAAAAAAATCGATTTTTTGAAAATTTTACACTGTGATGATCCCTTAAAAATTCAAGTCGATCGGATGAATACTGAGCTAATCATGCGTTCTCCCGATTTCAAAAGTGGGGTTGCATGAACAACGCGTTTTAATTTAAAAAACTGCTTTAGGATCTGTCGTCTACGCAACGGAATTAAAGCTCTCATTTGAACTTAGTGTATACCCACTCTCTCTCATTTAAAGCTCGCATTTGAACTTAAGGTATATCCACATTTTCATATTAGGTCGTCAGTTGTTAGGTCGTGGTCTATTTTTTTTGTACAACGACGGACTAAATGACTCCGAATTGCTACTTTCACCGTCTAGGCTGTTTCGTGCGCTTTGGCGCTTGCTTGAGCTCGGAGGGGCTTCGGAAAATGAGCTCAACAAATGTTTAAAAAATTGTTTCGTATGTCGGATTCGATAATTGAGTGTCGTAAGATAATGTATGATAATGTAACATAACCCGATAATCAAAAATACTGAAGAAAATAAGTGCCAATATCAAGGACAGTCCCATAAAAAATGCCTTTTGTTTATCAATCTGATTACTTTTATACATAATTTAAGCAAAAAAAAAACGGTCAACATTTTTTTTCTACTCGGATGTGAAGTCTTAAGTCGGGTCTCGTACACGATAAGGACGATAATTTGAATAAATAAATTGCCATCTCGGTGCGAACGGACGCAACAGTCGAGCGGTGTTTTCGGGGACGCAGATTAGTGTATGACAGTGGGGGGATGGAGAGTAAGAGAGAGAGGGGGAGAGAGAGAGAGAGGGGGGGGGGGGAATCAGTGACACGCGCACAGTTGGCGGAGGATTTTCATCCCTGTTCCCTCTTTTTCGCGGTGCCTTTCAACGGCGTGTCGCCCTCGAAAAGTAGAATCCGGGAGACGTGGAAAAATCCCCGAGAGTGGCTGTCTAGCGCGCAGCGATGTAGATGAGACTCGCGAGAGTTTAAGCACGGGGGTGGGTTTCCGTGGTAGGGGTGGAAAGAGATGGAGGATTCGAAGGAACGCGCTGTGTGTGTGCGAGAGAGAGAGAGAGAGAGAGAGAGAGAGAAGAGAAAAATAGAACAGCGAGTTCCCGCGCGGGGAGCCTACCTGGTATAATGGAGAGTGTTAATTTTCGAAATGAAAACGAGGGATCCATGTTTGACGAGAGGAGAACGCTTCTGGTTTAGTTCGCACGTGAAACGAGGCTACACTGTGCACCTACGTAGCTATATGACTAGAAAATGATGAGAAAGCCTAAAAAAAGAGAGAGAGGAAGAGAGAGAGAGAGAGAGAGAGAGAGAGAGAGAGAGAGCACTCAACACTTCAGCGCTCAACTCGGCCGCCATTCTCTTACTCGACGCATTAGAGTAATGAATTAATTTCCATCTCTCGCTTTGCCTCGGCCCTCACCATCCCTCCCCGTTGCACCCTCCGCCTCTTTTTCTCAAGCTTGGCAGAAAGGGAGAAAAAATAAACGAGAGCGCACTTGGATCGGCGGCACATCGTCGACCACTTTACGCTCGTGGATTTAAAGTCTATTTTCTTAATTATAATCGAGGGGGCGGCGAAAAGCTCTCTCCTGGCTTTCGGACGTGACGTCACGCGTCTTGAGTAATGCGCCGGTTTTGTGGTCGCTCTCGACAAACACCGGGAAACGCGACGGGGAGAGAGAGAGAGAGAAAGCGAGAGACGCTATCGAAGCAATGTAAAAAGTACAGGAAACGTAAGTATATGTTTTGAAAAAAAAAGAAACTCTCGTTGAAGTACGTTATTTTTAGGTTTTCTTCTTCCTCGCGTTTATGCAATTTCACGGGGTCGCAATAATTCTTCGTTTATCGCGCGAAAAGTCGAGAAAAAAGGAGGGACGAGAAGAAAAGGGGTGAAGGAGGAGAATGAGGTATAAGGGTTTTGGTTGTGCTCGCGAGTATATCAGATCGGCAGGTGCGATCACTCGTCGACGCCCTCGTCGTTCTTGTTTCACGTTTACACACTGTGCAAAGTTCTGCATGAGACCACCGTATGCATTTATGCATGAGCTATTCTCTGCACACTCGATTAATGTTCAACCCCTATTACCTTGCGCCATTTGATTATTAACTATCAGTTAAAATTATCTTCATTAATAACTACAATAATACTTATTATTAATCAATATTTATCTTTATTATTAATTACGTTAAATTCATTCATTAGAATTATGCTCAATATCAGTTACAATAAAAATAATAATAAGTTACATTCCTATTACCTTGCGCGATTTCAATTATTAACGATCGGTTAAAACTAACCTCATTAATAACAACAATAATACTTTATAGCTGTGATTCATAAATAACAGCTATTTTAAATTATTCATTACGATAATTTATTCATTATAATTATCCTCAACATCAATTACATTTATAATAATAATTAGTTGTATTCCTAATACGTTGCGCGATTTAATTATTAACCGTCAGTTAAAATG